>JAOANR010000008.1:59920699-60423234 GCA_030278955.1 Hygrophila difformis
TAATTTCTACTTAAACAATTAATTTTATGCAGATACTCTGAGAGCCTCTATGCTCTCTTAACATTTGGTGAATTGTATTACTTCATTCATTGCTATGATTATTGGGCTGTACTATGGTTTGCAGTCTTTGGTTGTGCACCATCAAATGGGGTGCTTATGCAGGCTATATTTGTTACCAGCACTATGCTACAAGTGAATGAAACTCTGTTCTCTTGAACACACAGTTATGTGTTGTCATTATTGTTTGATTAGTATTTTTACCCTGATCTTTTCGTAAAAAGAAAAAAATAACAATTGATGCTTGCTAGCTTTTTTTGTTTTTTGTGTTTTAGATGATCAGGAAACTTGTGGCTCGATGTTCTGGGGCCCATATCAAATAATATTTGCACTATTTAGGCTCTCTGATGATGTTTTATTTATCGGAAAATAATTTTCCAAATTTAAGGATTACTTTGATAGCATTTGAGTTTTTTAAGTGTTTCTTTCTATTATATTATTTTTCGATATTGTAAATGTATTCTAATGTGTATCTATGCCAGATTCTACCAGCAAGAACTCTTCTGGGGTCGGGCCATCCGCTCTCTATGTATATTTGCCCCCTTTGGTCTCTTTTTCAATCATATGGATACTTGAATATTTTGCACGAGTTCATCTCATGATAAAATGAGGCCTTGGTGCAAATGCAAGACTTCCTTTACTCTATATTTCTGCCTTATCTTTTGAAATCAGCCCTATGTTTGATTTTGTTGTTCTGTATGTTGAGTGTTGAGTGATAATGGCCAAAACTGACCATTATTTCCAATCCATTTCCGTGTCTGAGACGGACATTTTGATCGTGTTTTCCATCTTATTTCAATAAGAAAGCAGTTGAATTTGACAGATTAATGCTAGTTTGTAAAAACATCGAGCCGGTAATGAAAAGACACAAAATATGCAATTTTTAATTGTATTTGTGTTAGAAAAATCCAAAAACATGAAAAAAGGAAAAGAAAAGAGAAAGGAATGAAAAGATGGGAAAAAGATAAAAAATCCCACAACTGAAATTTGGCTAAGTGTTGAAGCACCGAACAATTCGAATTAATTCGAATTGCACACAATTCGAATTGCTGAAGAGAACAAGAAATGGTTAAGTGTTGGAAGGGATGCAGAAGCCTAATTCGAATTGTTCAAATTCGAATTAATTCGAATTAGGCAATGAAGAGAAGGAACCCAAAGGCAAGAAGAAGAAGCAATTCGAATTGTCCAATTCGAATTAATTCGAATTGGCACAAACAATTCGAATTGCCAACAAATGCAAGGAAGCCAAGCAGAAAACCCTCATCCAATTCGAGAAAAGACCAATTCGAATTATCCCAACAATTCGAATTGATAACTGAAGGCCAAAAATCCCAGCTCAAGGAAGAGATCTCACAATTCGAATTAATTCAAATTAGTTGAGACAATTCGAACTTCACTCAAAAATTCATCAAAAGCTGTGGAGCATGAGCACAACATTGGTGGGCCTAGGGTTTCGAAGTTTGTCTATAAAAAGCTGACCTCTCTCAACACAAGAAACATCCTTAGATCAAGAATTTTGCCAAAAAAGCAATTGGGACAAAAAGAACAGCAGGAGGTTCCACACCCCTTAAGGGTTAGGTAGGTAGTTTAGTTTAGTTTAGTTTATTTTTTCTTGCAAGTAGTGTATTTTTTACATGCTTTAATCTTAGTTTAGTATAGAAGCAGTTTGTGTAACCCTTAGAGTAGCCATTTCCAGAATTTTTACATGTTTTTTCTAGTTAGAATAAACCCTACCTTCAAGTTAATGGATGGTTTTGGGTTCTTTATTTTGCTTTCAAAGTGTCAATGCAAGAAAAATTTCCAGAAATGGTGTTATTCATGTGTTTTGGCACTCTTTAATGCTTTCTCTAGGAATAAATGCTTAGCATGTTTGTTTGTTTCAACTAGGTTACATTTATTATGTCCTAGTTGACATTCAAACATAATAAATTCATGTTTGATGGGTTTTTGGCTTGATTTTTGTGCCTTAGAACTTCAAATAAGTGTTCTTAGGTTTTAGATGTTTTAGGGTCTGTTAGAACTTATCTTTATGCTTTATTTTCCTGCCTTGATCTTATTTTATGCTGCCTTAGATAACTTGAGTGTTCTTAGTTTATTAATGCAGTTCTTAGATAACTAGACGTTTTAGGTTCCTTGATCTTTGAATCCTTTGTTTGTAGAAATAGGGTTTGAATCTTGCCAAATACCCACTGGACATGTGTTTGTTTATTTCTTGAAAACCTCACTAGGGTGGCTGTGAAGTGACATTGATGTGAGATGAGGATTTGGTAAATCTAAACCCATCATTAACCGCACAGTGTACACCTAACCCATACTTGTGAGAACAAAAATTGTTATTGATCGAAAATGTGTAATTCGAATTGAGGCAATTCGAATTATCTCGAATTGCCTAAGAAATTCGAATTGCATAACCAAAAATTTCCTTCATATGGTCTCCAACCAATTCGAACTCTCTAATTCGAATTAATTCGAATTGGTTCAACAATTCGAATTGGCTAGGAAAACCATATTGTATTGCATATCACCCATTCATGCCTTAGTTTTTTATTCATCTCATCTCTTACCAATTCGAATTGCTGAACAATTCGAATTCACCTTCCTCTTGAGGTAAATGCCTTAGTCAATTTGAGCAAGAAAAGGACTTCGCCAATTCGAGTTGTCCAATTCGAATTAATTCGAATTGTCAACAATTTCGAATTAGATGATGCTCCAATTTCTAGCAATGATCAATTGGGTAAAGTAATACTTCATCCTTCATGCATTCTCAATTCGAATTACCCTAATAATTCGAATTGAACTATCCTTTCATTCTGAAAATTCCAAAAATATTTTTCTTCCATGATTTGTGTAAGTTGCATGGGTGTATTGGGCCTAGGCCCAGTTCATCTGATTTCTATTCATTACACATTTCAGCCCACTAGTGTCCACTTATTGTGTGCTTCACACCCACACAATACCAAAAATATTTTCCTACTTTTATGTTTTTCTCTTTCATTGTGTGTATGAACGGATCATGATAAACGCACAGATTAATGTTGGTGAAAGGTCCCTTCACAGGGATATCGACTAACCCGTCTTCTGTGTGTCAATCATTATCTGTTATTTTGCATGATCTGGTTAGTGGTTGGTGGAAGCTTCGGCGAGCGTTCTCTTTACTAAGAGTTTCGATTAGTCACTCAGCCAATTCCTAATCAGATACAGTTTTAATTTTCTTTATCTTAATTTTCTCAACCTGAATTCAAGTTGCAATGGTATCAACTGACGTCGACCAACATCAGTAGAGAAATATTACAGCAAGAAATATGTGGGTTTTTCTTCCACTCACAGGCAAAAGAAAACTGAGGCGGTCACCGTCGTTTGGAATTCTTTCTGTCTAAAATCAGTCATCTGGGAAAATTGGGAACCGGACAGCAGATGTTTGCAGTCCGGAAAACCCCAACTATCTCTGGCACCTCTTTTTAGCCGATTTCCTTCTTATCTCAGGCTAATCACCTTTGTGTATCACATTCTGTCTAACCCCACCATATATTTTGGGGTTACCTTATTTTCCTTTTCATATACTTGTATGCATGATAATATTATGTAGATGTTCCGGTCATATAATTATTTTGGGGATCCTTCTCCTTGGACATAGAAGTCTTGATTTAAATCTGATGTTGCATAATAAACTTCCAACAAAAATTCCTTTATAAAATCCGGATCTGAGTAAGGGATAAATTCGACAGTTATGACTAATTCATCTTCCACTGGGGGTTGATTTTGAGAGCTTAGAAGCAGAGTCAGCGATTAGGTCTCATCTAGACTGAAAAGATCTGCATTTTAATTGAGAGTTTAGTACCTGTCTAGGGAATGATTTTCAAATATCAATTGGTTTCTCAAAATTGCTGTGTGTTGGAAATCTGATATTAGATATCGCATTAAGTCAATATCCACTTGGGTGTAGATGAGATGTGATAAATAATACTAGAGGAACAACATATAGGCCTTGGTGAATTTCTAAGGTAGGGTTGAGTATTCCTTCGACTACTATCTTCTTCTGCCAAAGTCTAGAATTGAGTCTTGAGTGAGTACATCCGGAATAGGTTCATTTATGGATCTGTTTCATTTAGTTTGTATCTCATAACTACCCAGATGTTGTAAGCCCTGTGGCTTATTGATATCTCGGGGGTTCTTGATCTGCATCTGGTCACCAAGACCAGGGGCTCTTTTATACTAACGGAAAGAGACGTTTTTAACACTTCTGAGTGATAGATTTAAATGCTTTCTTTACAGCTTTCTTTACTGCTTTCCTTTAAATGCTTTCATAGAGGTCACTCGGAAGAATTAGGGGCTGTCCATCCTGTTAAAAGGTTTGAGAGTTATGGAATGGTTTGGGGCTTGATTTGAAACTTTGGGTGTGACATGGGGGGAATGATAGCAGTACTTGGCATGTCCACTAATGATATGTTAGGTGTTGCTTATCCACCACAGATGAATAATACGCCTTAGCATGGCCATGTGAGGGCAGTTGTAAGTCTGTGGTATCTTAGAAATTGTTGTCTTAAGAGCATGTAAATTCTTACCGTAAGTACCTGTCTGTTAAAGGGAACATGGTGTAGAAAGCATGAGAGTTAGCTAACTAGAGGATTATCCCAAGCTAAGATCTGTGTATTGAAAATGGAAGTTTAATTGTGCTTCATCTGAATCTTGTCCAATTTTTATTATTTCCTCCCTGTCCCTTCTGTCATATTTAAATCTGCTTTCTAGATAGTGTAGCATAATTTTATATTGCTTTCGTAGTGTAGATTTAATTGCTTTCTTTGATCTAGTTTACCATGCTTTGTAGAATAATTTTTACTGCTTTCATGATCTGGATTTAAATTATGTCAAGTAGTTGATAGAAACTCTTGCAAAACTTGAAACGAGTAACCGAGTGGAAAATCTTAGTAAACGACGTGGGGCCCTACTTCCATCGCACATCCTCCAGTGAAACGATCCGGTACCTACTATAAATTACTGCAATTTTTGACTCCGTGCGCTTTCGGGATGCACAGTTTCTTGACACGAGTAAATAAAAAGACAATATTTTGGGAAAATACTCATATAGTGGGAAGATGTTCAAAAGCTTCATGGCAAGTGCTTTCGTAACATGAAATTATGAGAAGTATCATGGCGCAGATACCAGGGACTTTCAGGGTGACAGACTGAAGGTCAATCCCGGTTGCTCCGTGATATTTGTCAAAAGTTTCATGGCGGGAGGACCACAGCGCTGTTTGAGATTAAAACACCCCACATGAGTAATAAAAAGGGAAATCATAATATATCCTTAAACCCCTTCCCCACATCATAACTCCTTTCATTCAATAAATCCACACCTGAGATTTCAGAAAATTACTCGTGTTAATGAAACTCGTCAAAAGTTTCATGGCGCCGCTGCCGGGGAGGATGCAGCGCCGTTTACTAGGAGAATTACACTCCTGATTTACTCATAGATAGTTTTTGTATATACTATCAAACCATCACTAACTTGGGGATTGTACAGGTACTGTCAAAATCTTGATACCAACTGCTTATGCAACGGAGGAGGAGCATATTGCCGGAGTTACCGTTCGATCTAGAAATAGAAAGGATCGCTCGCCAACTGAGGGCAGAAGCCAGAAGACGGAAAGAGCAGGAGCGTCGACCCGCACCTCACCTGAAACATCGAGCAGCGATCTATCAGACATGGCAGATAACCAGAACATTCCCCCCGATCTTACCCATAGACCAACCACCAAATAACCCTGGTAATGGAGCTGACGGAGCGAATGGTAGAACATCCCTAATCGTGCCAACGAAGAGGAAATCTACCAAATCCCAATCAACAACAATACCAGCAATTCCACCAACAACCACCACCACCCTTAAACCATTTCACCAAAACCAAAACATACCAAACCAACAATACCAAAACCAAGCTTTCAATCCAGATCAGTTTCGGAACAACCCACAAGATCCACATAACTTCCAGCAATTTCCCAACTACCACCAACAGTACCAGAACCAAGCTGAACAAGGAAATCAACAACAGCAGCAAACAGCAGCAGACTTCATGCAACCAATAGTAGAGCCCTATCTGGATGGGACCTGGGGAGAGCACACTTTCCTGCACGCAATTCGAGCTCAAACCGGCACTCATTAATTTGGTGCAAAACAATCAGTTCTGCGGTGCAAATCATGAGGACCCTCATGATCATCTCCAGACCTTTCTGGAGCTCTACGACACAATAAAAAATCAGGGAGTCTCTCCTGATGCTATTAGGCTAATGTTGTTTCCATTTTCTTTATATAGTGGTGCCAGGGACTGGTATAAGTCATTGCCTATCAATCAGAGGAGCACTTGGGCAGACTTGGTGAGAAGCTTTTTGCTGAAGTATTTTCCAGAATCAAAGATTGAGGAAGGACAAGCTAAGATTGGAGATTTTAAAATGAAGCCAGACGAATCATTATATGATGCGAAAGAAAGATTCTTGGGCCTCATCAGGCGATTCCCCCAACACGGGTACGCACCATGGGAGCAATTGAGGAAATTCTACGGAGGACTCACCCACCCATGGAGAACAATGTTAGACCGCTTGCTGGCGGACGGACATTTACTCCACCTGCCTATGGACCAAGCTTGGGAGAAGATTGAGACAATGTCTGTCAACAGATCCATCCTAAACACAGATGATAGGAAGGAGGATCCTCCTAGAAAAGTTTTTGCTGTAAGTGAAGGGAAACAGATTTTGAAAAATTGCAAGAACAGGTAGCTGCGATACAGCTGAGCCAGGATAAAGGGAAGGGAATAGACGCTTCTCAGGCAGGAACCTCATCAGATCAAGTTCAAACACAGCAATCGGGAGTTGTCTGTGGACTGTGTCAGGGACCTCATCCAACTGATACATGCCAACAGATAGCTACCGAGAGTTGTAACTATGCCAGGAACTACCAAAATCGCCATCCCAATCTCTCCTATTCCAACAACAATGCACTTAATGCGCATTTGTTGCAGCCAAACCAGCCGAACCAGTTCGCAAATCAGAACCCACAGCAAAACTTCAGACCTCAGAATCAAGGATTTGTCCAGCAAAGAGTGCAGAATTTTCAAAATCAGAATCAGAATTTCCAACCTCAGATCCAACAGAGGCCTAATCAGAACCAAGCCCAGAATTTCCAGAATTTCCAATCCCAACCTGATCAGAATCAACAATATAACCAAAGGCCACCATCTCGTCTGGAGAATCTGATGACTGAGTTTATAGCCAACCAGAAGGATATAAACCAACAACTGCAGTCATCAATCAAGAATGTGGAGACGCAAGTCACCCAATTGGCCAAGGAACTGCAGAACAGGGGGAAAGGAACACTTCCAAGCAGTACTGAAGCTAACCCGCAGTGTAAAGCAATCACATTGCGGGGAGGCAAGACTCTAAAAGGAATTGTTGGACATGGAAAAGAGACGGCCGAGGAGGAAAAGGATCCAGTGGAGGGTGAAAAAGAAAATGAAAGGATTGAAGGAGGAGACGGTATTGGATTGGTCGAGGACAAATCAGAAACAGCTATTCCGCAGGCTGAAGCTGCAAAGGGAGCTGAAAAGGGTAGGGTTGAAGGTACAACTTCCTTCTCTTACCACCAAAAACAAACAATAATAAGTACATGCCAAGGGTGCCATACCCAGCACGTCTTAAAAATAAGGAACATGACCTTAAATTCAAGAAATTTCTAGAACGGTTAAGGTCTGTAGAGATAACCATTCCTCTCGTGGAAATGATTTCAGAAATGCCCACCTATGCTAAATTCTTGAAAGAATTGATTTCAGGGAAAAGGCAGGTAGAGCAGGAGGAGGTGATTGTTCTCAACAGCACATGCAGTGCCATAGTCCAGAAGAAACTGCCCGAAAAGAAAGAAGACCCTGGATGTTGCACGCTACCAGTACAGATTGGGAAGGCCAAAGTGAGCATGGGGTTATGTGATCTAGGATCCAGCATCAATGTGATGCCCTTAGCCATGGCAATTCGCCTAAGGCTCTGGGAGATTGAACCAGTCAAGATGAAGCTGCAGCTTGCAGACAGATCAATCACAAAGCCCGTAGGAATCCTCAAGGATGTGGTAGTCAGAACCGGTCAAGTTCTTTTCCCGGTTGACTTCATCATCCTCGACATTGAAGAGGACTCTGAAATGCCACTTATCATGGGACGCCCGTTTCTAGCCACTGGCAGTGCACTGATCGATGCCAAATCTGGAAGAGTCACATTGAGGGTCGATGACAAAGAAATCACCTTTGACATGGAACAGCTGCAGAAATTCCCGAATGAGGGATCTTGTTCCATATTTGATGTAATAGAAAGTAGGGGTGAGGATGAGAGCATAAACTCTGTGACTGATGAGCCAAACAAAGTTTCAAAACAGGTACTGAAGCCTGAAGGTGCGGAGCAACCAAGGAGCTGCAACGCTGTCCACTTCGAGGACCCTATCTCTGGGGACCTTGAAGAATTCGATGGGGTTGAGTTCATCCCGGAGGAAGAGGAAAGCACCGCTGAGGAGGAAATGGATCCTGTACTGACACAGGATCCTGAAGGTAAATCTGATCTCTCTCTCCCACCCATTTCTCGCAAATTACTGCCTTCCGTTGAATGCCCAACAGAGCTCGAACTTAAAATATGTACATGCAATCGGATGGACCATTTCTGATATAAAAGGAATAAGCCCCTCTGTTTGCATGCACAGAATTTTAATGGAAGAGGAGTACAAGCCCTCAAGGCAACCACAAAGGCGTCTGAACCCCCATATGTAGGAAGTGGTAAGGAAAGAAGTTATCAAGCTCTTAGATGCTGGTATCATCTATCCTATCTCTGACAGCAAATGGGTTAGCCCAGTGCAGGTCGTACCTAAACGTGGGGGGATCTGTGTAACGACTAACGAGCAAGGAGAAGAAGTGGCGACGCGTCCAGTGACCGGTTGGAGAGTTTGTATCGACTACCGGAAGCTCAATACCGCTACCAGGAAGGACCATTTCCCCTTGCCATTCATTGATCAGATGCTGGAGCGGTTGGCCGGAAGGGAGTTCTATTGCTTGTTGGATGGGTACTCTGGCTATAATCAGATTGTAATAGCTAGCGAGGATCACGACAAGACCACATTCACTTGCCCATATGGAACTTTTGCGTACAGGCGCATGCCTTTTGGACTTTGTAATGCGCCTGCCACATTTCAAAGATGCATGATGTCAATTTTCTCAGAATTTATCAAAAAATGCATTGAAGTTTTCATGGATGACTTCTCTGTGTATGGAGATACTTTTGATGAATGTTTGACTAATCTTGCACAAATTTTGAAAAGATGTGAGGACACCAACCTAGTTTTGAACTGGGAGAAGTGCCATTTCATGGTCACCGAAGGAATAGTGTTGGGTCACCGCATCTCGCGCGCAGGTATCGAAGTCGACAGAGCTAAGGTCTCAGTCATCTCAAACCTACCATTGCCTAATTCAATAAAAGCAGTTAGGAGTTTCTTAGGGCATGCCGGTTTCTACCGGAGATTTATTAAAGACTTTTCTAAAATTGCCAAGCCGCTCACTAACTTGCTTTGTAAAGAAAATCCCTTCGTAATAAATGAAGCGTGTGTTCAAGCCTTTGACACGCTCAAAGAGATGTTGATTTCTGCTCCAATAGTGCAACCACCCGATTGGTCAATGCCTTTCGAGGTAATGTGTGATGCAAGTGATCTCGCCGTGGGTGCAGTTCTTAGGCAATATAAGGAATGGAAGCATTGTGTAATTCATTACGCAAGTCATGCCCTGAATGAGGCCCAAATCAACTACACCACCACGGAGAAGGAGATGTATGCTGTGGTTTTTGCGTTCGATAAATTCAGACAATATCTTATTGGTACAAAAACCACAGTGTACACAGATCACTCTGCACTGAGATACTTGTTTAGCAAACAAGACGCCAAACCTCGATTAATCAGGTGGGTACTTTTGTTGCAAGAATTCAACATTATAATAAAAGATAGAAAAGGCAGAGACAATGGTGCTGCTGACCATTTGTCTCGACTGGAAAATGATAAAAATGAGCTAGCCGTAAATGAGAATTTTCCGGACGAGCAACTGTTTGCCTTGCATCTTCATGATCAAGCTTGTCCGTGGTTTTCCGATATTGCTAACTTTTTAGCATGCGGAATAACTCCACCATTTCAAAGCAGGGGCCACAAAGCGAGGTTCAACCGAGATGTAGTCAACTACTTCTGGGAAGATCCTTATCTCTTCAAGCATTGTGCAGATTCGATTATTAGACGATGTGTAACTGAGCACGA
Source organism: Hygrophila difformis (assembly GCA_030278955.1). Taxonomy (NCBI): domain Eukaryota; kingdom Viridiplantae; phylum Streptophyta; class Magnoliopsida; order Lamiales; family Acanthaceae; genus Hygrophila; species Hygrophila difformis. The sequence goes on from JAOANR010000008.1 coordinate 59,931,071, forward strand.
AGCTTATCAAATCGCTAAGAAATGCCATGAGTCGGAATATGGAGGTCACCATGGCCCCACTCGAACAGCTCATAAAGTGCTCGAGTGTGGTTTTTATTGGCCTACCATTTACGAGGATTGCAAAGCGTTTGTTAAAGCTTGCGACGGATGCCAAAGACTAGGGAATATCTCCAAGAGGGATGAGATGCCTCAACAAGGAATTCTCACTCTCGAGATTTTCGATGTATGGGGTATTGACTTTATGGGACCATTCCCGACATCTGATGGGAACCATTACATCTTGGTAGCTGTCGATTACGTTTCCAAGTGGGTTGAGGCCGTTGCACTGCCAACCAATGACGGCAACCAGGTCGTCAAATTTTTGAAAAATAACATTTTCAATAGATTTGGTGTACCCAGGGTGATCATATCAGATGGAGGAACCCATTTTGTTAATAAAGCATTTGCAAATCGTATGAGCAAAAATGGGATTCTCCACAAGATCGGCACGCCTTACCATCCCCAAACCTGTGGTCAAGTCGAGGTCTCAAACCGCGAAATCAAACACATACTCGAGGCCACTGTGGGGACAACTCGCAAAGATTGGTCACGTAAGCTCAATGATGCTTTATGGGCATTCCGCACTGCATTCAAGACTCCCATTGGGATGTCTCCATACAGACTCGTCTTTGGAAAGGCCTGTCATTTGCCCGTAGAACTAGAGCATAAGGCTTACTGGGCCGTACGAACGCTCAATTTTGACTCACGAGTTGCTCAGAGTAAGCGCAAGTTGGACCTCAATGAAATTGAGGAAATACGTGCACAAGCTTATGAAAGCTCGAGGATTTATAAAGAGCGGATCCAGAAGTTACACGATCGTCGTATTAAGTCTAAACACTTCTATGTTGGCCAGAATGTCTTGTTATTCAACTCTAGGTTGAAGCTGTTCCCCGGAAAGCTTAAATCCAGATGGGAAGGGCCATACGAAGTGGTGCACGTGTTTGAAAGTGGAGCCGTCAGGATCCGAACTGACAAAGGAGAGCTGGTAGTGAATGGACACAGATTGAAGGAGTATCTTGGGCAGTTCGACCCCGAAAAAGAAGCTCAAATGACAACAGAACCGGCTTATGCTCAATAAATATTATACATATATTTACGTACTTATGTATTACTTGCTCCACCTCTTTTTATTGGGACAAAGTATCCAAAAATCAATTGAACATTTAGAGTACTAAGACTCTAAATGTGAGGATGTTGATATTTGGAGAAAACCTAATGCTTTCTTATAATTGTTTTGCAGGAATTCGAGGAACCAACAAAAAGAAAGATAAAGCTTCCAAAAATCAGGTTCCCGGTTGGGTTAACATTATATTTAATGGAGGTTAATTTTGGAATTTAGAGAAATCTAAAATCCAGAATAAACTCATAAAATAAAATTGTTAACCCAACCTATTTTATGCAAGCAATACGTTTTAGATTCCATTTCTATGTAGATATGTTTGCCATTTAGTTCATCCCTTGAACAAGATTTTTGAAAATCCAAATTTTCCTAAGTCTTGGATGTGGTTTAATTTTCATTTCAAGATAATTGAATTAATTCGAATTGTTTGGAACAAACCACACATGACATTTTGCCTTGGTAATTTTCACCATTCGGTTAGTCAATTCGAATTATGCAAGCAATTCGAATTAATTCGAATTGCCATGCAAATTCGAATTAACAACACCAAGGCATTTTCGGAGTAACATTGTAGCCAAGTATTGCAATTCGAATTATAAGGCAATTCGAATTAATTCGAATTGCCTGACTAATTCGAATTGGCATACAAGAGGCATTTCTCTTGTGCAAGTAAGCAATTCGAGTTATTCAAGCAATTCGAATTAATTCGAATTGGCCACAATAATTCGAATTAGCTCACTTGGGCACCTTGTGCAAAATTTTGCCCTCAACCTCAAGTTCGAATTGTGAGACAATTCGAATTAATTCGAATTGATCTCAAAATTCGAACCTGCTCTGTATTTTTGTCTTTCAAGCCAATTCGAATTAATTCGAATTGGCCTGAATAACTCGCACCCCTCACAGAATGCATCAATTCGAATTAATTCGAATTGATGCATAATTCGAACTTCCATCCAAACTCTTTTTATACCCTTCTTTCCCTCTCATTCCCCTCACTTTCACTTTCCACATTTCCAAAATCCCCCGTTCTCTCTCGCGAACCCCTTCTTCCTCGCGAAACCAGTCGCTCATTTCAAGCTTTCCTCCGGCCAAACCATTCGGAAATGGCTTCGTCGTCGTCAAACCCTAGTGGGAGTCGGGGGGTAAGTGTCTCTGTTCCGTTTTCGCGCTCGGTTTCAAGTTTACAGTTTTGTCTTTTCATATTCCCTGCGAAATCGGATAGGGGGAGGGGAATGTGCTCTGTTTTAACGACGGGGATGGTCGCAAGTGGTCGGGGATGACTGGGTATGGTCAGTTATGGGGTAGAAACCGAGTAGGCAGAACTTAGATTTTTTTTAGGGCTTTTTGTTGAAACTGTCATAATTGTGGATTCGAACGTTTCTGTGATGGGAGGGTGTCCTTATTTTGAAAATGAGTGTTTCGAAACCCTTTAAAAAATATGGTTTCTGTCAATTTTTGGTTTCGTTGTCCATTTTGTTGTCTGTTTACATATTTGTTTATCTGTGTTCGCTTTTTTAATAATCTATGAGTAGGGGTAACACTGTGATTATGTTTCTTAGTCACTATGTTATTTTGATGGATATTCGATGATGATGACTGAAAATGCATGTTCATGACACTTGCAAATCCAGGTCTGTGTAGCATGAGTTCTGTTTGACAAAATTTTGTGCATTACAGTAGTAATATTGACCAAAATTATTTATGTCTGTCGTGATGATTGCATGTATTATGTTATATGAGTATGTTAGTAATAAATGTTGTTGTTGGGTACCTGTTGCCCACACATGGCAAACTCAACTCTAGAGGTTGACGTTTGCACATACGGAAACATGGTATTACAGACAAAACCATGCCAAAATTTTTCCAACACTTTTGGCATGGCATTTATGTATAAAAAGACAAATTTTCAGAATGTTCTTTGTTTAAGTGTTGATTTTTGTGCAACTAGGGACAAGTGGGGAATAACCATGAGGAATGTGTTGTGTTATTCCTTAAAAAAACCCATTTTCCCGAGAACAAAATCCAAATGGGGGACCACTCACACCCTCAATTTCATTAAATAAACAAGTCAACACTTTTTCATAAAAAAAATCCGAAAACCACCTTTTGTGTGTATGCATGTCTATTTTTACTTATCTACTTTTCATGGTCCATTATGACATACTAGTAATTGCATGATTTGTCACTTGCATTTGCTCTTCATCATTAATCTCTTATCTCTCCTATCTCACATGATTTCAATCACTTTTTAAAGTGATAAAAATCAAAATCCTTTCGTAGGCTCAACAACCTGCGAAATGTTCTCTTTTTGGTCCTTCGACCACCCAAAAACATCTTAGACTATTTATAGTCCAAGAAAAATTTCAAAGGATCCAAGATCCTTATATCTCTCGTGCTTTTCTTATTTTTGCTATAATAAGAGCAGATTTGATAATCTGATCCCTTGAACCTTCATAGTGTACCTCAAGTAAGGCAGGTGGTAACAAGCGAACTATACTTTGAGGTGGCTGAAGGTATAAGGCTGAGGGTTTCAGACCTAATCATCTCTCCATGCCTTGTCAGAGACACCATTCCCCCAGTCCAAAAAGAAGATCACGAGGAAGAGACCCAACTACTGGATTTGCCAGTAGAGCTCCTAGGAGAAATCCTTTCCCGCATCGGAGAGGACTGCATTAAGAAAGTGTGGAGGATCAGAGAGGTGTGTACCAAACTCAGGGATGCAGCTGATCTTCCCATTGTCTACAAGAGATGTGAACTGGAGACTACCATCGTCAAGATGTGGGAACAAAGGGTTGAACTGTAGAAGGAGGCACTCCTGGTCAAGTGCGAAGAAGCTGGCAACTACAACCTCCAACTCATCCTAGCTCTGCAGGCATTCGGAGCAGGAAACGAAAATCTGGCTTGTGAGCTACTGAAGGAAGGAATTGAGGACAACCACAAGGCCTCGATCTTTGTCAGGGGATACATGTTGCTCAGCAAGCTGGATAACGAACAGATCCAGCAGGGGGTGTCGATGATCAACAGGATCATAACAAACAGGTTCATGATGACATATGTAGGGACCAATGTCTTCGCGTGGCTGGCTGAAAGCCTGGAGACCCCTGACCTGTTTGGGAACCAAGGACCAAGAGTCTACTGCACAAGGGTAATGGAGGAAGACGAGGAAGACATGGGAGATTACTGCGTACCCTGTAGCCTAACGAACTTTGTCCACTGGACCAGGATCTTTTTCCAAGGATAGAGGGAAAGGATGCTGAAGATGGACTGAATCTGGAAAGATTCACTTTTGACTGGAACCATATTTTGGTAACTTTTTGACTGATCTGTGATGCTAACCTATCCAAGTGTACAGCTGTGTCTGTATTGTTGTTTAGTTATGATTAAGGTCGTGTACTGTATAACGAACCTTGGATTTGTCTGTTATAATGGTTGTACGATGTATTCTAGTAGTCATACATTCACTGCTTTCCACAAGAGAATTTCGTCTTGAGTTCTCTATTATTTGAAAAAAAAGATGTGTGGCAGTCCAAGATGAATAAGTGACTGTCACACCAAAAACAAGCTGTGACATGCTTGCATGTTCACAGTGTCTTTTTACTGCTTTCAATTAAACAAACCGGCATAAAACAAGCATAAATCTGTCACCTAAATTCACATGTTGAATTTAGGCTAATGATGAAATCGTCAGACTATTACATTGGGATAAAACAATTAAAAATATGCATGACATGAATTCTCGAAGTTTTGAGCTATAAAAATCCAATGATATGATCACTTGAAAGAAAAACAAATCTTCATGTTGAGAATTTGATTGAATAAGCTGCAAGAAATTTTTCAAAGGCTAAATTTGAGAATAAATGTATGACATGATCAAACCGTCCATGTGAGATCTGAGCCGAGTCATTTTTACTCAATATTTCTTTGATTGTGTGAATCAATTCGATTAAAGGACACTAGAACTTGCAATTGGGACCGATTCAAGACCATGCCATATTCCCGAAATTGAGCATATGATCGAGGCACTTAGAAAAACCCAAAATTTTGGCTTTCGTTTGAATTCCAAACCCAAAAACATTTTCCCTTTAGGATTAACCAATCTGAGCCTTTAAGCCTAATTTTTCTTTGAAACCACTATATTATTCCCAGCCTTACAAAAAGACCAAGAAAATCAAACCCAAGTGTACATGAGCCATCCCATCAAGGCATTGAAATTTTTGATCATCAAATATGTATCAATCGGTATGCTATAAACCGGTTCAAAAAAAAAAAGAGAGAGAGAGAAGAAAGAAGAAAAGAAAAGAAAAAGAAAAAGAGAAAAATGTTGAGATCTATTCAACAAGAATAAATTGCAAATGACAAAGCAAATTAGACAAAGTCTAATGTCATGCAATAGGAAAGGAAAGAAAAACAAAAGAAAGGAATAATGATGATCATAAATTCTACAACATGCCAAGTTATGATGGAATGGTGTCGTGTCACTTTTTAGCCCAATATTTTCCTTTCCTACCAAATATTACAACCGTATGCCCCGTTATAACCTTGAATAAGACCTCGGGATCTCGATTTGAGGAAATGAGTAGGTGGCGAGTTGGTCCAATTGCAAGCTTATGGGAGAATTAATTTGAATTTGATTATGAGCGTACTGTTTAAAAGCCAACTTTGAGAGTGAGTGAAATTTCCGACTCTACTATATGTGAGGCTCTGCTTTAATTGATTAATGTTCATGTCATGCTTGAATTCAAGGATTAAGCCAATGAGATTTTTCTAAACACATATTCAAGAAGAATTAACAATAATGATTGGTCTGTATGTCTACTCAAGTGAGAAGTATCATTCCATTAAACACTGCAACCAAGAGAGTTTAATACTTGTAATTTTGATCGTCTTATCCCAATATAAGAAGAATGGAATTTCTGAGGCCACGCAAATGGATTGAATATGCAGAGTCCAAGCTCCTAGGAGCACTGACTCTGACTGCTCGGGGACGATCAGTATTAAATATGAGGATGTTGATAATGGCCAAAACTGACCATTATTTCCAATCAATTTCCGTGTCTGAGACGGACATTTTGATCGTGTTTCCATCTTATTTCAATAAGAAAGCAGTTGAATTTGACAGATTAATGCTAGTTTGTAAAAACATCGAGCCGGTAATGAAAAGACACAAAATATGCAATTTTTAATTGTATTTGTGTTAGAAAAATCAAAAAACATGAAAAAAGGAAAAAGAAAAGAGAAAGGAATGAAAAGATGGGAAAAAGATCAAAAATCCCACAACTGAAATTTGGCTAAGTGTTGAAGCACAATTCGAATTGTGCAATTCGAATTAATTCGAATGGCACACAATTCGAATTGCTGAAGAGAACAAGAAATGGTTAAGTGTTGGAAGGGATGCAGAAGCCTAATTCGAATTGTTCAAATTCGAATTAATTGGAATTAGGCAATGAAGAGAAGGAACCCAAAGGCAAGAAGAAGAAGCAATTCGAATTGTCCAATTCGAATTAATTCGAATTGGCACAAACAATTCGAATTGCCACAAATGCAATGAAGCCAAGCAGAAACCCTCATCCAATTCGAGAAAAGACCAATTCGAATTATCCCAACAATTCGAATTGATAACTGAAGGCCAAAATCCCAGCTCAAGGAAGAGATCTCACAATTCGAATTAATTCGAATTAGTTGAGACAATTCGAACTTCACTCAAAAATTCATCAAAAGCTGTGGAGCATGAGCACAACATTGGTGGGCCTAGGGTTTCGAAGTTTGTCTATAAAAGCTGACCTCTCTCAACACAAGAAACATCCTTAGATCAAGAATTTTGCCAAAAAGCAGTTGGGACAAAAAGAACAGCAGGAGGTTCCACACCCCTTAAGGGTTAGGTAGGTAGTTTAGTTTAGTTTAGTTTATTTTTCTTGCAAGTAGTGTATTTTTTACATGCTTTAATCTTAGTTTAGTATAGAAGCAGTTTGTGTAACCCTTAGAGTAGCCATTTCCAGAATTTTTACATGCTTTCTAGTTAGAATAAACCCTACCTTCAAGTTAATGATGGTTTTGGGTTCTTTATTTTGCTTTCAAAGTGTCAATGCAAGAAAAATTTCCAGAAATGGTGTTATTCATGTGTTTTGGCACTCTTTAATGCTTTCTCTAGAAATAAATGCTTAGCATGTTTGTTTGTTTCAACTAGGTTACATTTATTATGTCCTAGTTGACATTCAAACATAATAAATGCATGTTTGATGGGTTTTTGGCTTGATTTTGTGCCTTAGAACTTCAAATAAGTGTTCTTAGGTTTTAGATGTTTTTAGGGTCTGTTAGAACTTATCTTTATGCTTTATTTTTCCTGCCTTGATCTTATTTTATGCTGCCTTAGATAACTTGAGTGTTCTTAGTTTATTAATGCAGTTCTTATATAACTAGACGTTTTAGGTTCCTTGATCTTTGAATCCTTTGTTTGTAGAAATAGGGTTTGAATCTTGCCAATACCCACTGGACATATGTTTGTTTATTTCTTGAAAACCTCACTAGGGTGGCTGTGAAGTGACATTGATGTGAGATGAGGGATTTGGTAAATCTAAACCCATCATTAACCGCACAGTGTACACCTAACCCATACTTGTGAGAACAAAAATTGTTATTGATCGAAAATGTGTAATTCGAATTGAGGCAATTCGAATTATCTCGAATTGCCTAAGAAATTCGAATTGCATAACCAAAAATTTCCTTCATATGGTCTCCAACCAATTCGAATTCTCTAATTCGAATTAATTCGAATTGGTTCAACAATTCGAATTGGCTAGGAAAACCATATTGTATTGCATATCACCCATTCATGCCGTAGTTTATTTATTCATCTCTTACCAATTCGAATGATGCAATTCGAATTAATTCGAATTGCTGAACAATTCGAATTCACCTTCCTCTTGAGGTAAATGCCTTAGTCAATTTGAGCAAGAAAAGGACTTCGCCAATTCGAGTTGTCCAATTCGAATTAATTCGAATTGGTCAACAATTCGAATTAGATGATGCTCCAATTTCTAGCAATGATCAATTGGGTAAAGTAATACTTCATCCTTCATGCATTCTCAATTCGAATTACCCTAATAATTCGAATTGAACTATCCTTTCATTCTGAAAATTCCAAAAATATTTTTTCTTCCATGATTTGTGTAAGTTGCATGGGTGTATTGGGCCTAGGCCCAGTTCATCTGATTTCTATCCATTACACATTTCAGCCCACTAGTGTCCACTTATTGTGTGCTTCACACCCACACAATACCAAAAATATTTTCCTACTTTTATGTTTTTCTCTTTCATTGTGTGTATGAACGGATAATGAGAAACGCACAGATTAATGTTGGTGAAAGGTCCCTTCACAGGGATATCGACTAACCCGTCTTCTGTGTGTCAATCATTATCTGTTATTTTGCATGATCTGGTTAGTGGTTGGTGGAAGCTTCGGCGAGCGTTCTCTTTACTAAGAGTTTCGATTAGTCACTCAGCCAATTCCTAATCAGATACAGTTTTAATTTTCTTTATCTTAATTTCTCAACCTGAATTCAAGTTGCAATGGTATCAACTGATGTCGACCAACATCAGTAGAGAAATATTACAGCAAGAAATATGTGGGTTTTTCTTCCACTCACAGGCAAAAGAAAACTGAATGACGGCGGTCACCATCGTTTGGAATTCTTTCTGTCTAAAATCAGTCATCTGGGAAAATTGGGAACCGGACAGCAGATGTTTGCAGTCCGGAAAACCCCAACTATCTCTGGCACCTCTTTTTAGCCGATTTCTTCTTATCTCAGGCTAATTCACCTTTGTGTATCACATTCTGTCTAACCCCACCATATATTTTGGGGTACCTTATTTTCCTTTTCATATACTTGTATACATGATAATATTATGTAGATGTTCCGGTCATATAATTATTTTGGGGATCCTTCTCCTTGGACATAGAAGTCTTGATTTAAATCTGATGTTGCATAATAAACTTCCAACAAAAATTCCTTTATAAAATCCGGATCTGAGTAAGGGATAAATTCGACAGTTATGACTAATTCATCTTCCACTGGGGGTTGATTTTGAGAGCTTAGAAGCAGAGTCAGCGATTAGGTCTCATCTAGACTGAAAGGATCTGCGTTTTAATTGAGAGTTTAGTACCTGTCTAGGGAATGATTTTCAAATATCAATTGGTTTCTCAAAATTGCTGTGTGTTGGAAATCTGATATTAAATATCGCATTAAGTCAATATCCACTTGGGTGTAGATGAGATGTGATAAATAATACTAGAGGAACAACATATAGGTCTTGGTGAATTTCTAAGGTAGGGTTGAATATTCCTTCGACTACTATCTTCTTCTGCCAAAGTCTAGAATTGAGTCTTGAGTGAGTACATCCGGAATAGGTTCATTTATGGATCTGTTTCATTTAGTTTGTATCTCATAACTACCCAGATGTTGTAAGCCCTGTGGCTTATTGATATCTCGGGGGTTCTTGATCTGCATCTGGTCACCAAGACCAGGGGCTCTTTTATACTAACGGAAAGAGACGTTTTTAACACTTTTGAGTGATAGATTTAAATGCTTTCTTTACAGCTTTCTTTACTGCTTTCCTTTAAATGCTTTCATAGAGGTCACTCGGAAGAATTAGGGGCTGTCCATCTGTTAAAAGGTTTGAGAGTTATGGAATGGTTTGGGGCTTGATTTGAAACTTTGGGTGTGACATGAGGGAATGATAGTAGTACTTGGCATGTTAACTAATGATATGTTAGGTGTTGCTTATCCACCACAGATGAATAATACGCCTTAGCATGGCCATGTGAGGGCAGTTGTAAGTCTGTGGTATCTTAGAAATTGTTGTCTTAAGAGCATGTAAATTCTTACCGTAAGTACCTGTCTGTTAAAGGGAACATGGTGTAGAAAGCATGAGAGTTAGCTAACTAGAGGATTATCCCAAGCTAAGATCTGTGTATTGAAAATGGAAGTTTAATTGTGCTTCATCTGAATCTTGTCCAATTTTTATTATTTCCTCCTTGTCCCTTCTATCATATTTAAATCTGCTTTCTAGATAGTGTAGCATAGTTTTATATTGCTTTCGTAGTGTAGATTTAATTGCTTTCTTTGATCTAGTTTACCATGTTTTGTAGAATAATTTTTACTGCTTTCGTGATCTGGATTTAAATTATGTAAAGTAGTTGATAGAAACTCTTGCAAAACTTGAAACGAGTAACCGAGTGGAAAATCTTAGTAAACAACGTGGGCCCTGCTTCCATCGCACATCCTCTAGTGAACGATCCGGTACTTACTATAAATTACTGCAATTTTTGACTCCGTGCGCTTTCGGGATGCACAGTTTCTTGACACGAGTAAATAAAAAGACAATATTTTGGGAAAATACTCATATAGTGGGAAGATGTTCAAAAGCTTCATGGCAAGTGCTTTCGTAACATGAAATTATGAGAAGTATCATGGCGCATATACCAGGGACTTTCAGGGTGACAGACTGAAGGTCAATCCCGGTTGCTCCGTGATATTTGTCAAAAGTTTCATGGCGGGGAGGACCACAGCGCTGTTTGAGATTAAAACACCCCACATGAGTAATAAAAAGGGAAATAATAATATATCCTTAAACCCCTTCCCCACATCATAACTCCTTTCATTCAATAAATCCACACCTGAGATTTCAGAAAATTACTCGTGTTAATGAAACTCGTCAAAAGTTTCATTGAGACATGGGAATCCCCAATTTCAGAGCTGATATCGAGAAAATTCAGGATTACCAAGGTATTGGCAATTGAAACGAGTTGTTTGAATCCACTGACATAGGGCATTATTTGAGGAATAGATAAGGCATGTAGTTGCTCAAAATTTGCAAGGATTGTCAAGTTTCGTCGTTCATGTTTGTAAAAATGGAATGGTCCTACAATACTTAATAAATTTCTAGCATTATTTTGACATATGCTCTCTCGTAGATCCTATATTGTTCTTTTATCTGATTAATTGCTCTTAGGGAAATATGACTTTATTTTTATGTGATTGAGTGATTCTAACTGACATTGAAGAATACAGGTTAATCCCTACAAGCTCTAACGTCCCAATGGCAGAAACATGCAACCACGGTCTCTTTCTGTAGATCAGCCTTTGATATGAAAATGCTCTATGAATTGTTCTCGTTTGAAAGTACGGGGATGGTCTGAATATGCTCTTCAACAGATATAAGGAAATCCAGCCTTCTGGAGTGCCTGTGATGCACAGTTCTGGTGCCACATTACTTGGTCAGTTCCCTTAGTGAAGAGAGAAATTCATTCATGTGCGGCTGTGTATACTTGAAAGAACATCTTCTTCAGTCTTATGGAATTTTGTTCTGTTCTTTTTTATGTTTTAATTCTGCGGTGTGCTGATGGATATATTGTATATTTGTATGGGTTTACCAAATTTTAAATTTTTCTCTTAAAATTTTGAAGGACCCTGGAGTACAATCAGTTGTCTGGTACTATTCCTTCGGAGCTTGGGAATCTTTCGAGAATAGAAAGACTGTAAGTAATTGTGTTACTCCTTTATCTTTTTATGAGAATGGGTTTATTTTACTGTAAGTTTACTTCCCTTGGTGTTCTTCCGTCTAATTTGACCGTAGGTTTGCTCTCCCCTCTTTTTTCGCTTTTTCCATTCCTGTATTGTAGGTCTTCTCCCAACCGATTGATGAACGAATCGAATTGCCTGATGAAGCATAGGGTGTACGAGATCGTCGTTATGGTAAGTGGTTTTTGTCAATCTGTGGTTTTGTTTTATGGTTTCGGAATTAGATAGTTTTCAGCATTGTCGTTATGTTTGCTGTGAGCTGACTATTTGTGGAAGAGCCAAGAAAGTTGTGGTGTGCTTTTGCCTGGAAGAACTTGTGTGCGCTATCTAGAAATCGTCCGGTGAAAATGACAGAAAATTGGTAAAGGAGCAGGAGAGTTCTGAAGCAACTATCGACACCAATTATACCATTGACTAATTTAAAGTACTAATTTAAATCCAATTTTCTAATTAGGATTGCTTTTTAGAAACATATCAGTGTGTATCCATTTTTTGGTGTTTTATATGTTTTAATAATTTTGCAAAGAAAATTTAAATTAGTGTCCTAAATTGGTTAATAGTGTAATTGATGTACAAAACACAAATTTTATTTTAATTGCTATTTCAGTATTAATCTTATTCAATTCCATAAAAATAATCCGATGCTTTATTTCTTTTATTTTATTTTTTTTGTAGTCCACATGTAAGAACTATTAGAGAGCGCATCTCATTGGGAACATATGGAGAGCCAGCGTCAGCAGAGGCATTGATGGCTCATTTCCAAAAAATAAAGCAGGATCTTCACAATGAAATAGAACTTGAGAATGGACATCTTAGTCAGTTTGAGGTAGACTTGTTGATGGATAAATTGTTTTGTTGAGCTACTGAATGCTGATTTATGTTTTGGTGGAAGGAATGTGCATGTGATTCCACTATTTATGAATTATGCTCATGGGCTTCGTTCATTTTATTCTGATATTTCTTGAGCTAATACTTTGGAATGAAGGTTGTTACTGCTCTAGTATTCAACGTATTTGTTGAAGAGAAAGTTCAGTTTGCTGTCATAGAGGTGCTGTTTGGTTTATACTTCATAAACCTGGATTTTATACATCTTATCAACTCATTTCGTTTTTGTTTTGTTCCTTAATAATTATAATCTGTGGATGTGCTTACTAGAAAGTTGCAATCGATTATAACTCTTATGTTGCTAATATATAGGCTGGTTTAGGTGAGCACGAGATGCAAAAAATGTAATCACCAGTTCTCATTTGGCAGTTTCCATCATTACAAATGTAGGTGCGGAGCTGGCTGCGCTTGTGGGCTCTTTGGAGAGCATAGCAACATCAAAATCAGGAATAATCAAAGAACGACGTTCAGTTAGGTGGTTCTTGATATTTCTCTTTACTGTTACTAATTCAGTTTATTATTACGGACAAAATGCACACACTTGGAGTGACATTGGGAACTTTAAGATTTCAACGAGGTGAAATACACCGTTTATGGCGAATACCATTGGGTTGGGCATGATTTTTTTGCACATTTTCTCTCTTGTCATACTTGTTACATGTATATGCCATTCTGATTGATAAGTGAATTTTCAGCTGGTTGTAGGTGGGCCATTCCTTCCGCATATTGAGCACATAATACGTGAAAAGCATTGTCTTTGTGCTCACCAGTTGTGCTGGCACTTGATCCTGGAAATAAAAGTGTGCTCGAACACTTCTCTAGAGCAAGTGAGGTGCTATGCCAGTTATGTGATATTCAGCTCTCGAGTGGGAAAGACATTCATTTGGTATGCGGTCGGACCGAGCACACCATGGGTATTGAGTGGGAGGATGCAAATAGCTCTATATCACTGGATCTGAAGACACCTTTGAGTCGCTTTCCACCTTTTCGTCTTGCGTAAGCTATGGCTCTCCTACAACACTCATTGTGACCTTTCACTTCAAAAGTTACTTAAGAATTTTTTTATTGTGTTAATTAGTGTTGACTGTACATTTTAACTCTTTATGAAGGTTCCATGATCAGTCCTGATAACTGTCTCTGTTTTATGAAGAACTGGTGGCCATTTTTTGTTGTTCATTTTCCCAATAGAAGGACATATGCACCGAAGTTGAATCGATTTTTACTTGTCCATATCTGGTTTATTCTGGTTAATGAAATTTGAAGTGTTTTTCTTGTGGAATAAGAGATTTAGATGTTGTCGTCTGCGATATAATGCTTTCTACATTATCTGATCACCTTCCACTGGTATTCTCAGGGTTGAGTTTCAGGATGTGCTCTACTGGCCAAGTTAAGCACTCTCCAGAAGCATATTATGCAGGTTCCTTGTAGAAGGTTTGAAAACAAGAAATTTTCTTATTTTGTTTTAGTTTTAGTTTTTAGCTTATGATTCTTTTGAATTTTCCATAAATATTTGATTTTTGGCTTGTAGGTTACAGTTCAGGCTGTCAGCGATGAAGATCTTCAAGGACACCGCACTCTTGGTATTTTCCTAAAACTTTGTCTAATTATAATTCCTTTGGTTTGCAGTAAATCTATTAATTGTTGTTCTTGTTTTTATCATCAGTCATTCAGGGCTGTTTCTTCATCGAAGAAAGGTGGACATCTGTGATCTCCTCATGAAGGTACTTAGAATAGTTACTTGGCAATCCAAAATGCACTTTTTGTACTGCACACATATAGATGGTGTATTTTGTAGCTCATATAGTGGGAAAAAGCTGGTGCTTGTGATAATGGCCAAAATTAACCATTATTTTCAATCTATTTCCGTGTCTAAACATGGGCATTTGATCGCATTCCGGTCTTATTTAAATAAGAAAGCAGTTGAATTTGACAGATATTTGCAAGTTTGTATAAATAATAAGTTGGTATTGAAAAACACAAAAATATTGCTATTTTATTATATTTGTGTTAAAAAAATCCAAAAACATGATAAAATTATTATGATTCCCATAATTGATGATTATGGTTCTGTAACACCCCGGATTTGATTTCCCAGGCCAGGGCATTACCGCCACACTTTTCTAAACAAGACCCGACCCAAGTCGAGCTCATCTAGAAAAAATGCTAAGGCTAAGTTGTATCAATTTTTCAAAACAATTTAAAAACTATTCAATCATGCCCGAATTAAAATCAGAGTATCTCATGCGTCACAGTAATAATCAGTGCGGAAGCTAAAACAAATAAAAATGGGGCCAAACAGACGGCCAAAAACCAAAGTCCAAAGTCCAGTATCAAAGTCCAAAGTGCAGAAATTTAAAATAATCATAAAATGCGACAAGTCTTTATTCTTGGAAAGTCCCATCCCAATGCGCCAACACTTACTCTGCGAAAAATAGGAAATAACAATTTATCAGTACAAACGGTACTGAGTAAGTTAATGGATAGCATAGCAAATTTTAAAGATTTAGAAGAGTATTAAGAGGTTAGGAATTTAATCTAACGAACGAGTAAAAATAATTTACGGGGATTTCTTTTTATACTTTACCACACCAATGATCATTTTGATCGAGGACATCCAAAACATTACCCGCTTGGGCGCTTATGTCCACAAGCTGCCGGTATCGACGATCCAGGGCCTTAGCCGTTTTGGGATCAATTACCCGCTTGGGCACTTATGTCCACAAGCCGACGGTATCCACAATGTGAGAGCAGCGGACCCTATACAGACACACTCCGGAGCCCTAGGTAACCCCTACGGATACACCTAGGAGTATAGACTCATACAATCACGCAACATAATAATATTTCCTTGGCGCCGTTTTGGCCACCAAAAAGAGGGGGCGGCCCAACGAGCCCACGCCAAGTGCACTTACCCTCCAAATTGAACATCTAACTCGATCAAAACTCACAAAGTTTCAAAACCACATTTTAATCATCACAACATATATCTACATTTCCAGAATTCATAGGATTCGTAAAAGAGTAGCAATCGACTCAAAAACTACCGAAACGTACGAAACCAAATTTCACCGGTAAGACTACACTGTGGCAGTTTTCAAAATCGTATTAGGAAATGTAGTAAAACTTTGTGAAAAATTCTGAAAATTTTACAGGTGCTAGGCGACATCAAAATAAACATTTTTCTCAGAAATAGCCCTTAGCTCGGACTCTAAGTCACTCAAAAAAATTCATTTCAGAAACTTATTTTCAAAAGGGTGCAAATACCACTGTTCATCCGACCACAGCTTACTTAAAAATCCATATCAATTCGAAGGTTGTTCCAAAAATTCTGAAATTTAACAGGAGTAAACTAGACACATAGATGAACAATTTTCATGAAGAAGTCGACCATCAAAAACGACCATAGCTAGGAGAAATATGAACTACAAAACTGAACATGCTAGGAATTTGAATCTGTCACCAAATATAGCAGAAAATACCAGATCTGATTTCGTCGACCAAATCAAGTCCAAAAATTATGAAAATTTACAGACATCATCTTTAAAGTATTAGGAACATTTTTCATTTAGACAAGTTCTTCCAAAAACGAACGGATCTTGACGAAAAACGCTGAACAAATAAACTACTCGGATAGAAACCCTATTTGACAGATTTGGCACAAGATGAAGATTGAACTATATCTCGAAGATTACTCAACCAAACACTATAAAAATTGATATGCACATCATTAACTTACTTCTCAAGAGTGTAGAGTCGAAATCCTCTTTGGTTGAACCCTCAAACTCGTCCGGAACAGCCTCAAACCTCCGAGATCTACCGAACGAATCCTATTTTGAGGTGTTTGGATAAAAGCTTGATGTTAGGGCCTAGAATCCGAATTAAAGAACAAGGAATTGGTTTAGCAACCTTACCTAGACGTAGGAGAAGGGATTGGAATGCTTCCAACTCGTCCAAAACTCAGGAACAAGAAGAATACACTCAAAGAACTCTCAACTCTCCAAGAGAAAACTGATTTTCGGATTAAGGGAGTGGAGGGTGATTTTGGGGCTGGTTTAGTTGATATCTAGAGTGCTTAATGTTCCTAATGACTGACATTAAGCCCCTAGGGAAGGTTAGACATGACTCAATGCAGTCATTCTCGAAAATTCACCCCATTAACCCACATTCATCCCACCAATTTCCCAATGGTTCAATGAATGTATCTAGAACATGTATCCAACCTTATCCCAACTTGTAAGCATTCTAGAGACTTCCAAATTCATCCAATAGAGTCCCCATACACCCCTAAGGGTCTGGTAACCGAACTTGAATGGATTGGAATGAGTTATCTCGAAAATTGTAGCAATAAACGCATGCAGCGTTCGAAACGCTGCTACTGGGGTGGCGGCGCGCTGGTGGCGCGCCACCGCGCGGCCACCGCGCCACCCCAGGTAGCGAATTTCTCTTCCTTTTTTTTTTTTTTTTTTTTATATAATATGATTTTTGATCTTTTTAAAAATCATATTGGATTATCCGATTGTTGGATACTCCGATAACTCTCTTCGAGTTGCTATCGTGCGAAAATATTTAATTCCGCTCTCCCGGAATTATTTCGATTGCGATAGTTAAATCCAATTAATTAATTTAATTAATTAATTTCTCGGATTTAATACTCGATGTTGATTTCTCGGGTATTACAGTCTACCCTCCTTAGAAATCAACTTCGTCCTCGAAGTTGGGTCGCACTTCGGAAATTAATAATTGGCACAAAGAAATTATTGAGGCTCGCAATTTAAAATTCTTACCTCGCATACGACGACTCTGCGCGGGGTGTCACATCCTCTCCCCCTTAGGACTGCAGTTATGCCCCCATAACTGCTCCTGAGTCGCTTCGGAAAAGGTTGGGATATCTCTGCTCCATATCCGCTTCCAATTCCCACGTCGCTTCCTCGGTGCCATGATTTGACCATAGGATCTTCACCATCCTCACAGTCTTGTTCCTTGTGACCCTTTCCTTGATGTCAAGTACCTCGATCGGATACTCCTCGTATGTCAAGTCATCATCTAGCTCAATCACGTCGGGTTGCAACACGTGAGTTGGGTCGTGCACATATTTCTTCAGTTGAGAAACATGGAATACGTTGTGCACTCGCGACAACTCTGGTGGAAGTGCCAAACGATAAGCCAAGGTACCTACACGATCCAAAATCTCGTACGGACCAATGTAGCGAGGACTTAGCTTCCCTCGTTTACCGAATCGCATCACCCCCTTCATGGGCGATACTTTCAGCATGACCTTGTCTCCCACCTCAAATTCTAACTCTTGCCGCCTAGTGTCGGCGTAGCTCTTCTGCCTATCTTGCGCGGCTTTCATTTTCTGTTGAACCACCTTGATCTTGCTATTCATATCCTCAATGAGCTGCGGTCCAACAACCACCGAATCGTCATCCTTCGTCCAGCACAACGGACTACGACACTTCCGTCCGTAAAGCGCTTCGAACGGTGCCATGCCTATGCTAGCGTGATAACTGTTGTTGTACGAGAATTCAATCAACGGCAAGTGGTCTTCCCAACTTCCCTTGAATTCGAGTACACACGCCCTTAACATGTCTTCGAGCGTCTGAATCGTGCGCTCGGTCTGACCGTCCGTCATTGGATGAAAAGCTGTGCTCATCTTGATTTGGGTTCCTAAGGCTTCTTGTAGCTTAGTCCAGAAGTTGGAGACGAATCTACTATCTCGGTCTGAGATAATATCATGCGATACTCCGTGCCTTCGGACCACATTCTCGATGTATGCCTTAGCTAGTTGATCCATCGACCAATTTTCCTTCATTGGTATGAAAATGGCGGTCTTCGTTAACCGGTCAACTATTACCCAAATCTTATTCATTCCTCGGGGAGATCTTGGCAACCCTGAAACAAAATCCATGGAGATGCTGTCCCACTTCCAGCTTGGGATCTCCAATGGCTTTACCAATCCTAGCGGTTTTTGCCTTACTGCCTTCACCTTCTGGCAGGTTATGCATTTAGCCACAAAGTCGGCAACATCCTTCTTCATCCGCGGCCACCAATAAATTTTCTTTAAGTCTTTGTACAACTTATCCCCACCAGGGTGGACTGAATAAGGTGTACTGTGGCCTTCTTCCATAAGCTTCCTCTTCAATTCCTCGCACTTATGAGGAACGCACCATCTTCCTTTAAAACGAACACTTCCGTCTTCATGGATCGTGAATCCTACCGCCTTTCCTTCACTTATTTTTCCTTTGATCCTCTGGAGATTCTCGTCGTCCGGTTGGGCTTCTCGAATCTCGTCAAAAACGGTAGATTCAACTGTTATGGCGTTCATTGTCTCCACCACGGTTCCATAATGGACTAGTTCAGTATCTAACTTAGCTAGGTCCATATACAGTCCCGAAGGTAGAATGAGCATGTTCACCGTGTGCCTCGTCTTGCGACTCAACGCATCCGCTACGACGTTCGCCTTGCCTTCATGGTAGGCTATATCCAGATCGTAATCTTTGATCAGCTCGAGCCATCTCCTCTGCCTCATATTTAACTCTTTCTGAGTAAATATATACTTGAGGCTTTTGTGATCTGTAAACATCCGACAAGTTCGTCCATATAGATAGTGTCGCCAGATCTTAAGAGCGAACACTACCGCTGCCAGTTCCAGATCATGTGTCGGGTAGTTTACTTCGTGCGTCTTGAGTTGCCTAGATGCATAAGCAATCACTCTACGGTTTTGCATTAGCACGCATCCGAGACCTTCCTTCGAGGCGTCGCTATACACCTCATAATCCTCAGTCTCTGATGGCAATGCTAAGACCGGTGCTGATGTGAGTCTCCCCTTAAGCTCACGGAATGACTGCTCACACTCAGCTGTCCAGTCAAACTTCAATCCTTTCTTCAGCAATTGGGTCATCGGTCTCGCAATTTTGGAAAAGTCCTTCACGAACCTTCGGTAGTATCCGGCTAGACCTAGGAAACTTCTTACCTCGGTCTGGTTTGTTGGTGCCGGCCATTCAGACACTGCTGATATCTTCGCCGGGTCGACTGATACTCCTTTAGCCGATACTATATGACCTAGAAAAGCGACTTCATTCTTCCAAAACTCGCACTTAGACAGCTTCGCGTATAGTTGATTCTTCCTCAAAAGTCCGAGTACTTGGTGCAAATGACTATTATGCTCTTCCTCATTCCTCGAGTAAACTAGGATGTCGTCGATGAATACGACTACACATGTGTCTAGTAACTCTCGGAAAACGCTATTCATGAGGTTCATGAATACTGCGGGAGCATTAGTCAGACCGAAGGACATTACGGTGAATTCGTAGTGTCCATATCTTGTTCGGAATGCTGTCTTGGGTATATCGTTCTCGGCGATACGCAATTGGTGGTATCCCGACCTTAGGTCAACCTTTGAAAATACCGACGCTCCTTTCAGTTGATCGAAGAGATCTTCGATCCTAGGTAGCGGGTACTTGTTCTTAATCGTCACTTGATTGAGACCTCGGTAGTCGATGCACAATCGGAGTCCGCCGTCCTTCTTTTTCACGAACAGGACTGGAGCTCCCCATGGTGATGTGCTCGGCCGAATATATCCCTTAGATAACAACTCCTCTAGTTGTTCTTTCAGCTCCTTCATCTCAGCAGGCGCCATGCGATATGGTGCCTTCGACACCGGTTCGATTCCGGGCACGAGATCGATCGTGAACTCCACTTCTCGCTCAGGAGGCATTCCTGGGATATCCTCCGGAAAGACATCTGGGTATTCGTTCATGACGGGGATATTGTCGATCTTGTTCTCCTCGCCTTCCAGATTATGCACGTAGCACGCGTACAGTTGGTATCCCTTCTGCATGAGATTGCAGAACTTTAATGCATTTACTATCTTGGCACCCTTCTTCTGAGGCTGCATATAGTAAATGACCTTCTTTCCGCGACTCTTCGCCAACGAGATCTTCTGCTTCTGGCACTCGATGATAGCCTTGTACCTCGTCAACCAGTCCATTCCCAAAATGATGTCGAAATCCTTAAGGTCAAATTCTATGAGATTCGCAAAGAATTCGGTGTTCTTGATTACTATCGGGATCCCGTCATATCGTTTGGAACACGATACTATCTTACCCGATGGTAATTGGATTCCTAAGTTAATGTTATTCGGCGCTGGTAGATCTAACGCAGATATAGTTCTCGTGGAAATCAAAGAGCAACTCGCTCCTGAGTCAAATAAGACCTTGACAGGTACGCTTAAAGCAGTAAACGTACCTTCGATCACGTCGCCTTGGGCAGCTAAGTCCGCTTGATTTATCACGTTCAGGCGTCCTACTGGCCTCCCTTGATTCCCATGCTGGTTTGGATTCTGAGGTGGCCTCTGTGCCTGCGGGAATCTCTGCCCTTGGTTGTCCTGCTGGTTTGGCCCGGCTGGCCTGTTGCCCTGAGGACGGTTTATCAGGTCCAATCTCTTGTCAATGCGGTCCTCCCTCGTCCGGCATTCCTTCTTCATGTGACCTTCTCGGCCACACCGGTAGCAATGCCCCGGCCTTGGGCATTCACGCACCAAGTGCGGAAGGTTGCATTCCAGGCATCTGGGTATGAAGGCGCCCTGGTTATCCGGCCTCCAACCTCCTTGGCCTCCTCGGTTGAGTTCTCTGTTGTCCGGCTTCCTTTGACCATCATTCCTTCCTTGGTCATTTCCCCTCCTGAAGTGATTCCCAGAGTTGTTGTTCCGATTCCTCTTATCGAAATTGTTTAGGCCCTTGCTCGCCTCTCCATGATCCTTGCGCTTCAGCTGTTGTACTCGTGCAATTGCCACTGCACGATCATAAACAGCCTGCAGAGTAGTGTGCTGTCCGCCAACCAAGATCTCTCTGATGCTGAGATTCAGCCCCATCTCGAATTTCTGGGCTTTATCAGCATCGGTTGGTACCAGCCTTGGAGCGAATCGGACGAGCTCTTTAAACTTCGCATAGTATTCTTGAACTGTCTGGGTGCCTTGTCGGAGATTTATGAATTCCTCATACTTAGCAGTCTTTATGCTGAGGGGATAGAACCTTTCCCTCATCATCTCCTTAAACTCTTCCCAGAAGTAGGCATGTTCACCATCAGCAAGTCCTTCTTGGTGGTTTTGCCACCACTCGTCAGCTTCTCCTCTCAGGTAATATACAGCCACACCAACCTTTTCATTCGCGGGACACCTGATGGCAGTAAGCAGTTTGTCAAAAGTCCTCAGCCAATCCTCCAACTTCGCGGGATCCTCCTGTCCCTCGTAATGAGGCGGCTGGTAAGGGTTCACCATCGCCAGATAATTTATCCGAGCTGCTGGGGGTGGTACTGCTGCTTGAGCTCGGTTGACTTCAGCATTTCCTAGAGCAACGAGGACTTGCTCAACTGTCCTCAACCTCTCATCAAGTGCGTTGGGAACGGGGTTAGCTTGAACTCCCGGATTCGGCGGGTTCGCATCCGCTGGAGCATTAACGTTCTCATTCACTGGGATCTCAGCTCTAGGTCTCCCTCTGGGCGGCATTCTGATGATCAAGCACGCAGAGGTTAGATTCGCGGTTAGATGAAAGTTAATAGTCAAGTTAGACTATGGTTAGAACTCAGCCTCATAGGTTCTAAGTGTTAAAGACCACTGAAATGGGCAAGAAAGGAAAGAGAAAACTAAATACGAAATTCCACTAGATGATAACGATTTAATAACAAGGCTACTACATCAAATACTACTAGGTCACCACTACATAAAATGTGGTACCATCAGGATAATCAATATACGGTAATAATAGGTACGGAAATGATAGGAAACTAGTAGCGAAAAGCGGTAAAAAGTCCAACAAGATAGAACGCATGATTAAGTCTAGATCAAGTAGTCGGGAGAATAGCCAAGCATCCGGCGATCAGCCTCGATCTCCTCGTCGGTATCAAGAGGCAGTGGAGGGTTCTCCACAACCTCCTCGGGGTCCTCTTCTTCCTCCTCAACGTTGATGAACTCATCGGGATCAAACTCCTCCTCCTCTTCCATCTCGGGTTCGGGGTTAAGCTGGTTTTGCAACCCAACAATGACTTCCTCCAACGCAAAGATGCGTCCCTGTAGCATATGCACGTGGTGTCGGCAATCCTCGAACTCGGCCGCAAGAGCATCATGGCGAGCAGCCATCTGGGTACTCCTAATGGTCATAGCCTCCATCCTCTCCTCTATAGCCACAATCCTATTTCTATCGTTTGCGGCATCCCTAGAGATATGGCGAAGTTCGTGCGTGATATCCGACATGGAACACAACAAACGCATGATGGAATCTTGTAACCTCGGGTCGGCCATCTAATCATGCAAATTTTACATTAAGCGATATGCCACACATAAAAAAAAATAACTTGTTAATGCACATGCTACCCCCCAAAAATAGTACTAAGTTTTTAAGACTTGTCGAATTTGCAAGATATACTTTTCTATGGGTTTCAAAAATAAAATTCCCTTTTTCCATGGAAATAATACTTAAAATGCTTTAAAAATAATATTAAATAATTTGGGCCTCTATAGTGGGCCGAAAAATAATAGCTTGAAAATTTTCGGGCTCTGATACCACTTTGTAACATCCCGGATTTGATTTCCCAGGTCAGGGCATTACCGCCACACTTTTCTAAACAAGACCCGACCCAAGTCGAGCTCATCTAGAAAAAAATGCTAAGGCTAAGTTGTATCAATTTTTCAAAACAATTTAAAAACTATTCAATCATGCCCGAATTAAAATCAGAGTATCTCATGCGTCACAGTAATAATCAGTGCGGAAGCTAAAACAAATAAAAATGGGGCCAAACAGACGGCCAAAAACCAAAGTCCAAAGTCCAGTATCAAAGTCCAAAGTGCAGAAATTTAAAATAATCATAAAATGCGACAAGTCTTTATTCTTGGAAAGTCCCATCCCAATGCGCCAACACTTACTCTACGAAAAATAGGAAATAACAATTTATCAGTACAAACGGTACTGAGTAAGTTAATGGATAGCATAGCAAATTTTAAAGATTTAGAAGAGTATTAAGAGGTTAGGAATTTAATCTAACGAACGAGTAAAAATAATTTACGGGGATTTCTTTTTATACTTTACCACACCAATGATCATTTTGATCGAGGACATCCAAAACATTACCCGCTTGGGCGCTTATGTCCACAAGCTGCCGGTATCGACGATCCAGGGCCTTAGCCGTTTTGGGATCAATTACCCGCTTGGGCACTTATGTCCACAAGCCGACGGTATCCACAATGTGAGAGCAGCGGACCCTATACAGACACACTCCGGAGCCCTAGGTAACCCCTACGGATACACCTAGGAGTATAGACTCATACAATCACGCAACATAATAATATTTCCTTGGCGCCGTTTTGGCCACCAAAAAGAGGGGGCGGCCCAACGAGCCCACGCCAAGTGCACTTACCCTCCAAATTGAACATCTAACTCGATCAAAACTCACAAAGTTTCAAAACCACATTTTAATCATCACAACATATATCTACATTTCCAGAATTCATAGGATTCGTAAAAGAGTAGCAATCGACTCAAAAACTACCGAAACGTACGAAACCAAATTTCACCGGTAAGACTACACTGTGGCAGTTTTCAAAATCGTATTAGGAAATGTAGTAAAACTTTGTGAAAAATTCTGAAAATTTTACAGGTGCTAGGCGACATCAAAATAAACATTTTTCTCAGAAATAGCCCTTAGCAAATTCGGACTCTAAGTCACTCAAAAAAATTCATTTCAGAAACTTATTTTCAAAAGGGTGCAAATACCACTGTTCATCCGACCACAGCTTACTTAAAAATCCATATCAATTCGAAGGTTGTTCCAAAAATTCTGAAATTTAACAGGAGTAAACTAGACACATAGATGAACAATTTTCATGAAGAAGTCGACCATCAAAAACGACCATAGCTAGGAGAAATATGAACTACAAAACTGAACATGCTAGGAATTTGAATCTGTCACCAAATATAGCAGAAAATACCAGATCTGATTTCGTCGACCAAATCAAGTCCAAAAATTATGAAAATTTACAGACATCATCTTTAAAGTATTAGGAACATTTTTCATTTAGACAAGTTCTTCCAAAAACGAACGGATCTTGACGAAAAACGCTGAACAAATAAACTACTCGGATAGAAACCCTATTTGACAGATTTGGCACAAGATGAAGATTGAACTATATCTCGAAGATTACTCAACCAAACACTATAAAAATTGATATGCACATCATTAACTTACTTCTCAAGAGTGTAGAGTCGAAATCCTCTTTGGTTGAACCCTCAAACTCGTCCGGAACAGCCTCAAACCTCCGAGATCTACCGAACGAATCCTATTTTGAGGTGTTTGGATAAAAGCTTGATGTTAGGGCCTAGAATCCGAATTAAAGAACAAGGAATTGGTTTAGCAACCTTACCTAGACGTAGGAGAAGGATTGGAATGCTTCCAACTCGTCCAAAACTCAGGAACAAGAAGAATACACTCAAAGAACTCTCAACTCTCCAAGAGAAAACTGATTTTCGGATTAAGGGAGTGGAGGGTGATTTTGGGGCTGGTTTAGTTGATATCTAGAGTGCTTAATGTTCCTAATGACTGACATTAAGCCCCTAGGGAAGGTTAGACATGACTCAATGCAGTCATTCTCGAAAATTCACCCCATTAACCCACATTCATCCCACCAATTTCCCAAGGGTTCAATGAATGTATCTAGAACATGTATCCAACCTTATCCCAACTTGTAAGCATTCTAGAGACTTCCAAATTCATCCAATAGAGTCCCCATACACCCCTAAGGGTCTGGTAACCGAACTTGAATGGATTGGAATGAGTTATCTCGAAAATTGTAGCAATAAACGCATGCAGCGTTCGAAACGCTGCTACTGGGGTGGCGGCGCGCTGGTGGCGCGCCACCGCGCGGCCACCGCGCCACCCCAGGTAGCGAATTTCTCTTCCTTTTTTTTTGTTTTTTTTATATAATATGATTTTTGATCTTTTTAAAAATCATATTGGATTATCCGATTGTTGGATACTCCGATAACTCTCTTCGAGTTGCTATCGTGCGAAAATATTTAATTCCGCTCTCCCGGAATTATTTCGATTGCGATAGTTAAATCCAATTAATTAATTTAATTAATTAATTTCTCGGATTTAATACTCGATGTTGATTTCTCGGGTATTACAGGTTCGGTGGTATCTGTTCGGTGGAACACGGATCCATTAAACGGAACGCAAGCCAAATAATCAATTGGAACAAATATCTATATTTATTTATACTTATATTTATACACTAGTATTTATTTTTGTTTATTTAAAAAATCAAGTAATCAAAGTGTTGTTATGCAGGTGGGGCCCACCGCCTACACTAAGTTACAATTTTCAATTGGAAAGTCACGTGCTCACGTGCCCCCATCTTTCTTCCCCAACGAGCTTCGGCAACAGCAACACAAATCCATCTCCGGCAAGGAGGCAACAGGCTTCATTTCCGTCTTCCGACCACCCCATCTCCGTCCAAATCCGATCGCCACCTGCCTCTCCATCTTCCCTGTTCCGGCGAGCTCTGTCAACACCCCGCCGCTGCAATCACCACCGTCCTCCATCTCAAACACAACCACCGGCAATCACATCCATTTCCGGCCAAACCTCCATTTTTCCTGATTCTGACGCCAACGCCGACCACCATCTTCTTCCGCTTCACCACCGCGACGCCACCATCTTCTCCGGCAGCACATTTCCAGCGCCGCTGCCATCTCCAATCAACAGGTTCCGCCCTCGCCTCTACCAATTCCAACCCCAGGCAGCCCCAACCACCATTGCTCCGGTCATCTTTCTCATCGCTCCGGCAGCACCTCCCCGACTCCGCCGCTACTCCGTTTCCTCGATCCAGCCACCCTCTCTCCATTCCAGCAGTGTCCATTAACAATGAAAGAAAGAAAATGAAGAGAGGAAATAAAACAGAAAGGAGATGGGTGAGGAAGAAGAAGCAGTCAAAACCCAGAAGAGGAAAGAGAAGAAAGAAAAATGGAAGCAGGAGGTGCAATTCGAGAAAAAGGGGTAATTCGAATTAAGGTAAACAATTCGAATTGGAAGAGAAGAGAGAAGAGAAAAGAAAAAGAAGAAGAGAGCAATTCGAATTAATGGGTGCAATTCGAATTAATGAGTGCAATTCGAATTAATTCGAATTGAGAGAGAAGAGACCGAATTGGAAGAGAAGCAAAAACAAGAAGCAATTCGAATTGTAGAAGTTCGAATTAATTCAAACAGAGAGAATTCGAATTAGGGAGTGAAAAGGTGGAGTGGGGCCCGCGCGTGAAGAGTTTGGAAGAACCCCGGACTTGTGGTCCCGAAGGCAGAAAAAACTTTTGTCTTTTCTCTGTGGACTCCAGGTCCCGTCCCTCCCCACAACAAAAACCCTCTCCATTTCCCTCCTCTCTCCATTTTCGCATAAAAGTCCCTCTTCTTTTGTGCATAATTCGCACCTACCCCTCTTTTTTGTTGCATAATTCGAATTAAACCATTTCTATCTCCTCTCACATGTTAGGGTTTCCCCCCTATAAATACCCCTTCCATTTTCCACTTCAAGCAGCAAGAGAACAGAGGGCAGACAGTCCCAAATTCTTCTTCCCTGTTCTTGGAGAGAACAGTGGGTTTTTGGCTAGTTTAGAGTAGATTTTATTTATCTTTTGCAATGTAGTTTAATATTTGTTAGTTGTAGTGTAATGTAGTTTGTAAATAGTTGTTTTAAATTTCTTAGTGTAGCCACTTTTCCATATCTTTACAGCTTTTTAGTTTAGAATAAATTTGAGAACACCCAAATAATGGGTTGTTCTTGAACTTTTAATGCTTTCTAGTGGTTGAAATACAAGAAAATGCTTCACAAATTTGGTATGAGTTCTCTTGCTCTTTTATTTATTTTTGCTTTTTATGTTTTAATAAATGTATGAATGTGGGTTTGAGCATGTTTGTAGCCTTAGATCTACTTTTATTTTTATTGTTCTTGGATAGCTAGATAATTTTAGAGATAGTGCCTTTCTCTAGGTTTTAGTTTCATTTTATTTTATTTTTGGCATAGATCTAAATTTTTATTTTTATTATTGTTCCCTTAGATAATGTTGGTGTTCCTCCTTATTATGCTTGTAGTTCTTAGATTTTTCATTATTGTTGGTAGATTAGTCTTTAAATTTCATGTTTGTAGTTTTAGGGTTTAAATCATGCTATTACCCATTGTACATGCATATTTCTTGATAAACACAAAATACTCACAAGTGTGACTGTGAGATGACATTGATGTGAAATGAAGGATTTGGTAAATCTTATCCATCATAAACCGCACAGTGGAAATCAAACTAACACTTGTGAGCACAAAAATATTCTTAAATGAGAAAATGGGATGCAATTCGAATTTAGGCAATTCGAATTAATTCGAATTGCCCAAGAAATTCGAATTGCACACCAAAAATTATTCTCTTCATGTGGTTTCCAACCAATTCGAATTGCTCAACAATTCGAATTGGCTTGAAAACCACATTGTATCCATTGCCGCCCCCTCATGCCTTAGTTTATCTTCTATCCCCAACCAATCCGAATTGCCTAATTCGAATTAATTCGAATTGCTGGACAATTCGAATTCACCCTTCCCTTTGAGGTATATGCCTTAGTCAATTTTGAGCAAGAAAAGGACTTCATCAATTCGAGTTGTCCAATTCGAATTAATTCGAATTGCTCAACAATTCGAATTAGATGATATCTCATTCCTTTGCAAGGATTAATTGGGTAAGATCATACTTCATTCTTCATGCATTCTCAATTCGAATTGCCCCAGTAATTTGAATTGAACTATCCCTTCTATTTTGAAAACTCCAAAAAATATTTTTCTTCCATGATTTGTGTAAGTTGCATGGATGTATTGGGCCTTGGCCCAATTCATCTGATTTCTATCCATTACACATTTCAACCCATTAGTGTCCACTTATTGTGTGCTTAACACCCACACAATACCAAAAATATTTTCTTACTTTTATGTTTTTCTCTTTCATTGTATGTATGAACGGATAATGAGAAACACCACAGATTAATGTTGGTGAAAGGTCCCTTCACAGGGATATCGATTAACCCGTCTTCTGTGTGTCAATCATTATCTGTTATTTTGCATGATCTGGTTAGTGGTTGGTGGAAGCTTCAGCGAGCGTTCTCTTCACTAAGAGTTTCGATTAGTCACTGATAATGGCCAAAATTGACCATTATTTTCAATCTATTTCCGTGTCTAAACATGGGCATTTGATCGCATTCCGGTCTTATTTAAATAAGAAAGCAGTTGAATTTAACAGATATTTGCAAGTTTGTATAAATAATAACCTGGTATTGAAAAATACAAAAATATTGTTATTTTCATTAAATTCATATTAAAAAATCCAAAAACATTATAAAAATATTAAAAATTCCACTTTTGATAATTATGGTTTGTTAGTATCTGTTCGGTGGAACACGGATCCATTAAACGGAACACAAACAAGATATCAAGTGGAGCAAATATCCTTATTTATTATATTTTATATTTTATATTTTGATGTATATATTTTTAATTATTATGCTTACTTATTTCTGTTTCTGTTTTGTGCTTTAATTAAAAACTAATTGGTCCACTAATCCATTCATTTAATTAAATACAGGTGATTTGGTCCAGTCCAAAAATTCAGTCCAATTTGAATTAACTCCAAGCCCAATCACACCAAAGCCCAAGCCCAACAAAAACAAAACCAAACCCAACCCCAAATTCTAAACCTAACCTAACCCTAACCCTAATCATGCCCTAGCCGCCACCACGCCGGCGCCGCCACCTCCGGTCACCTTCTCCGGCGACCTCCGCCTCAGCTTCCAGTCGCAACCTCCGTCCTCATCCTCCGCCGTCAACCACCCATCTCGCCCCATCTCCGGCGAACACCCCCATTTCTGACAGCCACCACCACCATCCTCAACCTCCGCAACCCATCCCCCTCATCCAAATCCAGCCACCACCTCCGTCCATTTCCAGTAAACCAACACCAATCACCACCGCGACGCCACCATTTCACCCATTCGCCGCCGCCTGGCCGCGCCCATCCTCCATCTCCGAGCCCACACAACACCCACAACCAAGCCAAAGCCGCCCCCTGCTCTTGCCTCCAACCTGCCTTCGTTCCCAACCACAGCAGCAACCTCCTCTCACCTCCGACGAACTCGCAGCCCCTTCTTCATCATTCGCATCTCCGGTCACCATCCCCAACACCTCGCAAGCTCCGGCGAAGCTTACAGCCGCTGCCCAAGCATTCAACCCCAGATCTCGCAGCCGCCTCAACTCCGACAGCCCTTAGACGAACTCGAATGAAAGAGAAGCAAGAAAATAAGAAGAGTTTGAACGAAATTGGAAAACTGAAAGGAAGAGAAAGAACAAGATTGGAAGAAGAAAAGATACGAGAATGAAGAAGAAAACAGAAAGAAGAAGACTGGATTGAAGAAATTTGGGAAGAAGAGAAAATAAGGGAAAAGAAATGGTGGATGAAGACCGAGAGAGAAAGAAAGAAAAATGGGGGAAGGAAGAAAACAAAGAGAAAAGAGAAGAGAGAGAAGGAAAGTTGGGAGTGCAATTCGAATTGTTCTTAACAATTCGAATTGTTCTTAACAATTCGAATTGATCTTGACAATTCGAATTGGAAGGAAAAAAGAAGGAAAGAGAAAGAAGAAAAAGAAGAAGAGAGCAATTCGAATTAATGGGGGCAATTCGAATTAATGAGTGCAATTCGAATTAATTCGAATTGAGAGAGAAGAGACCGAATTGGAAGAGAAGCAAAAACAAGAAGCAATTCGAATTGTTGAGTTCGAATTAATTCGAACTGGAGAAGAAGTCGAATTGGGAGTGAAAAGGTGGAGTGGGGCCCGCGCGTGAAGAGTTTGGAAGAACCCCGGACTTGTGGTCCCGAAGGCAGAAAAAACTTTTGTCTTTTCTCTGTGGACTCCAGGTCCCGTCCCTTCCCACAACAAGAACCCTCTCCATTTCCCTCCTCTCTCCATTTTTGCATAAAAGTCCCTCTTCTTTTGTGCATAATTCGCACCTACCCCTCTTTTTTGTTGCATAATTCGAATTAAACCATTTCTATCTCCTCTCACATGTTAGGGTTTCCCCCCTATAAATACCCCTTCCATTTTCCACTTCAGACAGAAAGAGAAAAACAGAGAGCAGCCAGTCCCAAATTTTCTTCCCTGTTCTTGGAGAGAACAGTGGGTTTTTGGCTAGTTTAGAGTAGAGTTTATTTATCTTTTGCAATGTAGTTTAATATTTGATAGTTGTAGTGTAATGTAGTTTGTAAATAGTTGTTTTTAATTTCTTAGTGTAGCCACTTTTCCATATTTTTACAGCTTTTTAGTTTAGAATAAATTTGAGAACACCCAAATAATGGGTTGTTCTTGAACTTTTAATGCTTTCTAGTGGTTGAAATACAAGAAAATGCTTCACAAATTTGGTATGGGTTCTCTTGCTCTTTTATTTATTTTGCTTTCTTAGTTCTAATAAATGTATGAATGTGGGTTTGAGCATGTTTGTAGCCTTAGATCTACTTTTATTTTTATTGTTCTTGGATAGCTAGATAATTTTAGAGATAGTGCCTTTCTCTAAGTTTTAGTTTCATTTTATTTTATTTTTGGCCTAGATCTAAATTTTATTTTTATTTTGTTCTATTAGATAATGTTGGTGTTCTTCCTTTTTATGCTTGTAGTTCTTAGATTTTTCATTATTGTTGGTAGATTAGTCTTTAAATTTCATGTTTGTAGTTTTAGGGTGTGAATCATGCTATTACCCATTGTACATGCATATTTCTTGATAAACACAAAATATTCACAAGTGTGACTGTGAGATGACATTGATGTGAAATGAAGGATTTGGTAAATCTTATCCATCATAAACCGCACAGTGGAAATCAAACTAACACTTGTGAGCACAAAAATATTCTTAAATGAGAAAATGGGATGCAATTCGAATTAATTCGAATTGCCCAAGAAATTCG
This sequence comes from Hygrophila difformis, assembly GCA_030278955.1. Classification (NCBI taxonomy): domain Eukaryota; kingdom Viridiplantae; phylum Streptophyta; class Magnoliopsida; order Lamiales; family Acanthaceae; genus Hygrophila; species Hygrophila difformis. Next base: position 59,962,720 of record JAOANR010000008.1, read on the forward strand.
AATTGCACATCAAAAATCATTCTCTTCATGTGGTTTCCAACCAATTCGAATTATCCAATTCGAATTAATTCGAATTGCTCAACAATTCGAATTGGCTTGAAAATCACATTGTATCCATTGCCATCCCTTCATGCCTTGGTTTATTTTTCCATCTCTAACCAATTTGAATTGTCCAATTCGAATTAATTCGAATTGCTGGACAATTCGAATTCACCCTCCCCCTTGAGGTATATGCCTTAGTCAATTTGAGCAAGAAAAGGACTTCGCTAATTCGAGTTGTCCAATTCGAATTGGTCAATAATTCGAATTAGATGATGCCCCAATTCCTGGCAATGATTAATTGGGTAAGGTCATACTTCATTCTTCATGCATTCTCAATTCGAATTACCCAGTAATTCGAATTGAACTATCCCTTCTATTTTGAAAACTCTAAAAACATTTTCTTTCATGATTTGTGTAAGTTGCATGGGTGTATTGGGCCTTGGCCCAGTTCATATGATTTCTATCCATTACACATTTCATCCCATTAGTGTCCACTTTTTGTGTGCTTAACACCCACACAATACCAAAAATATTTTCTTACTTTTATGTTTTCTCTTTCATTGTGTGTATGAACGGATACTGAGAAACACCACAGATTAATGTTGGTGAAAGGTCCCTTCACAGGGATATCGATTAACCCGTCTTCTGTGTGTCAATCATTATCTGTTATTTTGCATGATCTGGTTAGTGGTTGGTGGAAGCTTCGGCGAGCGTTCTCTTCACTAAGAGTTTCGATTAGTCACTCAGCCAATTCCTAATCAGATACAGTTTTAATTCTCCTTATCTTAATTTCTCAACCTGAATTCAAGTTGCAATAGTATTAACTGATGCCGACCAACATCAGTTAAGACATATTACAGCAAGAAATATGTGGGTTTTTCTTCCACTCACAGACAAAAGAAAACTAAATGATGGCGGTCACCGTTGTTTGGGATTCTTTCTGTCTACAATCATTCATCCGGGATAATTGGGAACCGGACAGCAGATGTTTGCAGTCCGGAAAACCCCAACTATCTCTGGCACTCTTTTTAGCCAATTTCTTCTCATCTCAGGCTAATCCACCTTTGTGTATCGCATTCTGTCTAACCCCACCATATATTTTGGGGTATTTTATTTTCCTTTTCATATACTTGTATGCATGATACTATTATGTTGATGTTCTGGTCTTATTGCTATTTTGGGGATCCTTCCCCTTGGACACAGAAGTCTTGATTTAAATCTGATGTTGCATAATAAACTTCCAACAAAAATTCCTTTATAAAATCCGGATCTGAGTAAGGGATAAATTCAACAGTTATGACTAATTCATCTTCCACTGGGGGTTGATTTTGAGAGCTTAGAAGCAGAGTCAGCGATTAGGTCTCATCTAGACTTAAAGGATCTGTGTTTTAATTGAGAGTTTAGTACCTGTCTAGGGAATGATTTTCAAATATCAATTGGTTTCTCAAAATTGCTGTGTGTTGGAAATCTGATATTAGATATCGCATTAAGTCAATATCCACTTGGGTGTAGATGAGATGTGATAAACAATACTAGAGGAACAACATATAGGCCATGGTGAATTTCTAAGGTAAGGTCGAGTATTCCTTCGACTACTATCTTCTTCTGCCAAAGTCTAAAATTGAGTCTTGAGTGAGTGCATCCGGAACAGGTTCATTTCTGGATCTGTTTCATTTAGTTTGTATCTCATAACTACCCAGATGTTGTAAACCTTGTGGTCTATTGACATCTCGGGGGTTCTTGATCTGCATCTGGTCACCAAGACCAGGGGCTCTTTTATACTAACGGAAAGAGACGTTTCTAATGCTTCCGAGTGATAGATTTAAATGCTTTCTTTACAGCTTTCTTTACTGCTTTCCTTTAAATACTTTCATAGAGGTCACTCGGAAGAATTAGGGGCTGTCCATCTGTTAAAAGGTTTGAGAGTTATGGAATGGTTTGGGGCTTGATTTGAAACTTTGGGTGTGACATGGGGGAATGATAGGAGTACTTGGCATATCAACTAATGATATGTTAGGTGTTGCTTATCCACCACAGATATGTAATGTAACTTCACAAGGCCTGTGAAGGGAGTTATAAGTCTGTGGTATCTTAGATCTTGTTGTCTTAAGAGTATGTAAACTCTTACTGTAAGTACATGTCTGTTAAAGGGAACATGGTATAGAGAGCATGAGAGTTAGCTAACTAGAGGATTATCCCAAGCTAAGATCTGTGTATTAAAAATGGAAGTTTAATTGTGTTTCATCTGAATCTTGTCCAATCTTTATTATTTCCCCCTGTCCCTTCTGTCATATTTAAATCTGCTTTCTAGATAGTGTAGCATAATTTTGTATTGCATTCGTAGTATAGATTTAATTGCTTTCTTCGATCTAGTTTACCATGCTTTGTAGAATAATTTTTACTGCATTCATGATCTGGATTTAAATTATGTCTAATAGTAGATAGAAACCCTTGCAAAACTTGAAACGAGTAACCGAGTGGAAAATCTTAGTAAACGACGTGGGCCCTGCTTCCATCGCACATCCTCCAGTGAACGATCCGGTACTTACTATAAATTACTGCAATTTTTGACTCCGTGCGCTTTCGGGAGCACAGTTTCTTGACACGAGTAAATAAAAACACAACATATTTGGGAAAATACTCATATAGTGGGAAGATGTTCAAAAGCTTCATGGCAGGTGCTTTCGTGACATGAAATTATGAGAAGTATCATGGCGCAGATACCAGGGACTTTCAGGGTGACAGACTGAAGGTCAATCCCGGTTGCACCGTGATATTTGTCAAAAGTTTCATGGCGGGGAGGACCACAGCGCCGTTTGAGATTAAAACACCCCACATGAGTAATAAAAAGGGAAATCTTAACATATCCTTAAACCACTTCCCTAAATCATAACTCCTTTCATTCAATAAATTTAACCTGATATTTCAGAAAATTACTCGTGTTAATGAAACTCGTCAAAAGTTTCAGTCACTCAGCCAATTCCTAATCAGATACAGTTTTAATTTTCTTTATCTTAATTTCCAACCTGAATTCAAGTTGCAATAGTATCAACTAATGTCGACCAACATCAGTTGAGAAATATTACAGCAAGAAATATGTGGGTTTTTCTTCCACTCACAGACAAAAGAAAACTAAATGACGGCGGTCACCGTTGTTTGGAATTCTTTCTGTCTAAAATCAGTCATCTGGGAAAATTGGGAACCGGACAGCAGATGTTTGCAGTCCGGAAAACCCCAACTATCTCTGGCACTCCTTTTAGCCGATTTCTTCTCATCTCAGGCTAATCCATCTTTGTGGATCGCATTCTGTCTAACCCCACCATATATTTTGGGGTATTTTATTTTCCTTTTCATATACTTGTATGCATGATACTATTATGTAGATGTTCCGGTCATATCATTATTTTGGGGATCCTTCCCCTTGGACACAGAAGTCTTGATTTAAATCTGATGTTGCATAATAAACTTCCAACAAAAATTCCTTTATAAAATCCGGATCTGAGTAAGGGATAAATTCAACAGTTATGACTAATTCATATTCCACAGGGGGTTGATTTTGAGAGCTTAGAAGCAGAGTCAGCGATTAGGTCTCATCTAGACCGAAAGGATCTGTGTTTTAATTGAGAGTTTAGTACCTGTCTAGGGAATGATTTTCAAATATTCATTTGCTTCTCGAAATTGCTGTGTGTTGGAAATCTGGTATTAGATATCGCATTAAGTCAATATCCACTTGGGTGTAGATGAGATGTGATAAATAATACTAGAGGAACAACATATAGGCCTTGGTGAATTTCTAAGGTGGGGTTGAGTATTCCTTCGACTACTATCTTCTTCTGCCAAAGTCTAGAATTGAGTCTTGAATGAGTACATCCGGAACAGATTCAATTATGGATTTGTTTCATTTAGTTTGTATCTCATAACTGACCAAGAATTGTAAGTCTTATGGCTTATTGATATCTTGGGGGTTCTTGATCTGCATCTGGTCACCAAGACCAGGGGCTCTTTTATACTAACGGAAAGAGATGTTTTTAACGCTTCCGATGATAGATTTAAATGCTTTCTTTACAGCTTTCTTTACTGCTTTCCTTTAAATGCTTTCGTAGAGGTCACTCGGAAGAATTAGGGGCTGTCCATCTGATAAAAGGTTTGAGAGTTATGGAATGGTTCGGGGCTTGATTTGAAACTTTGGGTGTGACATGGGGGAATGATAGCAGTACTTGGCATGTCAACTAATGATATGTTAGGTGTTGCTTATCCACCACAGATAAATAATGTAACTTCACAAGGCCTGTGAAGGGAGTTATAAGTTTGTGGTATCTTAGATTTTGTTGTCTTAAAAAGCATGTAAACTCTTACTGTAAGTACCTGTCTGTTAAAGGGAACGTGGTATAGAGAGCATGAGAGTTAGCTAACTGGAGGATTATCCCAAGCTAAGATCTGTGTATTAAAATGGAAGTTGAATTGTGTTTCATCTGAATCGTGTCCAATCTTTATTACTTCCTCCCTGTCCCTTCTGTCATATTTAAATCTGCTTTCTAGATAGTGTAGCATAATTTTATATTGCTTTCGTAGTATAGATTTAATTGCTTTCCTCGATCTAGTTTACCATGCTTTGTAGAATAATTTTTTACTGCTTTCATGATCTGGTTTAAATTATGTCAAGTAGTTGTTAGAAACCCTTGCAAAACTTGAAACGAGTGACCGAGTGGAAAATCTTAGTAAACGACGTGGGCCCTGCTTCCATCGCACATCCTCCAGTGAACGATCCGGTACTTACTATAAATTACTGCAATTTTTGACTCCGTGCGCTTTCGGGAGCACAGTTTCTTGACACGAGTAAATAAAAAGACAACATTTTAGAAAATACTCATGTAGTGGGAAGATGTTCAAAAGTTTCATGGCAGGTATCTTCTTGACATGAAATTGAGAGAAGCATCATGGTGCAGATACCAGGGACTTTCAGGGTGACAGACTGAAGGTCAATCCCGGTTGCACCGTGATATTTGTCAAAAGTTTCATGGCGGGAAGGACCACAGCGCCGGTTGAAATCAAAAGCACCCCACATGAGTAATAAAAAGGGAAATCATAATATATCCTTAAACCCCTTCCCTACATCATAACTCTTTTCATTTAATGAATCCAAACCTGTTATTTCAGAAAATTACTCGTGTTAATGAAACTCGTCAAAAGTTTCATGGCGCCGTTGCCGGGGAGGATGCAGCGCCGTTTATTAAGAGAATTACACTCCTGATTACTCATAGTTAGTTTTGTGTATATGTTTCAGAACAGAGAAGTACCCTCAAATCAATTAAACATTTAGAGTACTAAGACTCTAAATGTGAGGATGTTGATTTAAGGGGAAAATCTAACCGATTGGGTATTATCTTTCTTGCAGGAATCATGGAGCCATCAAAATTGGTGTAATGAGTTAAATGCGGAAAATGGAGAAGTGTAGCATTGGGGCTACACTAATTTGCAATTGTAAATTGCAAAACACGTGGGACTCACGTGTTTGTCATCTCCACCACATCCGGACCACGAAGCTCCACCGCTGCTCCATCGCCCATCCACCTCATTACCACCACTGCGCTGAGGAAACCCTAATCACTGGTGAAACAACAAATGGAGCAGCAGATCTTCTGACTACCATTTGCTCACCACCATCGGACAAGCCACGGCCACCGTCTCACTTGTCGTCGCCCCTGTTCCGACTGAGCATCTAAACGGGTTCCTGGTTGGATTAGTTCTGCAATTGACCGAAGATTATGTCCGGAATTTAAAGAAATTTAAAATCCGAAATAATTTTCACAAGCACAAAATTAATCCAACCTAAATTTCTGCAAGACAGAATAATTTTATCATTATACATATAATAAAAAAAATCTCTTGTGCATATTATATTAAATAATTTGGATAACAATCAATTGATTCACATTTAGAGTACTAAGACTCTAAATGTGAGGATGTTGATATTTTTGAAAAAATCCGATAACTTATTCTATGTTTGCTTTGCAGGAATTTGTGGGACCACCAAAAAGAAAAATTAAAGCTTCAAAACAGGTTCCCGGTTGGATAAGTTCTGTAATTAAAAGAAAGTATTCCTGGAATTAAAGCAATTTAAGATCCGGAATAATTTTTATAAGAACAGAATTAATCCAACCTAATTTGTGCAAATAGATTAAATTTTATATATGTTTAGAAAATCCAAAAATGTGATCGAGCAATTTTGATGAAAATCAGAATTTTTCTAAGTATTGGGCATCGAATAATACCTTATTCGATGGATCAAACGATCGCACATAGCCAAAGTCGTCGAACACTTAATTGGTTTGACGAAAAAGGCTATCGGAAATATGATGTGTAAATGTTTTCCCCTCTCTCCCTCCTCTTTTATTTTTATTTTGATTTTGATTTCGATAAATTGTTTAAGTATGAATTAATTTACTCACATTTCAAGCAAGGCTCAAAATGTGAGGATGTTGATTCTTCACTTAAATATTTCAAAAAAGAAATATATATATATATATTGATATTTTGTTTATCTTTATTATTGTATGCTTGCACCTAACACGAAGCATGCATGAATCTGTCAGTTTAAATTCACATACTTGATCTTGGTTTATGATTAAATTTTCAAACTTTTAAATTGGGATAATATAATGAAAGACATTGCATGATATGAATTCTTGAGGTTCTGAGCTATAAAATTTAATGATATAATCATCTTGTTGGGTAATGAGTCCTCATGTTGAGAATTTAATTGAATAAATTGTAGGAATTTTTCAAAGATTTTATTTAAGAATATTGTATGACATGAACAAAATCATTCCAGGTGAGATTTGAGCCATGAGTCACTTTTACTCATCCTTTTCTTTGATTGTGTGAAAATCATTTTGATTAAAGGAAACTAGAACTTGCGATTGGGACCGATTCAAGACTATGCCATATTCCAAAAATCGAGCACATGATCGAGGCACCTAGAAAACCAAAATTTTGGCCTTCGTTCGAATTCCAAACCCAAAAATGTTTTCCCTTTAGGATTAACCAATTTGAGCCTTTAAGCCTAATTTTTCTATGAAGCCACTATATTTTTCTAGCCTTATAAAAAGACCAAAAAAATATATATATATATAAATCAATCAAACCCAAGTGTGTAAGAATGAATTCTATCAAGGCAATAAATTTATGATCATCAGAGATGTATAAATCGGTATTCAATAAACCGATTTAAAAAAAAAAAAAAAGAAGAAGAAAAAATGTTGAGTTCCATTCAACAACAATAAATTGCAAATGACAAAGCAAATTAGACATAGTCTAATGTCATGCAATATGAAAAGAAAAGCAAAAGAAAGAAAGAAAAAGAAATTGATGATCATAAATTTTTAAACAAATGCCAAGTTATGATAGGATAAATTCTTGCCACTTCTTAACCCAATAAATTCCCTTTCCCACCAAATGTTACAACCGTATGCCCCGTTACAACCTTTGAATAAGACCTCATGATCTCGATTTGAAGAAATGAGCCGGTGACGAGTTGATCCAATCGCAAGCTTATGGGATAATTTAATTAAATTTGATTATGAGCGTTCGTGATTGAAACCCAATTTGAGAGTGAGTGAAATTTCCGTTTCTACCATATGTGAGGCTCTGTTTCTAAATTTCTGTTCATGTCATACTTTAATTCTAGAATTAAATCAATGAATTTTTCTAAACATGATATTCATGAAAAATTATCAATAATGACTGATTTATATGCCTGATTTAGTGAGAAGTATCATTTTATTAAACACTGCAATCAAGAGAATTTAATACCTGTAGTTTTTGATTGTCTTATCCCAATATAAAGAGAATGAAATTTTTGAAGCCACGCAAATAGATTGAATATGCAGCGTCTATGCTCTTAGGAGCACTGACTCTGACTGCTCGGGGACGATCAGTATTAAATGTGAGGATGTTGATAATGGCCAAAATTGACCATTATTTTCAATCTATTTCCGTGTCTAAACATGGGCATTTGATCGCATTCCGGTCTTATTTAAATAAGAAAGCAGTTGAATTTGACAGATATTTGCAAGTTTGTATAAATAATAAGTTGGTATTGAAAAACACAAAAATATTGCTATTTTATTATATTTGTGTTAAAAAAATCCAAAAACATGATAAAATTATTATGTTTCCCATAATTGATGATTATGGTTCGGTGGTATCTGTTCGGTGGAACACGGATCCATTAAACGGAACGCAAGCCAAATAATCAATTGGAACAAATATCTATATTTATTTATACTTATATTTATACACTAGTATTATTTTTGTTTATTTAAAAAAATCAAGTAATCAAAGTGTTGTTATGCAGGTGGGGCCCACCGCCTACACTAAGTTACAATTTTCAATTGGAAAGTCACGTGCTCACGTGCCCCCATCTTTCTTCTCCAACGAGCTTCGGCAACAGCAACACAAATCCATCTCCGGCAAGGAGGAAACAGGCTTCATTTCCGTCTTCCGACCACCCCATCTCCGTCCAAATCCGATCGCCACCTGCCTCTCCATCTTCCCTGTTCCGGCGAGCTCTGTCAACACCCCGCTGCTGCAATCACCACCGTCCTCCATCTCAAACACAACCGCTGGCAATCACATCCATTTCCGGCCAAACCTCCATTTTTCCAGATTCTGACGCCAACGCCGACCACCATCTTCTTCCGCTTCACCACCGCGACGCCACCATCTTCTCCGGCAGCACATTTCCAGCGCCGCTGCCATCTCCAATCAACAGGTTCCGCCCTCGCCTCTACCAATTCCAACCCCAGGCAGCCCCAACCACCATTGCTCCGGTCATCTTTCTCATCGCTCCGGCAGCACCTCCCCGACTCCGCCGCTGCTCCGTTTCCTCGATCCAGCCACCCTCTCTCCGTTCCAGCAGTGTCCATTAACAATGAAAGAAAGAAAATGAAGAGAGGAAATAAAACAGAAAGGTGATGGGTGAGGAAGAAGAAGCAGTCAAAACCCAGAAGAGGAAAGAGAAGAAAGAAAAATGGAAGCAGGAGGTGCAATTCGAGAAAAAGGGGTAATTCGAATTAAGGTAAACAATTCGAATTGGAAGAGAAGAGAGAAGAGAAAAGAAAAAGAAGAAGAGAGCAATTCGAATTAATGGGTGCAATTCGAATTAATGTGTGCAATTCGAATTAATTCGAATTGAGAGAGAAGAGACCGAATTGGAAGAGAAGCAAAAACAAGAAGCAATTCGAATTGTAGAAGTTCGAATTAATTCGAACAGAGAGAATTCGAATTAGGGAGTGAAAAAGTGGAGTGGGGCCCGCGCGTGAAGAGTTTGGAAGAACCCCGGACTTGTGGTCCCGAAGGCAGAAAAAACTTTTGTCTTTTCTCTGTGGACTCCAGGTCCCGTCCCTCCCCACAACAAAAACCCTCTCCATTTCCCTCCTCTCTCCATTTTTGCATAAAAGTCCCTCTTCTTTTGTGCATAATTCGCACCTACCCCTCTTTTTTGTTGCATAATTCGAATTAAACCATTTCTATCTCCTCTCACATGTTAGGGTTTCCCCCCTATAAATACCCCTTCCATTTTCCACTTCAAGCAGCAAGAGAACAGAGGGCAGACAGTCCCAAATTCTTCTTCCCTGTTCTTGGAGAGAACAGTGGGTTTTTGGCTAGTTTAGAGTAGATTTTATTTATCTTTTGCAATGTAGTTTAATATTTGTTAGTTGTAGTGTAATGTAGTTTGTAAATAGTTGTTTTAAATTTCTTAGTGTAGCCACTTTTCCATATCTTTACAGCTTTTTAGTTTAGAATAAATTTGAGAACACCCAAATAATGGGTTGTTCTTGAACTTTTAATGCTTTCTAGTGGTTGAAATACAAGAAAATGCTTCACAAATTTGGTATGAGTTCTCTTGCTCTTTTATTTATTTTTGCTTTTTATGTTTTAATAAATGTATGAATGTGGGTTTGAGCATGTTTGTAGCCTTAGATCTACTTTTATTTTTATTGTTCTTGGATAGCTAGATAATTTTAGAAATAGTGCCTTTCTCTAGGTTTTAGTTTCATTTTATTTTATTTTTGGCATAGATCTAAATTTTTATTTTTATTATTGTTCCCTTAGATAATGTTGGTGTTCCTCCTTATTATGCTTGTAGTTCTTAGATTTTTCATTATTGTTGGTAGATTAGTCTTTAAATTTCATGTTTGTAGTTTTAGGGTTTAAATCATGCTATTACCCATTGTACATGCATATTTCTTGATAAACACAAAATACTCACAAGTGTGACTGTGAGATGACATTGATGTGAAATGAAGGATTTGGTAAATCTTATCCATCATAAACCGCACAGTGGAAATCAAACTAACACTTGTGAGCACAAAAATATTCTTAAATGAGAAAATGGGATGCAATTCGAATTTAGGCAATTCGAATTAATTCGAATTAATTCGAATTGCCCAAGAAATTCGAATTGCACACCAAAAATTATTCTCTTCATGTGGTTTCCAACCAATTCGAATTGCTCAACAATTCGAATTGGCTTGAAAACCACATTGTATCCATTGCCGCCCCCTCATGCCTTAGTTTATCTTCTATCCCCAACCAATCCGAATTGCCTAATTCGAATTAATTCGAATTGCTGGACAATTCGAATTCACTCTTCCCTTTGAGGTGTATGCCTTAGTCAATTTTGAGCAAGAAAAGGACTTCATCAATTCGAGTTGTCCAATTCGAATTAATTCGAATTGCTCAACAATTCGAATTAGATGATATCTCATTCCTTTGCAAGGATTAATTAGGTAAGATCATACTTCATTCTTCATGCATTCTCAATTCGAATTGCCCCAGTAATTTGAATTGAACTATCCCTTCTATTTTGAAAACTCCAAAAAATATTTTTCTTCCATGATTTGTGTAAGTTGCATGGATGTATTGGGCCTGGGCCCAATTCATCTGATTTCTATCCATTACACATTTCAACCCATTAGTGTCCACTTATTGTGTGCTTAACACCCACACAATACCAAAAATATTTTCTTACTTTTATGTTTTTCTCTTTCATTGTATGTATGAACGGATAATGAGAAACACCACAGATTAATGTTGGTGAAAGGTCCCTTCACAGGGATATCGATTAACCCGTCTTCTGTGTGTCAATCATTATCTATTATTTTGCATGATCTGGTTAGTGATTGGTGGAAGCTTCGGCGAGCGTTCCCTTCACTAAGAGTTTCGATTAGTCACTCAGCCAATTCCTAATCAGATACAGTTTTAATTTTCTTTATCTTAATTTCCAACCTGAATTCAAGTTGCAATAGTATCAACTAATGTCGACCAACATCAGTTGAGAAATATTACAGCAAGAAATATGTGGGTTTTTCTTCCACTCACAGACAAAAGAAAACTAAATGACGGCGGTCACCGTTGTTTGGAATTCTTTCTGTCTAAAATCAGTCATCTGGGAAAATTGGGAACCGGACAGCAGATGTTTGCAGTCCGGAAAACCCCAACTATCTCTGGCACTCCTTTTAGCCGATTTCTTCTCATCTCAGGCTAATCCATCTTTGTGTATCGCATTCTGTCTAACCCCACCATATATTTTGGGGTATTTTATTTTCCTTTTCATATACTTGTATGCATGATACTATTATGTAGATGTTCCGGTCATATCATTATTTTGGGGATCCTTCCCCTTGGACACAGAAGTCTTGATTTAAATCTGATGTTGCATAATAAACTTCCAACAAAAATTCCTTTATAAAATCCGGATCTGAGTAAGGGATAAATTCAACAGTTATGACTAATTCATATTCCACTGGGGGTTGATTTTGAGAGCTTAGAAGCAGAGTCAGCGATTAGGTCTCATCTAGACCGAAAGGATCTGTGTTTTAATTGAGAGTTTAGTACCTGTCTAGGGAATAATTTTCAAATATTCATTTGCTTCTCGAAATTGCTGTGTGTTGGAAATCTGGTATTAGATATCGCATTAAGTCAATATCCACTTGGGTGTAGATGAGATGTGATAATAAATAATACTAGAGGAACAACATATAGGCCTTGGTGAATTTGTAAGGTAGGGTTGAGTATTCCTTCGACTACTATCTTCTTCTGCCAAAGTCTAGAATTGAGCATTGAATGAGTACATCCGGAACAGATTCAATTATGGATTTGTTTCATTTAGTTTGTATCTCATAACTGACCAAGAATTGTAAGTCTTATGGCTTATTGATATCTTGGGGGTTCTTGATCTGCATCTGGTCACCAAGACCAGGGGCTCTTTTATACTAACGGAAAGAGACGTTTTTAACGCTTCCGAGTGATAGATTTAAATGCTTTCTTTACAGCTTTCTTTACTGCTTTCCTTTAAATGCTTTCGTAGAGGTCACTCGGAAGAATTAGGGGCTGTCCATCTGTTAAAAGGTTTGAGAGTTATGGAATGGTTCGGGGCTTGATTTGAAACTTTGGGTGTGACATGGGGGAATGATAGCAGTACTTGGCATGTCAACTAATGATATGTTAGGTGTTGCTTATCCACCACAGATAAATAATGTAACTTCACAAGGCCTGTGAAGGGAGTTATAAGTCTGTGGTATCTTAGATTTTGTTGTCTTAAAAAGCATGTAAACTCTTACTGTAAGTACCTGTCTGTTAAAGGGAATGTGGTATAGAGAGCATGAGAGTTAGCTAACTGGAGGATTATCCCAAGCTAAGATCTATGTATTAAAATGGAAGTTGAATTGTGTTTCATCTGAATCTTGTCCAATCTTTATTACTTCCTCCCTGTCCCTTCTGTCATATTTAAATCTGCTTTCTAGATAGTGTAGCATAATTTTATATTGCTTTCGTAGTATAGATTTAATTGCTTTCCTCGATCTAGTTTACCATGCTTTGTAGAATAATTTTTTACTGCTTTCATGATCTGGTTTAAATTATGTCAAGTAGTTGTTAGAAACCCTTGCAAAACTTGAAACGAGTGACCGAGTGGAAAATCTTAGTAAACGATGTGGGCCCTGCTTCCATCGCACATCCTCCAGTGAACGATCCGGTACTTACTATAAATTACTGCAATTTTTGACTCCGTGCGCTTTCGGGAGCACAGTTTCTTGACACGAGTAAATAAAAAGACAACATTTTAGAAAATACTCATGTAGTGGGAAAATGTTCAAAAGTTTCATGGCAGGTATCTTCTTGACATGAAATTGAGAGAAGCATCATGGTGCAGATACCAGGGACTTTCAGGGTGACAGACTGAAGGTCAATCCCGGTTGCACCGTGATATTTGTCAAAAGTTTCATGGCGGGAAGGACCACAGCGCCGGTTGAAATCAAAAGCACCCCACATGAGTAATAAAAAGGGAAATCATAATATATCCTTAAACCCCTTCCCTACATCATAACTCTTTTCATTTAATGAATCCAAACCTGTTATTTCAGAAAATTACTCATGTTAATGAAACTCGTCAAAAGTTTCAGCTTGCACGATGTAATATGTGATTTCCCAAAATTAAATAGTCAGTTCTGCATTCTATTGAAAAGCTTACACAATATGAAACATAATATAGTCCATATTGCATCTACCTGCCCTGACCGCAGGTTCATATGTATGTCGATTCTAGGGAAAAGGTAACTGCTAGATATCAGGTATGCTATCTCAAATCCCCTTGATATACTCGTGAGGAAAATCTAATAATGTATTAAGCTTAATGGAGTCATAAAGTAGATTGATGAGCTCTATAGCATCACTTGATATAGACAACAAATTTTTACGTTAACACCACCTTTCTATGAGTTGATTTAGGTCTGGTTGTTAATAGGAAAAATTGTTTCTTGGTTCCTTTTCACCCGTACTTCATTTGTAATATTGTCATCTACTTTGACTACTGCTTTGATTTTTGTCCTTTTTGACATCCTGGCCATGGAGTTCTGAATTCAGTTCTAATTGTCATTCTTGCTGATAAAGTGTGCTTTGCAGTGCAGTTGTATTAGCTAGATAATGGTCGAAATGGATGGGAGTGAAGAGCCTATCTGATGCATGTTAGCATTGTAAATCTATGACATGTTGACTTGTCCTTGTTTGCCAGATTTCCTGACCTATCACACAATGCTTTCTTATGCTTGGACATATCTCAACCAATATGACATTGTTCTGGGGCATATATTAATAAAGTACTCTCTATGGTATGATATCAACATTAGGGGCGGATTGTTCTGCGCCTATTTCTTAGTATGACGTTGTTCTTACCTATACTTATCATACCACTATCATCAATTATTACCTAGCTTTCCTTAATATTTTTTATGTTTTGACTACTATTCCTGCGATTTCTATTGTTTAGTAATTTCAAGTGCAAAAGTTATTCCTGCGATTTGCTACTATTCCTGCGATTTCTATTGTTTATGTTTCCATTAAACAGCGCAATGGGTAACCATTTCAATATCCTCATCTTTCTCCATGGCAAGGTATCACTTGGAGAAAGCATAGAAGGCATTCGCGGTTCTTTTGGGTCACAAAAATCATTACAAACATTAAGAACTTAATGTGCTCATATAACTGCATAACTTATGATGTAATCCTGCCCCCTGCAATGTATTTGACACTGCTGTTGTTTTACTGAGTTTCATTTGTATCATTTTTGTTGCATTAATCTTGGGTCTCCTGGTGTTTCTCTGGACGAGCTCAGGTGATAACAGGAGAAAAGAGGCGGGGCAGGTTGTGGTTCCCACGTTGGACTCGCTCAAGGAGGAGGAGGAGGAAGATGTGGGTCCGGACAAAATCAAGGTCACCGTGTTCTTTGGAACGCAAACTGGCACTGCTGAGGGATTCACCAAGGTATTGCCCAGTGGAATCTGCTATCTGCTGGGGCATTTCTTTTTGTTTTTTTTAGTTATAATAATTTCTGTGTTTATTTGGGGAGTTTGAAGTTCAGATATTTGCGGTCTCTGGTTAAATATTTCCAATTTCAATTGCGATGATTGACTGAACTTTTTAATTTTAGGTTGGGACTACGAGCCACGAATCACGATCAACCATTTCTAAAAATGCAAATTTTCGAATTTATTCTAAAGTTTTACTTGTCTGTGTTGGTGTGTGCGCTTATTTTGCAGCAGATCCTTTTCACTTCAATCTGTTAACAATCTTCTTTCTCCCTACCATAGGCGTTTCATCTATTATGGTGGCTAGCGGTGTACTTTGGAATGCATCTATTTTTTCTCCCAAAGGAAAATCACCCTGGGAAGATGTGAAAAGAGAATATGTTAGGAAGGTAGCTCATCTAAGATTGGTATTGTATGTACACAAAACCACACTATATATTGCTTTCAGGTTTCCTGTGCTTTGGTTTCTCTGACTTACCAAAGCATACTTCTATATCAGTGTGTCTTTGGATGCTTCTTCAGTATCTTCTTTTGAAGCCGGCTTGGTTGATTGCTCCGTTGACTCTTGTGCATCTTTATTCGCCCCAAGTTGCTTTGGGATTTCTCCTAATAGGGGTTCTACACAGCCACACACTTTTCCCGTTACCCTTTTCTTGACTATAGTTCTTTTTTTTAAAAAAAAAATCTCGCTTTTCATGTAGTCCTTTCTTAAACTGTTATTGCCTTTTCACGGTTTCCTTCTGCTTTTTAGAAAGGTGGTCTCCCAACAATTGATCCAATGATGACTGTCCCTGTTGTATAGTATTTTATATGTTGCTTTATCAAGACTCTTTAGTATGTCTTTGTTTTCTTCCTATGTATTGGCTATTTGATTTATATTGATGGCCAATAGAAAAACTCTCAAGTTTGCTTCTGCTTTTATTTTGTGCCAGGGAAACCAAGCCTATGCAATGAGGGACTTCTCTAGAGATGAAGATTGTTACACTCAAGGAGTGAATTGTGTTCTCCCAAATGACTCATCCGAAATCTGACTTAGGGCTCTGATGTTGTGCTATAGCAATCGTGCAGCAACACGTATGTCACTCGGGAGGCTGAGAGAAGCACTAGATGATTGCACAAAAACTTCTGCAATAGACTCCAGTTTTCTAAAAGTGCGAGTGCGAGCTGCTAAGTAAGACATGTTCTTTATTCTTTTCGTCCCTGTTAGTTCTCTGCTTCTTGTTGAACTATTGACATGCAATCTCTTCTTAGTTATGTTGTAATCTGAAGTTATACTTCACCTTTTTTTCCTTTTTCTTTCAAAAAGGCAACAATTTTTTTGCCTTGTTTATGGAGCGAGTGAATAATACACCTTGAAGAGACAAATAAATGGACTGGATTTAACTAATATGGCCTATATCTTGGGTCTGGCCTTATTACATGAGTTTGTTTTCTACAGCCACTTGATGGATCATTTGTTGTCTAAAATTAATTTTGTAAAGGAATCCCATTCACACAAGGGACTTAAGTTTCTAGCAGCAGCAGTGTAACTTATTTTTCTTTGTCATATAGAATGAGTTACTGAGGATTGATCGCCCGAGGTCATAATTGTTTCTGGATATCTTTCTTCTGATCCACCATCATCATTGGTGTCCCGACTGCTGTCGTTATAGGATTTTGATCTTTGATCCCCAGGGTCTAACTGTTATAGGGGTGTTCAGGAGCCATCTAATGAACTTGTTTTACACGAAGAGTCGAAGACACTTATGTGACCAAGAACTTTTCAGAATAGACACAATGTCATGCTTTCTCTTTAGGACTATGAATCATTCAGAGTTTGCTCACTTCTTTTCTATCTGTTTATCGATTTGAAGCTGTTACCTTTCACTATGGGATGTTGAAAATGAAACTCTGCATTTTAAGAAGTTTTTGCAAGCAGACCCTGATGCCTTCCCAGACACGAAAGTATTGATAGAAGTTTCTGAGGGCCTTGAGAATGCAAAGGTATTTTATCCATTTGTACCATATAATATCTAATAACTTAGGTAGCTAAAGTCAAAACATAGTAAAAATCCGCTCAATATTATCGTTTTTATCCATTTGAAATATTATGGATGAGTAGCCTAATAAATTGGGATAAATGCATCCTGCCAATGTCAATGTCACTGTAAAGCTACATACGTTTTATATTTAAAATGGTACTTTCAAGCACAAGTCAGGCAAGACTTATGTTTCTTATATCAAATTTGTGTTCTTGGTCCTGGAGCTGAGGAAGTGATTTGACCTGTCTGTTTTCATTCCATGAGAAAATATGGGGAAGAAATGGTGAACTACACTTTGAAGCCCTTAAAGCAATTTTGCAATAGTTTGTTTGCCCCTTCATTCTTTATTCTTATGGTTTTGTAAATTGCGAGTTCCTACATGCTTAGATGTGTGTTGTTGGAATTCCATAATTTCTACAATGGTGCATTACACCTTATAATAAGAATAAACTATTGAGACTATGGGAATTGGTTTTTACAAATCATGTTGTTGGTGCTTTATACAGTATGTTGAGAATTAGCAAGTTTTTGTCTCTAAAGTATTGATGATCTATTTTTTATATGCCCTGTTAAAACCATTGGATGTTAGCTTCATCTAAGAAAATAATTCTTTTGCTTGTTCGATCGGTTTTCGAAAAGTTGCAGAATATATGAAGCAGGCTGAAGAACTTTTAGAACAAAGAACGTCCAGGGATGTAGATTGTGTTGGTAGTGTTATTTTCGATGGATTGAGGATAAGCCCTTATTCGGAAAAGTTGCTTCAGATGAACGCTGATGCTCTTCTTATGGTATGGATTCCTGTTGGGAAAACTACATCATCTTATTTCTTAGTTTTGGTGAATATCTTTTGAGTTGTGTACCGTCATTTGGAAGAGATTGTGAGACAAGTAAATGATGATCGTTTATGCTATCTGTTTTCTTTCATGGATTCCTGTCTTCAAATATTATTACTCTGTTTAATGCAATCATTTCAATGAATGTATCGTGAGCATAGGTTGTGAAATATGTATTGGTTATGTAACTGGACTACAACAGTTAATCTTCTTGGTGCGTCAATAAGACTTAAGGAAGTTTTCCGTAGGCCTGAATTGGTTCTATGTATTTATTTTTCCGGACGCGAACTGGTAAACGATGGGCACTTAGTGGGAACCATCAACAGTGGGCTTCCATTAATCAACGTGCTTCCTTCCCTGTTGGTTGTTGGGTTCTATAATTGGATTATACAAAAAATAGTATTATTTGGTGTGATGATATTTTGTTATCTTCATTATATTTTAAGCCTCATTCTCTGACAAATTTTATAGGATTATTGGGGGATAAGTTTTCAGATTTTCGCATGTATCAATGAATTCTAAAAAACACTTTTGCAACTGTACTGATTCCTTGTTCGCTTCCTACGTCTTCTCACTTTGGTTTTTAGGGTTGTTTAGCTCACATTTCCTATTGGATCATACCCCAACCTCCACCAAAGTGCGCTTCCATTGTTGTTAGTTAACACTCCGCTCTCCGCTTGCCACCGCTGGCACTGCTATCAACGTATCAAATTGCAACCATCCCTTTTTTTTCCTTTGAATTGATTGAGGGATTTCATTGAGTAGCCCACCAACACCGTCTTCCACTGTACTACTTCTTAAGGTGAATCTCCATTGTTATTAAATTAAATTCTTAGGGTTTTTTTTTTAAACTCGTGGGTTTCACATTTGTTTCTGTTGATTTGCAAGTGTTAGAATAAGTCGGATCTTACTACCATTAGATTATTAGTAAATAATTGGTGTTAAATAATAATAATTAACTACACTTCATATAAAATCATGTTAGAAAAACTATACTTAGCTAATACCATTATCAAGTATTAATATTAGTATTTGATATTTTCCCTTGGAAAATGTATTTCTCAAATTAACTAAATTATTTTCCCTTGGAAAATAATTCCTTGCCCTTCAAACAATCTCTATCTTGGAAAATATGTAGTAGTTTATTTCCCAACCCAATAATTTTTTTAAAGAAATAATTCCAAATTATTTCTTTAGAAAATTATTATATATCAACACCGCTAAGTTTCAGGGTATTACAATTTTCATTTCTTTCAAACTAATCTCTATCTTGGAAATTTATTTCCCCAATTCAATTTAATTTTCTTAAGAAATAATACTAAATTATTTCTTTCAAACTATTATCAACATTAGCTAAATTTTAGGGTATTACAATCCCGGAAGCCACAACATTGAAATCAAATGGCCGTAGTTCCAATCCAAGTAAGTTGATCCTTACTTACGGTTGTGGTGGCTAAAATGTAACCCGAACATAAAGATCTAACAAGAAACCCCATAAAATCTGTTAAAATGGAATTTCACGCGCACGACATTTTTACTCGAATTTTTCGGACCTTTGAAAATGCTCAAATGAAGAAACTCAAAACATAAAAAGTGTTCCGAAGGCCCTGATCTGTATTGTGTAAAAATTTCATAATTTTTCGTTAAGTTTTGTTGCCTGAAAACTAATCCGGACGAACCTGCAACAAAACCGAATTCTGAAATGGTGACAGATTTAATTTTTGAACTTGTTGGCTATTTTGACACTAGATCTAGGCCGAATTAGGACCTGAGTTGAACATAAAATTTGTATATCTATGAGTCGTAAATACCTCTGTAAAATTTCATAAAGATTGGAGTGTAATACCCGAGAATTTTATAACATAAATAAATAAATACAATAAATAAATAAATAAAATAAATAATTGAAAGATAAAATGAGAAATGGAATTCAATTCCAAAATTAAAATTCCAAGAGCCCATGAAGTTAAATATAACTTAATTAAATAAATTGTTCCAAGATAACCCAACACAAATGGACTCTATAACTCTAACCCGAAATTAAATTGAGGTCCGATTAAAATTAAGATAGGAAAGGGGAGCCCAAAGATTAATCTGGAAATCGGAGCCCGAGAACATAGAAGGATAGAAGTCCGAAAGAGAGAAGAAAAGGCCCGACGGATTGCACGACCCAGCCCAGGCCGCAGCCTGGACCAAGCCGCGCGGTCATGGCGCGTTCCGGAGGAAAACCGCGCCAAGGGCGCGCCAGACCAGGCAGGTGTGCTGTTGCGTGATTTTCTCGCCCGAATCCGGAGTTTTCGACGTCGGTTGCTTACCTTTCAGCCCAATACTCTCCCTAGCTGCTCATGGACGTCCTCAAGTCCTTGGGAGTCTATAAAAGGGCTCCTTTACAGCCCGTAGATCCCTTTTGAACATCTTCGAATTAAACATACCCGAAAAACCCTAATCCCAAGACATCGGAGGCAAGATTTCTGAGAAGGAGGACGTTTCCAGGCGAGTTCAGGAGTTCTCAGGCGTAGGTAGACAGTGTGGTAAGGTGTTCATCCATTCCCTTTCATTCAAATTCGAATATGAAACTAATTACACACGTTTTTCTATTCTAAACCCCGATCCGGACAAGAGGAGGGAGAACGAAGGATCTCGGGAGACGAACTGTAAACGAGGAGGCCACTTCTTCGAATTAGACGAGCTGGAAGACCATTTCAAGTAAGTTAACGCTCATGGACGTCCTCAAGTCCTTGGGATAAAAAGGCTCCTTTACAGCCCGTAGATCTCTTTTGAACATCTTCGAATTAAACATACCCGAAAAACCCTAATCCCAAGACATCAGAGGCAAGATTTCTGAGAAGGAGGACGTTTCCAGGCGAGATCAAGAGTTCCCGGGCGTAGGTAGACAGTGTGGTAAGGTGTTCATCCATTCCCTTTCATTCAAATTCGAATATGAAACTAATTACACACGTTTTTCTATTCTAAACCCCGATCTGGACAAGAGGACGGAGAAGGAAGGATCTCGGGAGACGAACGGTGAACGAGGAGGCCACTTCTTCGAATTAGACGAGCCGGAAGACCATTTCAAGTAAGTTAACGCTTTCTGTGGTCTCGGGAGATTAAAACAACCGAACGAATGAATCCAGCGAAAACCGTAATTAAAATCTGTGTACACCGGTGCAGTGTCATTAAACGAATTATTCGGACCACTTAAAATGTTCAAACGAGAAAACAAACATCAGATGTGTTTCTAAGACCCTGATCTACTTCTTGTAAAAATTCCATTATTTTTGGTTAAGATTTGATACCCGAAAATCGAATTAGAAGAACCTGCCTTCAATTCGGATCTTGAAATAGGGACAGATTCATATTTCGAACTTGTTGATGATTTTGACACTTGATTTAGGCCGAATTAGGTTTAGTGTTAAACATAAAAATTGTAGATCTATAAGCCTGAAATATCACTGAAAAATTTTAGAAATTTTCGTCAAGATTTGGACCTCCGAATTCGAACCGAACCAATCTGCATTTTCTTCAAACTTCTAAAAATGAAAGAGTTGGTTTATGAACTTGATCTGATTTTTCGTAACTGATCCGATTGGAATTAGACCGTGAGTTCTAAACAAAAGTTGTAGATAATTGTGTTAAGATTAAGCCTGTAAAATTTCATTAAGTTTGGTGTTTGTTTGTTATTTTAAAAATTAAATCTTTTAAACCTGCTACGTTCTGAATCCGGGCAGAGTAATGTTTCTGTACAAAATCACATTTTTGTCTAGTTTCTTTAACCCGGATTGAAAAAGTTAAAACATGAAACTTGTTCGTTAGTATGTTGAGAGATACTGCTCAAATTTCAGAATTTTTGGCCTTGAGATGTATTTTTAAATGTTAATGGAGCGAACAGCGACTGGTAAAAAGTTATATTTTCAGAAACTTGTGAAATTTGCGAAACTTGTTCTTACCTTGCGGGTTCGATTCCCCAAGGCGTCTGTTTTCCTGTGGGTCCAATTCCCCAGGATGTCTGTTCTTACCTTGCGGGTTCAATTCCCCAGGGTGTATGTTTTCCTGCGGGTTCAATTCCCCAGGATGTGTGTCAATTCCTGCGGGTTCGATTCCTCAGGACGTGTGTAGATACCTATGGGTACGATTCCCTAGGATGCATCTAAATTCTTGCGGGTTCGATTCCCCAAGAAGAAATTATACTAGATCATATAGAACAATAGTGAAAGAATGAAATCTTGAAATACCTAATCTTGAAGTAACGGGGAATTAAAAGATTAGAAATTATTTCTTTTTATTTAAATTATGTCCTTTATTTATTTATTTGCGAAGTTATTTTTATGATCGTTTAGAATCCCTGTTTTAGTTTATGCAATTAAATTGTATTAGTTAAGTCGAATTAATTTGGATAGTGTCTACCATTTTGCTTAAGGTCACTCTATTCTTTTTATTAAATTTAATTAAAGGCTTTGAAACTCCTTGATCATACTTTGTGTTAACTTACTCAGCACGTTTTTGCTGACCAACCCACATTTTTCCCTTTTGCTACAGAATATGAAGAATATGCATCATCATATGCATGCATGGGATTATTTGGGGAAAACATTATCTTTAAATTCTGTTCTTACCTATGACTTGCATAAACGGGCCTATTTAACCCATGTTTTGGCCATGTTGGCCCAATTTAAATTCCGCTGCATTATATATATTTAAATATTATTTTCCACTGCAACTTAAATATTATTATTTTCGAGTTATGTACAATGGGCTGTTTTTAATTATTTTAAATGTTTTAATACTGCAATACCATAGCCTTCGTAACACCCCGGATTTGATCACCAAGGCCGGGATGCCACCGCCACACCTCCCAAGCAAGACACGACTTCATTCGAGCTCACTTGAGAGATGCAAGGCTAATGGTATAAAAATAATTTAAAACAACCAAGTCCGGAAGTACTTTTACTTAAAAACAATAATCATTCACATCAAGTCCAACGCATCGAAAAATATATAAGTTTATGCAGCGGAATTTAAATGCAAGGCCGACATGGCCAAAACTCGGGTTATACAGGCCCGATATGCAAGTATCATTAAAACGACAATTCAATGCTTAAAATGTCCCCCGAATGCACACGCTCATGCATTTTCTCCATACTCTGAAAGAAAAAAGAAAAACAACAATTTTATCAGTATTATAAAATACTGAGTAAGTCGATCCTAACATAGCAATAAAGGGATTTAATTAAATAATTAAATTTTACTCCTAATCATGCATACAACAATTCATTTACCAATTTAAAAAAATAGAATTTAATTTGTATTCTTAAACATGCATTTAAATTTCATGAATAATAATTTAGCATGGCATAAAATTTAAGACAAAATTTTAAATGCATTATTTAAAGACATGAATAAATAAATAAATACGTAAAAGAATTAAGTCTTTTATTTTCCCCCGTTACGTCACCACTCAATAATATTTAGTGTAGCCGGTCGTCCGGCGGCCGCAGCCGTTTCGTAAGTTTCTTGTGTAGACGGTCGTCCGGCGGCCGCAACCGTATTTGCCATACCCTGTAATACTCCGGAGTCTCGGGAAACCCATACGGATACTCCCGAGAGTGTAGGCCATGTATCTCATGCCGTTTTGGCGTAGTTTTTCAATCAAGTATCTTGCGTCCATTATAGGCACGCCGAAAAAGGCTAGAGGGGCACCTTGCAGAGCACTCACCCTCTACCTAAGTATCCGATATCATTTCGATTTAGTGTAATGGGATTTTTCAAAAAGTATAAATTTATCGTATTTCAAGGTTTCGACCGTTTGTTTCGGAATTTCAAAATCTCATCAATTTAAAATCGTTTGACGTCACAGTTTACGCCTTTTTAATTTAAAAATTCAATTCAAGCCTGAAAAATCTGAAATTTTTACAGTATGTCAAAAACACCCTATCGAACAACTTTTGTGTTTTAACGATTTCGAAATAAGGTGATAAAACATGTCAAAAATCGAGTTTACTACACAACCAATGCACTGTCAAGATTCAGTTTTGACACAGTTCAGAAAATCGACTTTTTGACATATCAAACAGACTCCAAACAGTCTGAAATTATATATACACATACTTGAAATTATTATCTACAACTTTTGTTTACATTGCAAAGATTAATTCGGACTAGAAATCATAGAAACATGTTCATCCAGTTCGCACATATGTACTATCAGCTTTTCGAAAAAGTGTAAAAACACAGCTTATGTTTGACGCGATTTGAGATAGCAAACGTTGATGAAAATCTCTCGAAATAGGGGTTTTAAACGGATTTCAGAAAACGCGCAAGTTGGGGTTTTTAGGTTCGATTTTTACGTTTCATTACAAAGTCACTAATTCGGACGCCCATAAGCCACCCATATTGATATGAAAGGTATCAACTTACTGTAATGATGTTCTTGGTCGTCCTAGAGTCGTTCGGCTCGTCCAAAATCACCACGAACGGATCTCTTCAACGCAAAGCTTCCAACTTTGGCCACGAATTCAAATCGAAAGAAGAAATCCAATGTTAGATCGAGTTTTCGGGTTCGAAAACTTAAACGAAAACCTATGAACGACTTACCACGATATGGAATGCTAAAGATCTTGTATTCCACGCCTCCTCCGTTGATTTTCGTCGACGGAAAGTGATCGGAAAGTTGTCGGGAAGTCGTCGGAAGGTGTTTTAGCTTTGGGAGAGTTTGGGAGTGGAGAGGGGGCTGTGGATGGCTGATTATGGGGTGGGGATCAACCCTAATTCATCCTTAAAGCTTTCCTCCCGTCCAGAAATTTACTTACCATTATCGGGAGTCGAATTTTGGCAAGAAATCGCCATGATCGCGTATTCAGCCGTAGTCAGCGCAGCCACGCGGGGCCGGCGCGTTACCGCGCGCGACACCAGTCTGGACTGCAGTCCGGACCGGTCCGTGCGATCCGTCGGGTCTTTTCCTCCTCTCTTTCGGACTTCTATCCTTCCACATTTTCGGGCTCGATTTTCCGGGTCATTCTCGGGCTATGATTTCCATCTTAAATTTATTCCGATTTAAATTGATTTCACGTTTGAAATCTTAAGTCCGTCGGGTTTGGATTCGTCGGCTTCCAAATCGTCGTCTTTTGACTTCCGTGCATTTCCGATTTTACGGGTTTTCGGAAACAAGACCTCTTTTCTCATCGGATTAAATTCTATTTTATATCCTAAAAATTAAGGGTATTACAGCCTTGCATCTCTCTAGCAAGTCAGAAGAAGTCGTGTCTTGCTAGGGAGGTGTGGCGGTGACATCCCGGCCTGGGTTATCAAATACGGGGTGTTACAAGTTGGTATCAGAGCCCGAAATATTTTTAAATCTATTATTATTATTATTTCTAAAATATTATCTTTAAATCTATTATTGTTTTCAAGCTATATTTTAAAGAGCCCAAATTATTATTTTAAAGTTTTTAGCCCAATTTTTTAAGCCCAAACCTTCAGTGTGCTTATTTATGGCCCAAAATATTTTAAATTTTAAAGCCCAATCTCCATTTTTAAATTAGGGTCCAAAATTTTCTTGGCCCAATACTTATATTTCTAGTAAGAAGCCCAAATATTATTTATTCTTGGCCCAATATAGAGGCCCACTTCCTTTTACTATTATTAGCTACCCATGGGCCAAAACTTTATTTTTAAAAGCCCATGGAAAATAATAGATGTAGTGCATAATTTATTTTTGGGGGAAATCATCATGTGCATCTGCATACTCTCTACACCTAGATAACTTAGAAGTTTGACATCGAATTAGGAACACTAACTAGAGACTGATCTTGCCTTAGTCATAGATCTCATTCATCAATGCACACGCCTAAGAATAACAATCCTCGCCTTGCCATTCCTATTCTCGTACGAAACAATTTCCTTATGTTGAGTAAAAAAAAAAAAAATTAAAACCCTAAACCCTAAACTCTAAACTCTAAAACCTAGACCCTAAACCCTGAAACCTGAAACCCGAACCCTGAAAAAAAAACGCACGACTCATACCCTCAACCATTTTCTTGACTCTCTTCCTAAACGATCTCTCAAATCCTCAGAAGCTAATATATATACGTTTATAACAGAAAATGGCACCTAGGAGAAAGCCGAGGAAGGTAAGTCCAAACGGCACTGACGCTGACCTCCCCAACGTGCCCAACAACAATGATACTCCTCAGAACATAGGAGAGCGAGTGCCTCCTGTGCCCAACAATATGGAAGAACGTTTAAAAACTGTAGAGGAAGTTCTTGTAACATTAGGAAATGCTGAGGTGCATAGGGCACAAGCAGCAGTACCTCCGCCAGTAGCTCGAATCAACTACCTAGCGTTGGTGAATCCTTATCAACCACCACACTATGATGGGCAAGAGGATCCTTGTAACACCCCGATTTTTGGTAACCCAGGTCGGGATGTCACCGCAACACCTCCCTAGCAAGACACGATTTCTCCGAGCTTGCTAAAGAGATGTAAGACTATGGTTTTTCATAATTTAAAACATTTAAACAGCCCATTGTAATATAACTCAAAAATAATACCATTACTGTTGCAGCGGAAAATAATATTTAGATATAAGTAATGCATCGAAATTTAAAATGGGCCAACATGGCCAAAACACGGGTTAAACAGGCCCTCATGCAAGTCATAACTAAATGCAGAAATTTAAAACAGAGTTTCCCCGAATGTTCCCATGTATGCATATGATGATGCAAAATCCTCATACTCTGAAAGAAAAGGGAAAAATGGTTTGGGTCAGCAAAACGTGCTGAGTAAGTTAACACATAGCATGATCAAGGGGTTTCAAAGCCTTTAATTAATTTATAAAAAAGAATTGAGTTACCTTAAGCAAAATGATAGGCATTATCCAAATTAATTCGACTTAACTAATACAATTTAATTGCATAATCTAAAACAGGGTTTCTAAACTATCATAGATATAACTTCGCAAATACATAAATAAAGGACATAATTTAAAAGCTAAATTAAATAAAAAGAACTAGTTTCCAATCTTTTAATTCCCCGCTACTTCACGATTAGGTATTTCAATATTTCATTCTTTCACTGTTGCTCAATATGACTTAGTATAATTCGTTCTTGGGGAATCGAACCCGCAAGAATTTTAGACGCATCCTAGGGAATCGAACCCATAGGAATCAACACACGTCCTGGGGAATCGAACCCGCAGGAATTGACACACATCCTGGGGAATTGAACCCGCAGGAAAACATACACCCTGGGGAATTGAACCCGCAAGGTAAGATAGACATCCTGGGGAATTGAACCCGCAGGGACACAAATGCCTTGGTGAATCGAACCCGCAAGGTAAGAACAAGTTTCGCAAATTTTACAAGTTTCTCAAAATATAACTTTCTTAAGACGTTGTTTTCTCCATAATTATTTAAAAATCCATTCCAAGTCCGGAAATTCTGAACATCTACTAGTAACTTGAAAACAAAGAGATGAACAAGTTTCGTGTTTTAAGTTTTTCGATCCGGGTTAAGGAAATAAGTCAAAAACATGATTTTCTATCAGAACATTATTGTGTCCGAGTTTTACAACAGCAGTTTCAAAAATTCAAATTCTACCATAGCAAACGACTCCAATTTCAACGAAATTTTACAGGAAGATACATAAGATATAGATCTACAAGTTTCATGTTCAACTCAAGTTCTAATTCGGCCTAGATCTAATGTCAAAATCAACCACAAGTTCGGACTAAGAATCTGTCACCGTTTCAAGTTCTAAATTTGGAACATATTAGTTTTCGGCCGTTTCAGATATCAAAACACAATGACAAATTATAAAAATTTTACACGAACTAGATCAGTGTCTTAGGAACGTTTTTTGTGTTTTAAGTTTTTCCATTTGAATAGTTTTAAGGGTTCCAAAAATTCATACGAGATCGCTGCGCCGTAGGGTTTTTAGCTTGATAGATTTTTAGGGTTATTTACTTAACTCCTTATGTTAAGTTGTATTTTAAGTCACCCAAAACCAAGTAAGCGTTAACTTACATAAAAGTGGTCCTCCGGCTCGTCTAATTCGAAGAAGTGGCCTCCGGTTCTGTAACACCCCAGTTTTTGATAACCCAGGTCGGGATGTCACCGCCACACCTCCCTAGCAAGACACGGTTTCTCCAAGCTTACTAGAGAGATGCAAGACTATGATTTTTCAGAATTTAAAACATTTCAAACAGCCCATTTATAAATATACAGCAAAATCATTACATAGTATTATCTAAGTTGCAGCGGAATACAATATTATCAAAATATAAATATATGTAATGCAGCGGAAAATCTAAACATTGGGCCAACACGGCCAAAACACGGGTTAACAGGCCCGTATGCAGTCTAATGCAGAAAATAATTTAATGTCCAAAATAAATTCCCCGGATGTATGCTCATGCCTCATACTCTGTTATAGAAAAATAAAAAAAACAGCGTTTTCAGTATTAAAGAATACTGAGTAAGAAAATCCCTAACATAGCAATAAAGGGGTTTAATTTTTAATAAATAAAATCATGCTTTAGTCTTGCATATAAAAATATTTTTTATTTACCAATCTAAAAGTATGAATTTAATTCTCATAATTTAAAGACGCACTTAAATTAATAAATAATGATTTACACATGGACCTAAATTTAAACATAACTTAAATGGGTTTAACATATACATTTAGAACATGTAATCCGACTAAATGATAGACAATAATTTAATACACATATCCTCATAACCAATTAAATTTCAAAAAGAGAACTTAAGACCTAGGCATAATTTTAAAACATGGCTTAGTAAATAATTAAATAGCATGAGTAAAGACATAATTTAAAAATAAGATAAGGTCTCTTAAACTCTCCATGAGTAAAAACATAATTTAAAATAAGGATAATGTCTTTTAATTTTTCCCCGTTACTCCACAATCTCAACAATATTTCATTTATCCGGAAATCCGGCGGCCGCAGCCAATTTAGTAAGTTTCATTTAGCCGGCGATCCGGCGGCCGTAGCCAATTTAGTAAGCAACAGTTAGCTGGTAGCCCGGCGGCCGCAGCCTATCCGCCATACCCAGTACCACTCCGTCGAGCCTCGGGTAACCCATACGGATACACCCGAGAGAGTAGGCCCAAAATACAATGCCGTTTTGGCAATAATTCTCATATTTCGCGCGGGGTCACCATCGTCCATAAAGGCACGAAGTGAATAGTTAGGAGGGCACCCTGCAAAGCACTCACCCCCTAATTTTATTTAATCAAGATGAAAGGGGATTTTTCAAAAACTCTTGTTTCGTGAATTTTATTTCAAAGGAATTTCCACTCGTTTAAATCTTAGAGGCCAATCTCACAATTTTAACAAGTTTCTCGAAATACGATTTTCACAAGACGCTGTTTACTCCAAAATAAATTAAAAATTCGTCTTGGTTCGAAAAACCTGAAAATTTACCAGTAACTCGAAAACACAGAGACAAGCAAGTTTCGTGTTTTAAGTTTTTCGATCCGGGTTAAAGAAACAAGTCAAAAGTCAAGTTTTCCACATGAATAGTATGTTGTCAGGATTCAGGTTTGACACAGTTTCAAAACTCGACTTTTTGACACATCAAATGGACTCCAAAAATTCTGAAATTATGTGGACACATACTAGACATGATTATATACAACTTTTGTTTACACAAAAAGATTGGTTCGGACTAGAAATGGTATAAACATGCTCATCAAGTTCGATTACACGCACTGTCAGTTTTTCGAAATTGCTTAAAAATGCAGATTATGTCCGACGCAATTTGGGGTAGTAAACGTTGATGAAAATCTTCGAAATTTTTACACAATATAGCTTATGATCTTAGGATCAAAATCCTAGTTTTGAGTTTTTCGGTTTGAATGCTCGAAATAGGAGTTTTGGTCGGATTATCGGAAACACGCAGTTTGGGGTTTTTAGATTCGATTTTTATGTCTTGATTTAGATCCAATGATTCGGACGCCCCTAAATGTAATACCCATAATTTTAGGATATAAAATACTCCCTCCGTCCCATCCCAAGTGGCTTGTTACTGTTGGGCACGGAAATTAAGGTAGAGTTAGTTTGTGAGTATGAGTATATGGTGGGGTCCACATAGTTGTTGGAAGGGAAAATTATTTCTATTTATAGAAAGAAGACATTTGTAATGGGACATCCAAAAATAGTAAGTAAGACATTTGGAATGGGACGGAGGGAGTAGAATTTAATCCGACGAGCGAAGAGGTTTTGTTTCCGAGAACCCGTAAAATCGGAAATGCACGGAAGTCAAAAGACGACGATTTAGATGCCGACGAATCCAAAACCGATGGACTTAAGATTTCAAACATGAAATCAATTTAAGTCGAAACAAATTTAGGATAGGAATCGTAATCTGAGAATGACCCGGAAAATCGAGCCCGAAAATGTGGAAGGATAGAAGTCCGAAAGAGAGGAGGAAAAGACCCGACAAATCGCACGACCCGGTCCGGACCGCAGTCCCAAATATTTCCGAAGAAGTCCGAGAGAGAGGAGGAAAAGGCCCGATGAATCGCACGACCCGGTCCGGACCACAGTCCAGACCGGTGCCGCGCACTGTCCGCGCACTACTGCGCCAACCCCGTGTGGAAGCACAGATCACGACAGATCACGCGATCATGGCGATTTGTTGCCAAAAATTCGACCCCCGACTAAGGAAAGTCAATCCCAGTCGGAGGTAAGGGTATTAGGACGATGGGGGATGAATTTCCACCCCATAATCAGTCATCAAGAGCCCCTCTTCACCGCAAAACTCTCCCAAAGCCAAAACACCTTTCCGACAACTTTCCTACGACCTTCCGACGAGTTTCCGGCAACCAACGATGACCGAGGAAGGGTGTAGATCAAGGATTATAGTCTTTGGATCGTTGGTAAGAGTTAGATTAGGTTCTTTTCTCATTTTTAATCTCAATCCTCATTCTAACTTACGGATGTTTGACTTGCAAATACGTTCGTGGCCAAAGGAGAAGGAGAACGTGTGCGTAGATCCGTTCGTGGTGATTTTGGACAATTCGAGCGACCCTAGGACAACCAAGAACTTCATTACAGTAAGTTGACTCCTTTCATATCAATACGGGTGGTTTAGGGGCGTCCGAATTAGTGACTTTGTAACGAAATGTAAAAATCGAACCTAAAAACCCCAACTCGCGCATTTTCTGAAAATCCGTTTAAAACCCCTATTTCGTGAATTCAAACCGAAAAACTCAAAACTAGAATTTTGATCCTAACACCTTAAGATATTTTGTGTAAAAATTTCAGAGATTTTCATCAACGTTTACTACCTCAAATCGCGTCGAACATAAACTGTATTTTCAAACGTTTTCGAAAAACTGACAGCATATGTATCCGAACTTGATGAGCCTGTTTCTATGATTTCTAATCGGAGTTAATCTTTGTAATGTAAACAAAAGTTGTAGATAATCATGTCTAGTATGTGTCCACAAAATTTCAGAATTTTTGGAGTCCATTTGATATATTAAAAAGTCAATTCTTTGAATATGTCAAAACTGAACCCGGACAGCACACTGTTTGTGTATTGAACTCGATTTTTGACATGTTTCCTCACCTTATTTCGAAATCGTTAAAACACGAAAGTTGTTCTTTAGGGTGTTTTTGATATACTACAAAAATTTTAGATTTTTTCGGACTTGAAATGAATTTTTAAATTAAAAGGGCGTAAACTGTGACAACGAGCGGCCTTAAATTTGTGATATTTTGAAATTTCGAAACAAACAGATTGAAACCTTGACATACGATAAGGCTATATTTTTCAAAAATCCCGTTACACTAAGTCGAAACGATATCGGATACTTAGGTAGGGGGTGAGTGCTCTGCAGGGTGCCCCTCTAGCCTTTTTCGGCGTGCCTATAATGGACGCAAGATATTTGAATGAAAAACTATGCCAAAACGGCGATGTGATATATGGCTTACACTCTCGGGAGTATCCGTATGGGTCTCCCGAGGCTCCGGAGTGTTACTGGGTATGGCAGATACGGCTGCGGCCGCTGGACGACCGGCTACACGAAAACTTACGAAACGGCTGCGGCCGCCGGACTACCGACTACACTAAATATTGTCGAGATGGTGACGTAACGAGAGAAATTAAAAGACTTAATCCTTTTCTTTTATGTATTTATTTTTTTTGTCTTTAGTTATGCATTTAAATTACGTCTTGAATCTTATACCATGCATAAATTATTATTTATGAATTTAAGTGCATGTTCAAGTATACAAATTAAATTCTTATTTTTTTTAAATTCGGTAAATGGATTGTTTGTATGCATGATTAGGATTAAAATTTTAATTATTAAATTAAACCCCTTTATTGCTATGTTAGGATCGACTTACTCAGTATTTTATAATACTGATAAAATTGTTGTTCTTCTTTTCTTTTCAGTGTATGGAGAAAATGCATAAGCATGTGCATTTGGGGGACACCATTTTAAACATTGAATTGTCGTCTTTATGATACTTGCATATCGGGCTTGTATAACCCGAGTTTTGGCCATGTCGGCCCATTTTAATATTTCCGCTGCGACATATCAATATTACTATTATGTGTGGATGAGACTACATTATTACTTTTAAGTAATTTCCGGACTTGTTTTAAAACTCTTTGCAATACCCATAGCCTTGCATCTCTTTAGCAAGCTCGGAGAATCCATGTCTTGCTAGGGAGGTGTGGCGGTGGCATCCCGGCCTGGGTTATCAAATACGGGGTGTTACAAGTTGGTATCAGAGCCGGGATATTTTAAAGCTACTATTATTATTTTTAAAACCATTAGTTTAAACCTAGTATTATTTTTAAATTTATTATTTTTAAAACTACTAGTATTATTTTAGCCCAAAATTTTTATTTACTTAGTGCAATATTTTAAGCCCAAAGATTTCTTATTTTTGGCCCAATACCCATGTTTTTGTTACATTAGCCCAAATTATTATTTTCAGCCCAACTTCTTAATTACTATGATCCATGAAATAAATTAAATTTTCATTGGGGGATTGCACATGCATATTTCATATAGATTTGAATTCCTGCATATCCTAACCTTGTTGAAATATGTCTAACTCTAACCTCCCTTGTTGACATTAGATGGCCGAAACCCAACGCGAACATGATCAATTTGATGATGAAACTAATGAATGTCTACCTCGAATCACAACAACATATCAATCATTTCAAGGCTCGAGTAGGACAGTTAGAGGGTAACCTGGCCCATCTGGGACATCTTAGGGAGTCTGACCATCATGATGTAACTCAACTCAAGGCCCAAGTCGCTGAACTTTAAACCCAAGTGGTTGCACTTCAAAACAAGGATAACAAACTGATGATACAAGTAGGGCACTTAGGAATGGAACTGATCAGCCTAGCTGATGATGTATTTCCTCAGAGCCCCGAGCCTGTTGGAACACCCACCCCCGATCGACGTATCCAGTGACGAGGACGATCCCATCAAGGATGCACCTACATATTCCTTCTAGATTTAGTGATCTAGCTATGCACTATGATTATTATATTTCCCTTTCGAACTACTATCAGCACTACTATTTATGTTTCCATTGCTTATAACCGAATAAAGTTTTCTATTGAATAATAAAATTACAAGCATTTATTCTATATATTTAAAGTATTCCTTGCATTTTATTAAATTATTTTTCTAAAATATATTATTGAGACTCAATCAAACAAAGGAACAAGTATTAATAAATAGTAACATATATATATATATATATATATTAAAGGAATAACAATCAAACAAGGGTACCTCCAACCCTAAACCCCAAAACCCTAGACCCTGGGGTCTCGAAAAAGAGACTAAACAGGTTACTGATCACGACAAAAAATAAAAATAAAAAATAAAAATGAACACAAACGAAAACGAAAACAAAACGACAAGTAGTAAACAACTTCCAACGATAACAAATAGTACAATAAAACTCCAAACAACCTTTACTAACAGGATCTAGTGGATTGATACCGGTTAATACCATCCTTTATTTAGTAAAACACTTTACAAGCATTACCTAATACTTTTACAAGGAAATCTAACCTCTTGTGGTTGTAACAGAATGGCACCAAGAGGCAGACCCCGTAACGAGCCCGTCGCACCCAACACCGATGAGGCCCCCGAGACAACCCGACTTGCCAAATCCAAATGAGGGTGTTCACGCTCAAGAGGAGCTAGTTGTTCGATTATATCATCTAGAGTCTTACCTGAACTAGATCTACCTAAGTGCGAACGGATTAACTTAGGAATTCAACTACCTTCAGGAGAAGTAGTATCATGCTCTAAATATTATAACGGAATTCCTATAGTTATCAAGAACGTAGAATTCTTCGCGAACTTAGTAGAATTTAATTTAAGGGACTTTGACGTTACACTGGGAATGGATTGGTTGACCCAGTATAAAGCGGTGATCGAATGTCAGAAGCAGAAGATCACCATGTCGAAAACTAGGGGAAAAAGAGTCATCTTTTACTCTCAACCCCCTAAGAGGAGCAACAAGGTTGTCAACGCTCTCAAGCTTTGTAGCTTAATGCGTAAAGAATACGTGTTGTATGCATGCTACGTGCACAACCTTGAGACGGAGGAGAACAAGATTGACAACATCCCATAGATAAGAGAATACCCGGACGTTTTTCCCGAAGACATTCCGGGGATGCCACCTGAGAGAGATCTTGAATTCATCATTGATCTCATCCCGGGAACGGAACCTGTCTCAAAGGCTCCTTACCGCATGAACCACTGGAAATGAAAGAGTTGAAGGAGCAACTCGAAGAGTTGTTGGAGAAAGGATACATAAGACCGAGTACGTCCCCGTGGGGAGCACCGGTCTTATTTGTTAAAAAGAAGGACGGAGGACTACGCCTTTGTATCGACTATAGAGGACTCAATCAAGTGACCATCAAGAACAAGTATCCATTACCAAGGATTGAGGACCTATTTGATCATTTGAAGGGAGCTACAGTTTTCTCAAAGATCGACTTACGATCCGGTTATCACCAACTGAGGATTTCCGAGAAAGATATCCCGAAGACAGCATTCCGAACTCGTTATGGACACTACGAGTTCACAGTGTTATCCTTTGGGTTAAGAAATGCACCTGCAATGTTCATGAACCTCATGAACAATGTATTTAGAGAGTTGTTAGATCAATGCATCGTGGTGTTTCATCGACGACATCCTGATCTACTCGAAAAGCGAGGAGGAGCATTCCCAGCACTTACACCAAGTGTTAGGGACTTTGCGCAAGAACCAACTCTATGGAAAACTGTCCAAATGCGACTTTTGGTTGAAGGAGGTAGCATTCCTTGGGCACATAGTATCCGCCACTGGAGTTTCAGTGGATCCGACGAAAGTTTCGGCTGTAACAGAGTGGCCATCGCCAACAAGTCCAACTGAAATACGGAGTTTCCTTGGACTAGCCAGGTACTATAGGCGATTTGTGGACTTCTCGAAAATCGAACGCCCGTTGACCCAGCTGTTGAAGAAAGGAGTGAAATACGACTGGACTAATGAGTGTGAGTCCGCATTTCAGGAGCTGAAGAAGCGACTCACCACTACACCCGTATTAGCACTACTATCAAAAAATGGTGACTTCGAAGTCTACAATGACGCTTTGAAGGAAGGTCTAGGATGCGTTTTGAGGCAAGACTCAAGAGTCATTGCATATGCATCGCGTCCGTTAAAACCTCATGAAGCGAACTACCCGACACACGACTTGGAATTGGCGGCAGTCGTGTTCGCTCTGAAGATATGGAGACATTACCTCTATGGGAGAAAGTGTCAGATGTTCACCGACCACAAAAGCCTCAAATACATATTCACTCAAAAGGAGTTAAATCTGAGGCAACGGAGGTGGTTGGAACTAATCAAGGACTATGATCTCGAAATTTCTTACCACGAAGGGAAGGCCAACGTGGTAGCTGATGCCTTAAGCCGGAAGACCCAACATGTGGCAAATTCGTTGACGATTCCGCCAGCATTATATATGGACTTGGTGAGATTGAGCTTAGAGTTAGTGCATTCGGGCACTGTGGATGAAGTGGTCAACGCAATGGTTGTCGAGTCGACCATATTTGACGAGATCAAACTCGCCCAACCGGGTGACGCAAAGTTGGAAAGGATTAAGGAGAACATCGCCAACGGGAAGGTGATAGGATTTTCTATCCACGAGCATGGAAGCATCCGCTTCAACGAAAGGTGGTGCGTACCACAAAAATGCGTGGAGTTAAAACAAAGATTGATGGAAGAAGGCCATAACACACCTTACTCGATTCACCCTGGAGGCGACAAATTATATAAGGATTTGAAGAAGATTTACTGGTGGCCGAGGATGAAGAAGGAAGTGGCAGAATTTGTGGCGAGATGCCTTACATGCCAAAAGGTCAAAGCCGTGCGAAAAAAACCCTTAGGGTTGATGCAACCATTGGAAATCCCGAGTTAGAAGTGGGATAGTATCTCGATGGATTTCGTTTCGGGATT
Organism: Hygrophila difformis; assembly: GCA_030278955.1. NCBI lineage: Eukaryota > Viridiplantae > Streptophyta > Magnoliopsida > Lamiales > Acanthaceae > Hygrophila > Hygrophila difformis. Next base: position 59,999,000 of record JAOANR010000008.1, read on the forward strand.
ACCGCGGTCACCGAAAGGATGAATAAAATCTGGGTGATCGTGGATAGGTTGACGAAAGCTACCATATTCATACCAATGAAGGACACTTGGTCAATGGACCAATTGGCAAGGGCGTATGTCGACCATGTGGTACGCCGGCATGGAGTACCACATGACATCATCTCGGATAGAGACAGTAGATTTGTCTCTCATTTTTGGACAAAATTGCAAGACGCCCTCGGTACGAAAATAAAGATAAGTACCGCGTTCCACCCCATGACGGATGGACAGACAGAGAGAACAATCCAAACATTGGAGGACATGCTAAGGGCATGTGTACTAGAGTTTAGAGGAAGTTGGGAAAATCATTTACCCTTAATTGAATTTTCCTACAACAATAACTACCATGCTAGCATTGGCATGGCACCTTTCAAAGCACTATATGGACGCAAGTGCCGAAGCCCGTTGAGCTGGGAAGAGAGCGATAGGAATGTGGTAGTTGGACCACAACTTGTTGAGGATATGGCCCAACAAATCAAGGTAATCCAAGGAAAGATGAGAGCCGCTCAAGACCGGCAAAAGAGTTATGCATGTAACACCCCGGTTTTGGTAACCCAGGCCGGGATGCCACCGCCACACCTCCCTAGCAAGACACGGTTTCTCCGAGCTCACTAAAGAGATGCAAGGCTATGGTTTTTCAGAATTTAAAATATTCAAACAACCCATTCATATATAATTTAAATATAATACATCAAAGTTGCAGCGGAAAAATAAATTGTGCAGCGGAAATAAAGTGTATGCAGCGGAATTTAAAATATAGGGCCGACATGGCCAAAACACGGGTTAAACAGACCCGTTCATGCAAGTCACGTAAAATAAATAATTAAATGCCCAAAATGATCCCCCAATGAGTGATCATGCTCCGTACTCTGTAACAGAAAAAAAATGAACAACGGTTTTTATCAGTATTATAAAATACTGAGTAAGTCAATCCTCACATAGCAATAAAGGGGTTAGATTTTTTTATAATTAAGATAAAACTTTTTGCCATGCATAAAAACATTTTATAAAAAAAATGCGAATATAATTGCATACTTTAAAGACACATTAAATTTCATAATTTAAAATCTTAAGCATGGGCAATTATTTAAGACATGATTTAAAAACATGAATAATACCGTAAGTAAATAAATAAAAATTCTCCCCGTTACGCCACCATTAAAACAATATTTAATTTAGCCGGCAATCCGGCGGCCGCAACCAATTTCATAAAATCTGAGCTTTTTAATATATTTCCCGTTACGCCATCATCTCAACAATATATCATTTAGCCGGTGATCCGGCGGCCGCAGCCAATATCAAAAGTATCATTTAGCCGGTGATCCGGCGGCCTCAGCCAATTTCATAAGTATCATATCTCATTTAGCCGGTAGTCCGGCGGCCGCAGCCGATTCGCCATACCCAGTACCACTCCGTCGAGCCTCGAGTAACCCATACGGATACACTCGAGAGGGTAGGCCGTTGGTCTCTTGTGACCAAATACGCCATATCCAGTACCGCTCCGTCGAGCCTCGAATAACCCATACGGATACACCCGAGAGGATAGGCCCAAAAATATAAGATGCCGTTTTGGCAATCTTTCGCGCGTAGTCATCATTGCCGTTTTGGCACAAAATGAATAATTAGGAGGGCACCCTGCAGAGCACTCACCCCCTAATTTTATGTAACCAATGTAACCGATATCGTTTCAACTTTAGTGTAACGGGATTTTCAAAAATATAGCTTTATCGTATCACAAGATTTCGACCGTTGTTTAGAAATTTCAAGATTTCACAAGTTTAAAACCGATCGATGTCACAGTTTACGCCTTTTCAGTTTAAAAATCCATTTCTTAGGCGATTGATCTGAAATTTTCACAGTAGCTCAAAAACATCCCAATGAACAACTTTCATGTTTTGAGTTTTTCGGAAAAATGATGGGAAGCATGTCAAAAATCAAGTTTTCTACACAAATAGTATACTGTCAGGACTCAGGTTTGACACCTGTCAAAGATTTGACTGTTTAACATATCAAATGAACTCCAAAAATTCTGAAAATTTACAGACACATACTAGACATGATCATCTACAACTTTTGTTTAGATCAAAAAGATTAGTTCGGACTAGAAATGATAGAAATATGCTCATCAAGTTCGGTTAAGAAATCTGTCATCTTTTTGAAATTTCTTTAAAACGCAGAACATGTCCGACTCGATTTGGGGTATCAAAACTTGATGAAAATTTCTGAACTTTTTACACAGTATAGCTTAAGATCTTAGGATCAAAATCTTAGTTTTGAGTTTTTAGGTTTGAACACTCGAAGTAAGAGTTTTGGTCGGATTTCAGAAAATACGTAGATTGGGGTTTTTAGGTTCGATTTTAACGTTTCGTTTTAGATCCAATGTTTCGGATGCTTTTAAACCACCCATATTGATATGGAAGGTATTAACTTACAGTAAGTGAGTTCTTGAACGTTCTAGGGTTGATCGATTTGTCCAAAATCGCCACGAACGGATCTACGCAACACGTTCTTCTTCTCCTTTGGCCACGAACGTGTTTGCAAGTAAAGATCCGTAAGTTAGAATGTTGATTATGATCTTAAAACAATAAGGAAACTTGATTTACATCTTACCAACAATTCAAAGCCTACAAATCCTTGATCTACACACTTCCTTGGTCGGATTTGGTTGCCGGAAAGTTGCCGGAAAGTCGCCGGAAGGTCGCCGGAAGGTAAGAACTTGTGTTTTTTTGGTTTTGGGAGGGTTTGGGATGAAGAAAAGCTTGGAGGCTGATAATGGGGTGTGCTTTGGCCATTAAAGGGACAAGGAATCCCGGATTTGGTGGACTAGGCCGACAATTGGGCGGCTGCTACAGTAGCCTAGTGCTACAGTAGCCACGTGCTACAGTGTTTTTTTTTTTTTTTTTTTTTTTAAATTAAGATTTCTTATCTTCAAAAAATAAAAATCATAATGTGGGAATTATTTGTGATCGTTGGGACAATTCGATAGACTCGTTTCGAGTTGCTATCTTCCGATAAATAATTAATTCCGCTCTCTCGGAATTATTTCGGTTTTAATAATTAAATCCAATTCTTTATTTTTGGATTTAAATTTTTTTTTTTATGGCGATTTCTCGGGTATTACACCAATAATGTCTCTTACCTCATTCTCATTAAGAAAGGGTCATCCATTAATGGGAATGCATATATTTTTTTTAATTATTATTATTATGTTAAGTTTTCAAAAGTCTTAATGTAATTGCCTATTAGAAAAAAAAAAAAAAAAAACTTATCCACTAACTAACAATCCCATTACCCAATCTTGACAATGGTAACAATAATAATAATTATAATATTATAATAAATAATAATAACAACAATATATACCAAGATAAGCTAGCATATAATTAAAAGTGATCTTGTAAGTCATGCATAGCTCCAAAAAGGAATATATTCCTTATTTGAAAATGACAAGATATGATTAATATTCCACCCTACAATTTCAAACCATAGTCAAATTATTCCCAATAATATTATGGCATTCTAGAATAATTCCATAAATAAAAATATGGGTAGAATGATTAATTAAGAATATATAGAAAATAGATAATTCTCATTATAATTTAAACATATGAATATATACATGTATATACATGTGTACATGTTTGAAAAGATTATTTCAAGACCAAGGTATATATATGTGTATATAAACTTGTATATGGATTTAAAATATTCTATGAACCATATACTTATTACACTTGATATTGAAATCCATATATTTATTTGAAAAGACAAATATATATATAATTTTTCAAAGTATGTTTTGTAGAAAATAATATACTTGTTGAGGATATGGCCCAACAAATCAAGGTAATCCAAGGAAAGATGAGAGCCGCTCAAGACCGGCAAAAGAGTTATGCAGACGTGAGACGACAAGACTTGGTGTAACACATCGGATTTGATAACCCAGGCCGGGATGCCACCGCCACACCTCCCTAGCAAGACACGGATTCTCCGAACTTGCTAAAGAGATGCAAGTATAGGTATTGCAAAAGTTTTAAAAACAAGTCTGGAATTTATTTAAAAATAATAAATAAGTCTCATCCACACACATAATAATATTGATAACAATATATCACAGCGGAAAATGTAAAGTGGGCCGACATGGCCAAAACTCGGGTCATACAGGCCCGATATGCAAGTATCATAAAAGCGATAAAATAATGTTAAAATTTTTCCATCCCCCAAATGCATATGCTCATGCATTTTCTCCATACTCTGAAAAAAAGAGAAAAACAACAATGTTATCAGTATATAAAATACTGAGTAAGTCGATCCTAACATAGCAATAAAGGATTTTAATTAAATAATTAAATTTTACTCCTAGGCATGCATACAAAAATATTCCATTTACCAATTTAAAAATAAATAATTTAATTGTATACTTGAACATGCATTAAATTCATAAATAATAATTTAACATGTTATAAAATTTAAGACATAAATTTAAATGCAAAATTTAAATACAAGAATAAATTAATAAATACGTAAAAAGTATTAAGTCTTTTAATTTTCCCCGTTACGTCACCATTTTTCAATATTTAGTGTAGCCGGTCATCTGGCGGCCGCAGCCGTTTCGTAAGTTTCTTGTGTAGCCGATCGTACGGCGGCCGCAGCCGTATCTGTCATACCCAGTAACACTCCGGAGTCTCGGGAAATCCATACGGATAATCCCGAGAGTGTAGGCCATGTATCTCATGCCGTTTTGGCGTAGTATTTCATTTGACTTCTCTCGTCCATTATAGGCCCGAAGAGAAAAGCTAGAGGGGCACCCTGCAGAGCACTCACCCTCCACCAATGTATCTCATGTCGTTTCTATTTAGAGTAACGGGATTTTTCAAAAGTATAGATTTATCGTATTTCAAGGTTTCGACTGTTTGTTTTGAAATTTCAAAATCTCATCAATTCAAAATCATTCGACGTCACAGTTTACGCCTTTTTGATTTAAAAATTCATTTTAAGTCCGAAAAATTTGAAATTTTCAGAGTATATAAAAAACACCCTAACGAACAACTTTCGGGTTTTAACGATTTCGAAATAAGTTGAGGAAACATGTCAAAAATTGAGTTTATTGCACAACATATACACTGTCAGGTTTCATTTTTACCACAGTTCAGAAAATCGATGTTTCGACATAACAAATGGACTCCAAAAATTCTGAAATACACACATACTAGACATGATTGTCTACAACTTTCATTTAGATTGCAAAGATCAATTCGGTCTAGAAAATATAGAAACATTCTCATCAAGTTCGGACATGTACACTGTCAGTTTTCAAAAAAGTTTTAACAAGGCAGTTTATGTTCGGAGTGATTTGGGGTAGTAAACGTTGATGAAAATCTCTGAAATTTTTACACAACATAGTTTAATGTGTTAGGATCAAAAGTCTAGTTTTGAGTTTTTCGGTATGACTTCTCGAAATAGGGTTTTAAATCGGATTTCGTGTTCGAAATCTTAAGTCCGTCGGTTTTGGATTCGTCGGCTTCTAAATCGTCGTCTTTTGGCTTCCGTGCATTTCCGATTTCACGGGTTCTCGGAATGAAACCTCTTTACTCATCGGATTAAATTCTATTTTATATCCTAAAAATTACGGGTATTACAGTCCACCCTCCTTAAGAATGAACTTCGTCCTCGAAGTTGCGCTTTATCATCTCGCGAGTTCGGGAATTGTTTGATTAAGCCATTGTATTTATTGTATGTTGTTGTTTGTTATTATTTGACTGAACCCAGAATTGAGATTTCCAAGTTGCCTACGTACCCCGTGAAGGGATCAAGTCATTACGTAGTTCAAAACAATTTGAATTTGTTTATTTGGGGTACAAAATATTCGGACAAAAATATCCGGAAATATTCGGGCCGTTACATCCTCCCCCTCTTAAGACTACAGTTATGTCCCCATAACTGTGGTTGCATCATCTTGGAATAGGGTCGGGTAACGCTCCTTCATGTCTGCTTCCAATTCCCATGTTGCCGTCTCAGTTTCATGGTTCGACCAAAGAACCTTAACCATTTTGACGGTGTTATTCCTTGTTACTCTCTCCTTGAAGTCAAGAATTTTCATCGGAACTTCCTCGTAGCTTAAATCATCGTCCAATTCAATTTCCTCCGGTTGGAGTTCATGGGTTGGGTCGTGCACATACTTCTTCAATTGTGAGACATGGAACACATCGTGGACACGAGCAAATTGCGGCGGCAATGCCAGCCGATATGCTAGGTTTCCCACTCTCTCGAGGATCTCATACGGTCCTATGTATCGTGGACTCAATTTTCCTCGCTTGCCAAAGCGCATCACACCCTTCATTGGTGATACCTTCAGCATGACTTTATCGCCGATTTGAAATTCCAAGTCTTGCCGTCTCACATCGGCATAGCTCTTTTGCCGGTCTTGAGCGGCTCTCATCTTTCCTTGGATTATCTTGACTTGTTGAGCCATGTCCACAACAAGTTGTGGTCCAACTTCCGTGGTCCTATTGCTCTCTTCCCAGCTCAATGGGCTTCAGCACTTGCGTCCATACAGTGCCTCGAAAGGTGCCATGCCGATGCTAGCATGGTAACTATTGTTTTAGGAAAACTCGATCAAAGGCAAATAGTTTCCCCAACTTCCCTTAAACTCTAGTACACATGCCCTTAGCATGTCCTCTAATGTTTGAATTGTTCTCTCCGTTTGTTCATCCGTCATGGGGTGGAACGCGGTACTCATCTTTATTTTCGTACCGAGGGCTTCTTGTAGCTTTGTCCATAAATGAGAGACAAATCTACTGTCTCTGTCCGAGATGATGTCATGTGGTACTCCATGCCGCCGTACCACATTGTCGACATATGCCTTTGCCAATTGGTCCATGGACCAAGTATCCTTCATTGGGATAAATATGGCAGCTTTTGTCAACCTATCAACGATCACCCAGATTTTATTCATCCCTTTCGGTGAACGTGGTAACCCCGACACGAAATCTATTGAAATGCTATCCCATTTCCAACTCAGGATTTCCAATGGTTGCATTAGCCCTAGGGGTTTTTTGACGTACTGCCTTGATCTTCTGGCAGGTGAGGCATCTTGCCACAAACTCGGCTACCTCTCTTTTCATGTTCGGCCACCAATAGTTCTTCTTTAAGTCCTTGTACAGTTTATCGCCTCCGGGATGAACCGAGTATGGAGTATTATGGCCTTCCTCCATTACTTTTTGCTTCAGGTCGACGCATGTTCGTGGTATACACCACCTTCCCTTGAAGCGGATGTTCCCGTCCTCATGAATTCTAAATTCCATTGCCTTTCCTTCGGCAATGCTCTTCCTAATTTCTTCCAACTTCTCATCACCCAGTTGGGCGAGTCGTATTTCATCGAATATGGTAGGTCCCACTACCATCGCGTTGACGACTTCGTTTATTGTGCCTGAATGCACCAGCTCTAGACTCAATTTCGCCAAGTCTCTGTATAACTCGGCCGGTATCACAAGTGGGTTCGCCACGTGTGGAGTCTTTCAACTTAAGGCATTGGCCACCACGTTGGCTTTTCCTTCGTGATAAGCAATCTCCAGGTCATAATCCTTAATCCGTTCCAACCATCTTCTTTGCCTCAAATTCAGCTCTTTTTGCGTGAATATATACTTGAGACTCTTATGGTCGGTGAAAATCCGACACTTTGGCCCATAGAGGTAGTGTCTCCATATCTTTAAGGCGAACACGACTGCGGCTAGTTCCAAGTCGTGCGTTGGGTAGTTCTCTTCGTGTGGTTTTAGTTGACGCGATGCGTATGCTATAACCCTTTGATCTTGCATTAGACGCATCCCAATCCCTCTTTCGAGGCGTCGCTGTACACCTCGAAGTCCCCATCCTCCGATGGTAATGCCAATATTGGCGCTGTGGTAAGTCGTTTCTTCAAATCTTGGAACGCACTCACTGGTCCCGTCGTATTTCACCCCTTTCTTCAACAGCTGGGTCAACAGGCGTGCGATTTTCGAGAAATCCTTTACAAATCGCCTGTAGTATCCCGCCAATCCAAGGAAACTTCTTATCTCTGTTTGGTTCTTTGGTGGCACCCACTCGGTCACTGCTGAGATCTTTGCCGGGTCTACTGCCATTCCGTTGGCGGATACTATATGCCCAAGAAATGCCACTTCTTTTAACCAGAAGTCGCATTTGGACAGCTTGCCATACAGCTGATTTACTCGTAAGATCCCTAACACTTTGTGTAAGTGCTCTGGATGTTCTTCTTCGCTTTTCGAGTAGATCAAGATGTCATCTATGAACACAACCACGCATTGATCTAATAGTTCTCAAAATACGTTGTTCATGAGATTCATGAACATCGTTGGGGCGTTCGTTAGCCCTAATGATAGCACCGTGAACTCGTAGTGTCCGTAGCGAGTTCTGAACGCCGTCTTTGGGATGTCCTTTTCGACGATCCTTAACTGGTGATATCCATATCGCAGGTCGATCTTTAAGAATACTGAAGCTCCCTTCAGTTGGTCGAATAAATCCTCGATTCTGGGCAACGGGTACTTGTTCTTGACGGTGACTTGATTAAGTCCTCTTAATCGATGCATAGTCGTAGACCTCTGTCTTTCTTCTTAACGAATAAGACCGGTGCTCCCCATGGGGACGTGCTCGGTCTTATGTATCCCTTCTCCAACAACTCCTCGAGCTGTTCCTTCAGTTCCTTCATTTCTAGTGGTGCCATGCGGTAAGGAGCTTTTGAGACAGGTTCCGTTCCCGGAATGAGATCTATGGTGAATTCAAGATCTCTCTCGGGCGACATGCCGGGAATGTCTTCAGGAAATACATCCGGGTATTCTCTCACCACCGGAACGTTATCTACCTTGACTCCTTCGGCCTCAAGGTTATGAATGTAGCATGCATACAACGCGTAACCCTTGCGCATTAGCTACATAATTTGAAGGCGTTAACTATCAGAACAATTAGGTTACTATCCTGACTGTAAATTGTCCGCATATGCAGACGTGTTCCACCAATGCAAAGTTTGTGCTACGTGTCAAGATTTGGTGTATTCATTACATGCAGAGCATTTAATAATAATGGAAAATGGATATTTGATTACCCAAATTCCTGGGAGTAATGATCGGATGATTTGTAACTGCCTTTTATTGCGTAATGGATGGAAAATGGATTTCTGGGGTTGCATTTGCAACGCAGACACATCATCTTGTAATTCGATGGGTAGGCGGGTGTGGGGATGATTGATCTCAATTCTTTGCCGGATGATTTAGGTGACATACGAGACGTTGCAATAGCATCCGATAACCCCCCAAACGATATTGACGATACAGCAGAAATGGGATGCGTTGCAGTCGGGGCCGATGATGTGTTGGAGAGGTGTGATGATTCAATACTACAATCCGGATGTGATATGGCAGAAAATGATGGCCATGAAGAGGTGAGTGTTGAATCGTCTCCCGAGATGTTCTCATTAAGTAAAGCCGATGACGACGACGCCTCATATAGCTGTGTAACACGAGTTTTCTTAGGTAACCCTTATATCAAAATGTGTTGAATGTATACATTGTTATGGATAGATGATTCTGGACAATAATGATCTTTGATTGTAGTCAAATGTAATGTTGTTTTTAAGGAATGAAAGGATTATTTCTTCTTAATATTTTTCAGATATAAAGGACTTTGAAGGTCGAGAGTTCAAAAGTGTTAGAGATGCCTATAGTGCATACTGCAACTTCGCACATGGCCGTGGGTTTTCGGTGCGCAAAGAATACGAAAAATGTGTAGCGAGAGACAAATCTCTTGTGAGGTGGATGCTATAACATGTTCAGTGCATACATATAGCACAACATGTCTGTCTCAGGAACACCTATAATGGTACAGCAAAACACTAAGAACAGGGCGGAAAAGTATATGTAATTCTGACAGAGCATGTTAGGTGCATACATATAGCACGTAGTGTATGGTACATCAACACAGACACTGGTATGGTAGCATATGCGGTACCACAATGTGGTTGACATAACATGTTAATGTCATTAATACAACACATACAGTAATGTACAGGAACACAGACATTATCACATGCTTATGGATCACAACTTAAAAGCATCCAGAGCACATATGTGAGTGCTGGGTCGCGTTCGATGTTTTGAGGGAGGGAAGTGTTTTGTCTTTTTCTATACCAATTTAAAATGATACTTAACCAAAAAAAGGGTTGGAAAAATGTAAGACCAAAACTGGTCAAAGGATAAGGCGGATGGAGACAAAAAAAAATCCCACATAAAATCTGTTGTAGAAAATAAACAATACGCACAATCTTCTGAAAATTGAAACCACATTCTTTGCCACAACACGTGAAGAAATTATATTCTTAACATTAATTTCCACAATTTAAGGAATAACAAAAATGTTAAATCTCCTCAATTACAACCAATCACTCAAAGCATAAAAAGGAATGTAATTTATATAATCTACTGCCATATGTGGAATGGGACAAAAGAGCATATCTCATTCATCCAGAGAACATCTCCGCATATGCGGAGTATATGCGGAGTCGGGATAGTAACTCAACTCATCTTGTTAGACTTCTTAGGGAGCTGGGAGTAAAAGATGACTCTTCTCCCCTTAGTCTTTGACAGCGTGATCTTTTACTTTTGGCATTCGATCACGGCTTTATATCGGGTTAGCCAATCCATCCCTATTATAACGTCAAAATCCCTTAAATCGAATTCTACCAAGTTCGCGAAAAATTCTACGTTCTTTATAACTATCGGAATTCCGTTATAGCGCTTAGAGCATGATACTACTTCTCCTGACGGAAGTTGAATTCCTAAGTTAATCAGTTCGCACTTAGGTAGATCTAGTTCAGGTAAGACTGTTGATGATATTATTGAACAACTAGCTCCTGAGTCAAACAGAACTTTAATGGGTGTACTTAAAACATGGAACGTACCTCCCATTACGTCACCCTGCACAGGCACATTCTCCTGGTTGATAACATTCAACCGCCCCATTGGCCGTCCTTGATTGCCTTGTTGATCCCGGTCCGGGTTCTGATTCTGTTGCTGGTTTGGGTTCTGCGGAGGGCGTTGATTTTGGTTGAAGTTCTGGTTTTGAGGGGGTCTATACCCCTGGTTGTTCCCATTCCGCCCATCTTGATTACGGGGTTGCGCTGGTCCCGTGCCTAAGTCTTCCCTCTTGGTGATGTTTTCCATTCGAGTGCGGCACTCGTTCACCCAGTGGCCATTGCGACCACACCGGTAGCATGCGCCCTGTTGGGGGCATCCTCTAGCCAAGTGGGGCTTGCCACATCTCGGGCATGGTGGCACCGGGTTACATTGGAAAAAGATTCTCCCATCATTTCCCCCATTGTTGTTCGGAGGGGGTCTGTTCAGGCCTCCTCGGAAGTTGTCTCCCCCAGAATTGTTACTGGATCGGTTATCCCTATTCCTCTTGTCTTGTCCCTGAGATACCCGACTGGGCTCTCCACTCACTTTCCTCTTCATTTGTTGCACCCTTGCGACAGCTATCGCACGATCATACACCGCTTGTAGGTCCGGGTAATGGACGCCAGTGATCACCTCTCGTATGGTCAAGTTCAGCCCCATTTCAAATTGTTGTGCCTTTTCCACGTCTGTCGGCACGAGTCTTGGTGCGAAACGCACCAACTCCTTGAAACGGGCGTAGTATTCCTTGACCGTTTGTCCTCCTTGTTTCAAAGACAGGAATTCTTCATACATGGATGCCTTTGTGCTCATGGGATAGAAGCGGTCCCTGAGCAGTCCCATAAACTCCTCCCACAAGTAGGGTTCTTCGTCCTCAATTAACTTGTCTTGTGTGGCACGCCACCACTCGTCCGCCTCAGCTCCGAGGTAGTATGATGCCACGTGCAGCTTCTCACCAATCGGGCACCTCACAGCGTTTAGTAACTTATCGAAGGTTCGGACCATTCCTCGAGTTTAGCCGGATCCTCTTCGCCGGCGTAGCGCGGAGGGTGATACGAGTTTACCATAGCTAGGTAGTTAATGCAGGCCTCGGGTGGAGGTACCGCAGCTGCCTGGCCCTGGTTCACATGTGCGTTCCCTATCGCAATGAGAACCTCTTCCAAAGTGCGTAGGCGAGCGTCCATGTTGTTTGGCATAGGGTTTGCTGGCTCCTCCTGAGCGTGCAACCCCTCGTTGGGTATAGGCATATCTTGCTGCCCAGGTGTTTCATTGGTGTTGGGAGTAAAGGGCTGGGCGCGTGGTCTTCCTCTCAGTGCCATGCTGTTGCAAGAACAAGAGATTTTAGACTTTCTTATTGAAGTATCATGTAATGCTTGTGAAGTGATTTATTAAATAATGGATGGTATTAACAGGTATCACTCCACTAGATCCTGTTAGTAGAGGTTGTTTAGAGTTTTAGTGTATTATTTGTTGTTGTTGGAAGTTGTTTAATACTTGTTGTTTTGTTTTTTTTTGTTTTTTTTTTTGTTTTTTTTGTTTTTTTTTTGTTTTTTTTTTCGTGAACAGTAACCTGTTCAGGTTTTTTTTTTTGAAAATCTAAGGTCTAGGGTTTAGGGTTTTCAGGGTTTCAGGGTTTTCAGGGTTTGGGGTATCATTGTTTGATTATTGTCTTTATATAATATATATATATATATATGTTGTTCATTTATTAATACTTATACCTTTGTTTGGTTGTTATCTCATTGTTACATATACATATGTTGTTTATTTATTATTACCTTGTTCCTTTATTTGATCAAGGTAATTAAAGAATGATAATTTAAATAAATGTGAGGAATAATTTAAATATACTTGTATATAAAATAAATGCTTGTATTTATTACTCAAGAAAATTTTTGTTTGGGTTACAAGCATTTGAAACAGAAATAGTAGTGCTGATAATAGTCTAAAGGGAAATATAAATAATAGTGCATTGGTATGGATCTCTAAGTCTAGAGTGGATAGGTAGTGTAACACCCCGGATTTGATCACCCAGGCCAGGGCATTACCGCCACACCTTCCCAAGCAAGACGCGAACCATTTCGAGCTCACTTGAGAAGATGCTAAGGCTGAGTTGTACCAATACTTAAAAAATAATTTAAAAACCATTCAACAAGTGCCCGAAGGTTTAAATCAGAGTTAAGTCTAACATACATAATTTAAAACAGAGCGGAAGCTAAGGGCCAAACACGGCCAAACATGAGTTTGGAGTTCGTAAAAGAATTTAAAAACAAGTGCGACAAGTCTTCGGAAATTCCCATCCCAAATGTAAAAGCATGCGCTAATCTTCAACATCTGAAAAAAAATAGAGACAACGTATCTATCAGTACAACAGTACTGAGTAAGTTAATGTATAGCATAACAAATTTTAAAGTTTTTAGAAGAAAGATTTAAAGATAGAATTTGTAATATAAAAAGGAAGGTCGAGTAAAAATAATTCCGGAAGATTCTTACACTTTGCCATACGAATAATATATCATTGTTCATTTTTATCGAGAAAAAACCATTCTTGGGGAATCAAACCCACAAGAGCTCAAACATAATTCTTTTACCAATGTTTCCATATGATCGAGGACATCATTGTTTCCAGAACTCAAATACCTTCGTTTACCATTGTTCATTATGATCGAGGACACCTCGTCCTTGGAGAATCGAACCCGCAAGAACTCAATATACATCCTAGGGAATCGAACCCATAGGAGTCAACAATATCCTGGGGAATCGAACCCGCAGGAAAAACATAAACCTTGGGAAATCGAACCCACAAGGCAAGTGAAAGTAGCGGACCCTATACAGACACACTCCGGAGCCCTAGATAACCCATACGGATACATCTAGGAGTATAGACTCTTACAATCACGTAATCATTTTTCCTTGGCGCCGTTTTGGCCACCAAAAAGAGGGGGCGACCCAACGAGCTCACGCCAAGTGCACTTACCCTCCAAAATTGGGCATCTAACTCGATCAAAACTCACAAAGTTTCAAAATTCACATTTTAATTATTACAAACCATGACAACATTTCCAGAATTCATAAGATTCACAAAAGAGTAGCAATCGACTCATTAATCATCCAAACGTACGAAACCAAGTTTACCGGTAAAGAACACACCGTAGCAGTTTTCAAAATCGTACTAGGAAACGTAGTAAAACTTTGTAGAAAATTCTGAAAATTTTACAGCTACTAGGAGACATCAAAATAAACGTTTTTCTCAGAAATAGGCCTTAGCAAATTCGGACTCTAAGTTGCCCAAAAAAAAAATCATTTCAGAAACTCATTTTCAAAGGGTGCAGAGATCACTGTTCATTCGACCACAGTTTATTTAAAAATCCATAACAATTCGAAGAGTGGTCCAAAAATTCTGAAATTTCACAGGGATAAACTAGACACATAGATGAACAATTTTTATGAAGAAACTAACCATCAAAAAAGATCGTAGCTAGGAGTAATAAGGACTACAAAACTGAACATGCTATGAAATGAAATCTGTCATCATATACTTCAGAAAATACCAGATGTTTTTTCGACGTCCAAATCAAGTCCAAAAATTATGAAAATTTACAGAGATCATCTTTAGAGTGTTAGGAACATTTTTCATTTAGAAAAGTTTTGCTAAAAACGAACGGATCTGGATGGAAAACGCTGAACAAGTAAAACTGTTCGGATAGAAACCCTAAATGGCAGTTTTGACATAGGATAGAAGTCGAACTATAACTTAAAGAATACTCAACCAAAAGCTCTAAAATTCGAGATGCACAACACTAACTTACTTCTCAACAGAGTAGGGTCGAAATCCTCCTTGTTTGTGCTTCCAAAATCGTTCGAAGCAGCCCCTCTCTTCCAAGATCTACCGAATGAATCCTATTTCAAAAGATATGGAAGAAAATTGCTACTAAGAAGGGTGGATTCGAGTTTATGGATTAAGGAAGGAGTTGAAGACCTTACCAACACCTTGAGAGATGGATTGGAATCCTAGAACTCGACCAACACTCCCTGGAATGGTGAAGAACACTCCCCAACTCTCAACTTTTCAAGATAAAGACTAATTTTCGGAATAGTGGCTTTGGGGGAGGTTTTGGGCTGATAAAGAGGAATGAATGGGGTGTTTCAGAGTTCCAATATGAACCTTAATGTGCCTTGGAGTTTTATGAGGGCTTAATGACAGTCTCCCCTCGAAATACACTCCCTCAAAACTCATCCAAACCACCTACCCTTCATTGGATCAACTTAATCCCTTTGTGTGCATGAATCCTTCTTATCCCATTGTGTAGAGCTTGAACTAAGTCCAAAACCCATCCCAATACATCCCTAATCACTTAATAATGTCTGAGCATTGAATTGGAACCGATTGGAGTCGCCTAGGTTCGAAAAATGGGCAAAAACGCGTTTGAATGCGTAGGGGCTGCAGCCCCTGCATGGTGGCGCGCTGGTGGCGCGCCACCGCGCGGCCACCGCGCCACCACAGGCTGCGGCCTTTTTTTTTATAATTTATTATTATTATGATTTTTAATTTTAAAAACCATAATATGAATTATCCATGATTATTGGATAATCCGATTACTCACTTCGAATTGCTATCGTCCGAAAATATTTAATTCCGCTCTCTCGGAATTATTTCGGTTTTGATAATTAAATCCAATTCTTTAATTTTTGGATTTAATAATCGATGTTGATTTCTCGGGTATTACAGTCTACCCCCCTTAGAAATCAACTTCGTCCTCGAAGTTGGGTCGCACTCGGAAAGCAACACCACCATAAGTAGTTTGCACGCATAGAAATATTGAGGCTCGAAAATTAAATTCTTACCTCAACGCGTGACAACTCTGCGGGGTATCACATCCTCTCCCCCTTAGAACCGCAGTTATGTCCCCATAACTGCCTATGAATTTTCTTGCTGGTTGCGATTCTGTTGTGGTCTCTGTCCTTGATTATTGGGATGATTTGGCCCAGTCGGCCGATTCCCGTGTGGAGGGTTCACCAGATCCAACCTCTTCTCGATCATCTCCTCGCGAACATTGCATTCTCTAATCATGTGGTCTTCCCCACCACATCCATAACAAGTTCCACGCTTAGGGCACTCGCGTACCAGATGAGCTTTGTGGCACTGCGGACATCGTGGTATGGATGTACCACGAGTGTCATTTCTTCTGTTATTCAAACCTCTGTCTGCATTCTCCTTAGGTCCATCGAACCTAGCTTGACCATCGTCCTTCCTCTATTTATTGTTGTTTCGATTCTTTTTCTCAAATCCTTGCGAGTCCTTGGTCGACTCACCATTGTCCTTACGCTTCAATCGCTGGACACGAGCGATTGCTACAGCTCGGTCATACACTGTCTGAAGTGAAGTGTATTGCCCTCCAACCAGTATCTCCCTGATACTGAGGTTCAACCCCATTTCAAATTTCTGAGCCTTGTCAGAATCAGTGGGCACAAGTCTCGGAGCAAAGCGAACTAGCTCCTTGAACTTTGCGTAGTACTCCTGCACCGTTCTTCCTCCTTGTCTTAAGTTAATAAATTCTTCATACTTTGCAGCCTTAGTGCTTAGTGGATAAAACCTCTCTCTCAATGCTTCCTCAAATTCTTCCCATGTATAAACCTTCTCAACTTCGGCCGAATCTCCTTGGAGATGTTGCCACCACTCGTCCGCCTCTCCATCCAGATAATAGGTCGCCAACCGAACTTTCTCATTCTCGGGGCATTTGACGGCAGTAAGAAGCTTGTCAAAAGTTCGGATCCAATTCTCCAACTTGGTAGGGTCCTCTTGGCCATCATAATGAGGTGGTTTGTAGGGGTTTACCAATGCTAGGTAGTTGCCTCGGGCTACCGGCGGTGGTACACCCGCTTGTGCACGTTGCACCTCGGCATTTCCTAGTGCTACGAGAACTTCCTCAATATTCCTTAGACGCTCATCCATATTGTTGGGAACAGTTGGCACTCGCCCTCCTATGTTTTGAGGAATGTCATTGTTGTTAGGTGCGTTAGCATCACCACTGTTTTGGACTACCCTCCTTGGTCTTCCCCTAGGTGCCATTTTCTGTTATCCAAGCACGCGAAGATGAGTTTCTAATCTAAGGCACGTTAGCAGTCAGGAAGATCTAATAATAGGAAGGGTAAGAGGAGAGAATAGATATGTGCAAACTAAGCACCCTTGACCAAGTTCTAAGGCTAAAGCAAGGTTAGATTCAAGTTAGTGGCTCTAAGGCAAGGTCAATCGACATACCAACTAAGAACATTATCAAATACGCGTGACATGCATATAAATACTTTGGAGCATTTTAAAAAAATGATGGATGTATGCAAATGCATCTCCCCCAAAAAAAATATTTATGCATTTTTCAAGACTTGTCGGAACAATTGTTATATAATTCCCATGGGTTTTAAAATAAAATTCATTTCCATGGAAATAATATTTGAAATGCTTAAAAGTAATATTGAATATTTTGGGCCTCTATAGTGGGCCAAAAAATAATAGCTTTAAAAAAAAATTTCCGGGCTCTAATACCACTTTGTAACACCCCGGATTTGATCACCCAGGCCAGGGCATTACCGCCACACCTTCCCAAGCAAGACGCGAACCATTTCGAGCTCACTTGAGAAGATGCTAAGGCTGAGTTGTACCAATACTTAAAAAATAATTTAAAAACCATTCAACAAGTGCCCGAAGGTTTAAATCAGAGTTAAGTCTAACATACATAATTTAAAACAGTGCGGAAGCTAAGGGCCAAACACGGCCAAACATGAGTTTGGAGTTCGTAAAAGAATTTAAAAACAAGTGCGACAAGTCTTCGGAAATTCCCATCCCAAATGTAAAAGCATGCGCTAATCTTCAACATCTGAAAAAAATAGAGACAATGTATCTATCAGTACAACGGTACTGAGTAAGTTAATGTATAGCATAACAAATTTTAAAGTTTTTAGAAGAAAGATTTAAAGATAGAATTTGTAATTTAAAAAGGAAGGTCGAGTAAAAATAATTCCAGAAGATTCTTACACTTTGCCATACGAATAATATATCATTGTTCATTTTTATCGAGAAAAAACCATTCTTGGGGAATCAAACCCACAAGAGCTCAAACATAATTCTTTTACCAATGTTTCCATATGATCGAGGACATCATTGTTTCCAGAACTCAAATACCTTCGTTTACCATTGTTCATTATGATCGAGGACACCTCGTCCTTGGGGAATCGAACCCGCAAGAACTCAATATACATCCTAGGGAATCGAACCCATAGGAGTCAACAATATCCTGGGGAATCGAACCCGCAGGAAAAACATAAACCTTGGGGAATCGAACCCACAAGGCAAGTGAAAGTAGCGGACCCTATACAGACACACTCCGGAGCCCTAGATAACCCATACGGATACATCTAGGAGTATAGACTCTTACAATCACGTAATCATATTTTCCTTGGCGCCGTTTTGGCCACCAAAAAGAGGGGGCGGCCCAACGAGCTCACGCCAAGTGCACTTACCCTCCATAATTGGGCATCTAACTCGATCAAAACTCACAAAGTTTCAAAATTCACATTTTAATTATTACAAACCATGACAACATTTCCAGAATTCATAAGATTCACAAAAGAGTAGCAATCGACTCATTAATCATCCAAACGTACGAAACCAAGTTTACCGGTAAAGAACACACCGTAGCAGTTTTCAAAATCGTACTAGGAAACGTAGTAAAACTTTGTAGAAAATTCTGAAAATTTTACAGCTACTAGGAGACATCAAAATAAACGTTTTTCTCAGAAATAGGCCTTAGCAAATTCGGACTCTAATTTGCCCAAAAAAAAAAATCATTTCAGAAACTCATTTTCAAAGAGTGCAGAGATCACTGTTCATTCGACCACAGTTTATTTAAAAATCCATAACAATTCGAAGATTGGTCCAAAAATTCTGAAATTTCACAGGGATAAACTAGACACATAGATGAACAATTTTTATGAAGAAACTAACGATCAAAAAAGATCGTAGCTAGGAGTAATACGGACTACAAAACTGAACATGCTATGAAATGAAATCTGTCATCATATACTTCAGAAAATACCAGATGTTTTTTTCGACGTCCAAATCAAGTCCAAAAATTATGAAAATCTACAGAGATGATCTTTAGAGTGTTAGGAACATTTTTCATTTAGAAACGTTTTGCTAAAAACGAATGGATCTAGATGGAAAACGCTGAACAAGTAAAACTGTTCGGATAGAAACCCTAAATGGCAGTTTTGACATAGGATAGAAGTCGAACTATAACTCAAAGAATACTCAACCAAAAGCTCTAAAATTCGAGATGCACAACACTAACTTACTTCTCAACAGAGTAGGGTCGAAATCCTCCTTGTTTGTGCTTCCAAAATCGTTCGAAGCAGCCCCTCTCTTCCAAGATCTACCGAATGAATCCTATTTCAAAAGATATGGAAGAAAATTGCTACTAAGAAGGGTGGATTCGAGTTTATGGATTAAGGAAGGAGTTGAAGACCTTACCAACACCTTGAGAGATGGATTGGAATCCTAGAACTCGACCAACACTCCCTGGAATGGTGAAGAACACTCCCCAACTCTCAACTTTTCAAGATAAAGACTAATTTTCGGAATAGTGGCTTTGGGGGAGGTTTTGGGCTGATAAAGAGGAATGAATGGGGTGTTTCAGAGTTCCAATATGAACCTTAATGTGCCTTGGAGTTTTATGAGGGCTTAATGACAGTCTCCCCTCGAAATACACTCCCTCAAAACTCATCCAAACCACCTACCCTTCATTGGATCAACTTAATCCCTTTGTGTGCATGAATCCTTCTTATCCCATTGTGTAGAGCTTGAACTAAGTCCAAAACCCATCCCAATACATCCCTAATCACTTAATAATGTCTGAGCATTGAATTGGAACCGATTGGAGTCGCCTAGGTTCGAAAAATGGGCAAAAACGCGTTTGAACGCGTAGGGGCTGCAGCCCCTGCATGGTGGCGCGCTGGTGGCGCGCCACCGCGCGGCCACCGCGCCACCACAGGCTGCGGCCTTTTTTTTTATAATTTATTATTATTATGATTTTTAATTTTAAAAACCATAATATGAATTATCCATGATTATTGGATAATCCGATAACTCACTTCGAATTGCTATCGTCCGAAAATATTTAATTCCGCTCTCTCGGAATTATTTCGGTTTTGATAATTAAATCCAATTCTTTAATTTTCGGATTTAATAATCGATGTTGATTTCTCGGGTATTACAGTCTACCCCCCTTAGAAATCAACTTCGTCCTCGAAGTTGGGTCGCACTCGGAAAGCAACACCAACATAAGTAGTTTGCACGCATAGAAATATTGAGGCTCGAAAATTAAATTCTTACCTCAACGCGTGACAACTCTGCGGGGTATCACAGGTAGGTGCATCCTCGATGGGATCATCCTCGTCGCTGGATACGTCAATGGGGGTGGGTGTTCCAACAGGCTCGGGGCTCTGAGGAAATACGTCATCCTCTAGGCTCATCAGTTCCATTCCTAAGCGCCCTACTTGCATCATCAGTTCGTTATCCTTGTTTTGAAGTGCAACCACTTGGGTTTGAAGTTCGGCGACTTGGGCCTTGAGTTGAGTTATATCATGATGGTCAGCTTCCCTAAGATGTCCCAGATGGGCCATGTTAGCCTCTAGTTGTTGTACCCGAGTCTTGAAGTAATTGACATGTTGTTGTGACTCTAGGTAGGCATTCGTTAGTTTCATCATCAAATTGACCATGTTTGCGTTGGGTTCGGCGATCTAATGCCAACAAGGGAGGTTAGAGTTAGAACACGTTTCGAGCAAAGTTAAGATATGCAGGAATTTAAAACTATAAGAAATATGCATATGCAATCCCACCAACAAAAATTTAATTTAATGTGGTCTTAAATTAAATCTAGTTCATGGATCATAATAAAAAAAAATTGGGCCTCTATATTGGGCCGAAAATAATAATTTGGTCTAAGATAACAAAACATGGGTATTTAGGCCAAAATGATTGGGTTTAACATAATAATTAAATGTTGGCCAAAATAATTAATCTTTTGAGCTTAAAATATTATACTAAGTAAATAAAAATTTTGGGTTAAAATTTTTGGGCTCAAAATAATACTAGTAGGTTTAAAAGTAATAAATTTAAAAATAATACTAGTTTTAAAATAAGGGTTTAAAAGTAATAATAGTAGCTTTAAAATATTCCGGGCTTTGATACCAACTTGTAACACCCCGGATTTGATAACCCAGGTCGGGATGCCACCGCCACACCTCCCTAGCAAGACACGGATTCTCCGAGCATGCTAAAGAGATGCAAGGCCATAGGTATTGCAAAAGTTTTAAAAACAAGTCCGAAATTTATTTAAAAATAATAAATAAGTCTCATCCACACACATAATAATATTAATAATAATAATATCGCAGCGGAAAATGTAAAGTGGGCCGACATGGCCAAA
Organism: Hygrophila difformis; assembly: GCA_030278955.1. NCBI lineage: Eukaryota > Viridiplantae > Streptophyta > Magnoliopsida > Lamiales > Acanthaceae > Hygrophila > Hygrophila difformis. The sequence continues at coordinate 60,020,457 of JAOANR010000008.1, forward strand.
ACTCGGGTTATACAGGCCCGATATACAAGTATCATAAAAGCGATAAAACAATGTTTAAATTTTTCCATCCCCCAAATGCATATGCTCATGCATTTTCTCCATATTCTGAAAAAAAAAAGAGAAAAACAACAATTTTATCAGTATATAAAATACTGAGTAAGTCGATCCTAACATAGCAATAAAGGGGTTTAATTAAATAATTAAATTTTACTCCTAGGAATGCATACAAAAATATTCCATTTACCAATTTAAAAATAAATAATTTAATTGTATACTTGAACATGCATTAAATTCATAAATAATAATTTAACATGTTATAAAATTTAAGACATAAATTTAAATGCAAAATTTAAAGACAAGAATAAATAAATAAATACTTAAAAAGTATTAAGTCTTTTAATTTTCCCCATTACGTCACCATTTCTCAATATTTAGTGTAGCCGGTCATCCGGCGGCCGCAGCCGTTTCGTAAGTTTCTTGGTAGCCGGTCGTCCGGCGGCCGCAGCCGTATCTGCCATACCCAGTATTATTCCGGAGCCTCGGGAAATCCATACGGATAACCCCGAGAGTGTAGGCCATGTATCTCATGCCGTTTTGGCGTAGTATTTCATTTGACTTCTCTCGTCCATTATAGGCCCGAAGAGAAAGGCTAGAGGGGCACCCTGCAGAGCACTCACCCTCCATCAAAGTATCTCATGTCATTTCGATTTAGAGTAACGGGAAAGTATAGATTTATCATATTTCAAGGTTTCGTCCGTTTGTTTCGAAATTTCAGAATCTCATCAATTCAAAATCATTCGACGTCACAGTTTACACCTTTTTGATTTAAAAATTCATTTCAAGTCCGAAAAATATGAAATTTTCACAGTATATCAAAAACACCCTAACGAACAACTTTTGTGTTTTAGCGATTTCGAAATAAGTTGAGGAAACATGTCAAAAATCGAGTTTATTGCACAACATATACACTGTCAGGTTTCAGTTTTACCACAGTTCAGAAAATTGACGTTTTGACTTACCAAATGGACTCCAAAAATTCTGAAATTTTATACACACATACTAGATATGATTATCTACAACTTTCATTTAGATTGCAAAGATCAATTCGGTCTAGAAAATATAAAAACATGCTCATCAAGTTTGGACATGTACACTGTCAGTTTTCGAAAATGTTTTAACAAGACAGTTTATGTTCGGAGCAATTTGGGGTAGTAAACGTTGATGAAAATCTCTGAAATTTTTACACAACATAGTTTAATGTGTTAGGATCAAAGGTCTAGTTTTGAGTTTTTCGGTTTGACATCTCCAAATAGGGTTTTAAATCGGATTTCAAAAATTGCGCATGTTGGCGTTTTTAAGTTCGATTTTTACATTTCGTTACAGACACTAAATCGGACGCCCCTAAGCCACCCGTATTGATATGAAAGGTATCAACTTACTGTGATTGAGTGTTTGGTCATCCTAGGGTCGCTCGGCTCGTCCAAAATCACTACGAACGGTCCTACGCACACGTCCTCCTTCTCCTTCGGCCACGAACGTGTTTGCAAGTCCAATATTCGAAAGTTAGATTGAGAATTGGAGATAAAAACGAGAAAAGAAATCTGAAATACTCCTTATCAAAGATCTAAGGGCTATGAACCTTGATCTACACGTTCCCACGGTCGTCGTTGGTCGGCGGAAAGTACCCGGAAGTTCGTCGGGAAGTCGTCGGAAAAGTGTTTGGTTTTGGGAGAGTTTTGGGAGAGGAGGGAAGGGTTTGGAGACTGGTAAATGAGGTGAGAATCTGCTCTCCCTCGACCTAATACTCCTTCCCCCGTCCAAAATCCACTTTCCATAGTCGGGGGGTCGAATTATGGCAAGAAATCGCCGAAACCGCGTGATCTGCCGCATTCTGGGCAACTACGCGGGGTTGGCGCGGTGGTAGGGTAAACCCCGCGCGGATAGCGCGCGGCCTCCGCCTGGACCTCGGTCCGGGCGGATCGTGCGATCCGTCGAGAATTTCCTCTTCTCTTTCGGACTTCTATCCCTCTATGTTCTCGGATTCCGATTTTTCCGGGTCATTCTCGGATTACGATTCCCATCCTAAATTTATTCCGACTTAAATTGATTTCGTGTTCGAAATCTTAAGTCCGTCGGTTTTGGATTCGTCGGCTTCTAAATCGTCGTCTTTTGGCTTCCGTGCATTACCGATTTCACGGGTTCTCGGAACGAAACCTCTTTACTCATCGGATTAAATTCTATTTTATATCCTAAAAATTACGGGTATTACGCTTGGAATTTCAAATCGGTGATAAGGTTATGCTTAAGGTATCACCAATGAAGGGTGTGATGCGCTTTGGCAAGCAAGGGAAATTGAGTCCACGATACATAGGACCGTACGAGATCCTAGCAAGAGTGGGAAATCTAGCCTATCGGCTAGCACTGCCGCCACAATTGGCTCGTGTCCACGATGTGTTCCATGTCTCACAGTTGACGAAGTATGTGCACGATCCGACCCATGTACTCCAACCGGAAGAGATTGAATTGGATGATGACTTGAGCTACGAGGAAATTCCGGTACGAATACTCGACGTGAAGGAGAGGGTAACAAGAAATAAGACCGTGAGAATGGTCAAGGTTCTTTGGTCGAACCACGAAGCCGAAACAGCAACATGGGAATTAGAGGCAGACATGGAGCGTTACCCGACCCTATTCCAAGATGATGCAACCATAGTTATGGGGACATAACTGTAGTCTTAAGAGGGGGGGGGGGATGTAACGACCCGAATATTTCCGAATATTTTTGTATCCCAAATAAACAAATTCAAACTGTTTTGAACTACGTGATGACTTGATCCCTTCACGGGGTACGTAGGCAACTTGGAAATTTCAATTCTGGGTTCAGTCAAATAATATCAATCAACAACACACAATAATACAATCACTCAATCAAACAATTCCCGAACTCGCGAGATGATAAAGAGCAACTTCGAGGACGAAGTTGATTCTTAAGGAGGGTAGACTGTAATACTCGTAACTTTTAGGATATAAAATAGAATTTAATCCAACGAGCGAAGAGGTTTTGTTTCCGAGAACCCAATAAAATCGGAAATGCACGGAAGTCAAAAGATAACGATTTAGAAGCCGACGAATCCAAAACCGACGGACTTAAGATTTCAAACATGAAATCAATTTAAGTCGAAACAAATTTAGGATAGGAATCGTAATCCGAGAATGACCAGAAAAATCGAGCCCGAAAATGTGGAAGGATAGAAGTCCGAAAGACATGAGGAAAAGACCCGACGAATCGCACGACCCGATTCGGACCGAAGTCCCAAATATTTCCGAAGAAGCCGAAAGAGAGGAGGAAATGACCTGACGAATCGCACGACCCGGTCCGGACCGCAGTCCAAACCGGTGTCGCGCGCTACCGCGCCAACCCCGCGTGGAAGCACAGATCGCGGCAGATCACGCGATCATGGCGATTTGTTGCCAAAAATTCAACCCCCGACTAAGGAAAGTCAATCCCAGCCGGAGGTAAGGGTATTAGGACGATGGGGGATGAATTTCCACCCCATAATCAGTCATCAAGAGCCCCTCTTCACCCCAAAACTCTCCCAAAGCCAAAACACCTTTCCGACGACCTTCTGACGAGTTTCCGGCAACCAACGACGACCGAGGAAGGGTGTAGATCAAGGATTACAGTCTTTGTTTCGTTGGTAAGAGTTCGATTAGGTTCCTTTCTCGTTTTTAATCTCAATCCTCATTCTAACTTACGGATCTTTGACTTGCAAACACGTTCGTGGCCAAAGGAGAAGGAGAACGTGTGCGTAGATCCGTTCGTGGTGATTTTGGACGATTCGAGCAACCCTAGGATGACCAAGAACTTCATTACAGTAAGTTGACTCCTTTCATATCAATACGGGTGGTTTAGGGGCGTCTGCATTAGTGACTTTGTAACGAAACGTAAAAATCGAACCTAAAAACCTCTACTCGCGCGTTTTCTGAAAATCCGTTTAAAACCCCTATTTTGTAAATTCAAACCAAAAAACTCAAAACTAGAATTTTGATCCTAACACCTTAAGCTATGTTGTGTAAAAATTTCAGAGATTTTCATCAATGTTTACTACCTCAAATCGAGTCGAACATAAACTATATTTTCAAACATTTTCGAAAAACTAACAGCATATGTGTCCGAACTTGATGAGCATGTTTCTATGATTTCTAGTCCGAATTAATCTTCGTAATGTAAACGAAAGTTGTAGATAATCATGTCTAGTATGTGTCCACAAAATTTCAGAATTTTTTGAGTCCATTTGTTATGTCAAAACGTCAAATCTTTGACCTGTGTCAAAACTGAACCCGGACAGCACACTGTTTGTGTATTGAACTCGATTTTTGACATGTTTCCTCACCTTATTTTGAAATCATTAAAACACGAAAGTTGTTTGTTAGGGTGTTTTTGATTTACTGCAAAAATTTCAGATTTTTTCGGACTTGAAATGAATTTTTAAATTAAAATGGCGTAAACTATGACAACGAGCGGCCTTAAATTTGTGAGATTTTGAAATTTCGAAACAAACGATCGAAACCTTGATATACGATAAGTCTATATTTTTCAAAAATCCCGTTACACTAAGTTGAAACGATATCGGATACTTAGGTAGGGGGTGAGTGCTCTGCAGGGTGCCCCTCTAGCCTTTTTCGGCGTGCCTATAGTGGACGCAAGATACTTGAATGAAAAACTACGCCAAAACGGCGATAAGATATATGGCCTACACTCTCGGGAGTATCTGTATGGGTCTCCCGAGGCTCCGGAGTGTTATTGGGTATGGCAGAAACGGCTGCGGCCGCCGGACGACCGGCTACACGAAAACTTATGAAACGGCTGCGGCCGCCGGACTACCGGCTACACTAAATATTGTTGAGATGGTGACGTAACGGGAGAAATTAAAAGACTTAATCCTTTTCTTTTATGTATTTATTTATTTTTGTCTTTAATTATGCATTTAAATTATGTCTTGAATCTTATACCATGCATAAATTATTATTTATGAATTTTAATGCATGTTCAAGTATACAAATTAAATTCTTATTTTTTTAAAAAAATTGGTAAATGGATTGTTTGTATGCATGATTAGGAGTAAAATTTTAATTATTAAATTAAACCCCTTTATTGCTATGTTAGGATCGACTTACTCAGTATTTATAATACTGATAAAATTGTTGTTTTTCTTTTCTTTTTAGTGCATGGAGAAAATGCATAAGCATGTGCATTTGGGGGACACCATTTTAAACATTGAATTGTCGTTTTTATGATACTTGCATATCGGGCATGTATAACCCGAGTTTTGGCCATGTCGGCTCATTTTAATATTTCCGCTGCGACATATCAATATTACTATTATGTGTGGATGAGACTACATTATTATTTTTAAGTAATTTCCGGACTTCTTTTAAAACTCTTTGCAATACCCATAGCCTTGCATCTCTTTAGCAAGCTCGGAGAATCCGTGTCTTGCTAGGGAGGTGTGGCGGTGGCATCCCGGCCTGGGTTATCAAATCCGGGGTGTTACACTAAACCACCCGTATTGGTATGAAAGGTATTGACTTAAAGTGGGTGATGTCTAGGACGTCTCTGGATCGATCGGGGCACCCACGCTTGCTACGAACACGTCCAAATTACTCCGTCTCCTTTCCGTTGGCCCCGAAACAAAATCGAAAGTAAAAATCTAGGGTTAGGTCGGATTTTCGGACTTGAAAAGATGGAAGAAACCTTAACAAATACTTACTAGCAATTTGGAAACCTTGAATCTAGGTTCCACGCTCTTCCTCGGTCGGATTTCGTCGCCGGAAAGTGATCGGAAAGTCGTCGGAAGGTAAAGCTTTGTGTTTTCGGTTTTGGGGAGAGTTTTGGGATGAATGTGAGAGTGTTGATGACTGAATATGGGGTAAGGGTTCAGTCAATCTCTACCTAAATGCCCTTCCATCAACTGAAATCGGGTTTCCATAGTCGGGGTCGCAAATTTTGGCAAGAAATCGCCGAAATCGCGCAAGTTGGCAACTGCCTCTGTAGTGGCGCGGTGGTGGCGCGATTTCTTCATGAATACCGTGCGGAGACCGCGCGGCTCCGGCCTGGGATTCGGTCTGGGCCGGGCCGTGCGATCCGTCGGGACTTTTTCTCCTCTCTTTCAGGCTTCTATCCTCCTACGTTCTCGGGCTCAATTTTTCGGGTCATTCTCGGATTACGATTCCTATCATAGATTTATTTTTACTTAAATTGATTTCGTGTTTGAAATCTTAAGTCCGTCGGTTTCGGATTTGTCGGTTTCTAATTTGTCGTCTTTTGGCTCCCGTGCAATAATTTATCTAATTAAATTATTTCCGACTTCACGGATTCTTGGAATTAAAATTATTTTCCTTCTTCAATTTAATTCCAATCCTTTTGGAATTAATCCATGGAATATCTTCGGGCTTGCTTTCCCTCTTTTATTCCATTTTGAATTTATTGGTAATTCATTTCCGAGCAATAATGAATTATTTTCTTCTTCTCGGAAATATTTCGGCCTTGATCGGATTAAGAAATAATTTTTATTCCTTTGCACGTCGATAAAAATTCCGGGTATTACAGGTTCCTCTGTTAGTCCCCTAGATCCGTCGAAATCCTCCTTCGTGCTTCGGAACGGGGTTTAGAAAAGAGAAAGGGGCCAAGTTAGAGGTGTACTCGAATTTGAATGGTATGAAATGGACGAAAACCTTACCACACCGTCAACCTACGCCCGGGAACTCTTGAACTCGCCTGGAATGTCCTCCCTTTTGACCTCTTGCCTCCGACGACTTGAGAATTAGGTTTTTCGGGTATGTTTAATTCGAAGATGTTCGAAAGGGATCTACGGGCTGTCAAGGGGGCTTTTTATAGACTAACGAGGACTTGAGGTCGTCCATGAACAGATTGGAGTGTCTTGGGCCGAAAGGTAGGCAACTGACGTCGAAAAATCCGGAGTCGGGCGAGAAAATCGCGCAATGCCGCGACTGCCTGGTCTGGCGTGCCCTTGGCGCGGTCTTCACTCCGGAATGCGCGGCGACCGCTCCGGCTTGGTCCAGGCTGCAGCCTGGGCCAGGTCGTGCGATCCGTCGGGCCTTTTCTCCTCTCTTTCGGACTTCTATCCTTCTATGTTCTCGGGCTCTGAATTTTCGGGCTATTCTTGAGCTCCAAATTCTTATCTTAATTTTATTCGGAACTCAATATAATTTTAGGTTCGAAATATTGAGTCCCTTTGTTTTTGGGTTCTCTTGGAATAATTTAATTAAGTTGTCTTTAACTTCACGGGCTCTTGGAGCTTTAATTCCTTTTGGAATTAAATTCCATTTCTCATTTTATCTTTCAATTATTTATTTTAGTTATTTGTTGTATTTATTTATTTATGTTATAAATTCTCGGGTATTACAGTCTACCCTCCTTAAGAATCAACTTCGTCCCCGAAGTTGCGCTCCTGATTTCGCGGGTATTACAGTCTACCCTCTTTAAGAGTCAACTTCACCCTCGAAGTTGCGTTTTTAGCTTCTCTCGAGCTAAGAACTATGGTCATTTTGTTTATATTTTTATTTTTTTCTTTATTTTTATATTGTGACTGAACCCAGAATTAAAATTTCTGAGCTGCCTACATACCCTGTGAAGGGATCAAGCGATTACGTAGTTCAAAACAATTTGAATTTGTTTGTTTATTACGGACTAAAATCTGCGGTGTTACATCCTCTCCCCCTTAAGCTTACAGTTATGTCCCCATAACTGTGGTTTGATCGGTTTGAAACAGGGTCGGGTAACGTTGTCTATAATCATTTCTCACTGAGCTGGCAAGTCTGCTTGGTCAACATCATTCAATCGTCCTACAGCACTCCCTTGATCTCCTTGTTGAGGGTTTACCAAATCTAGCCTCTTCTCAATCCTCTCCTCACGAACATTGCATTCTCTAATCATGTGGTCTTCCCCACCACATCTATAACAAGTTCCGCGCCTTGGGCATTCGCGCACCAAATGAGCTTGGTGGCACTGCGGGTGTAATACCCGAGAAATCGACATCGAGTTTTAAATCCAAAATTTGAGAATTGGATTTATTTATCAAAACCGAAATAATTCCTAGAGAGCGGAATTAAATATTTTCGGACGATAGCGACTCGAAGAGAGTTATCAATTATCCCAACGATCCCGGATAATTCATACATTATGATTTTTAGAAATAAAAATTATAATAAAAAAAGGAAAAAACGCGAGCAGGTGGCCGCGCGGCGGCGTGGTGATGGCGCGCCTATAACACCCGTAAAATTTTTGAATTTTGGAAATTTAAATTTTAATAAATAGATATTCAAAATTCTCATAAATTAAAAATTTTGAGAATATGAAAGGAAATAATATTTATTCTCGAAGTGTGAATTTATTCGGATCGCACCTAGTTGTGGACTGATTTAAGAAATTAAAACTTTTAAGTGCAACAACATCTAATTAACTCATAGGTGTTAAGTTATATCTTGTTACGAACTATTCAAAATCCGTATCAATTAGTACGACTATTTAAGCAAAATTTGTTTAGTCACTTTAAGCCTAGATAGCAAATTCAGAAATTTATTTAACTATGAGTGAAACCTAAACAATGTAATATAAACAGTGAGCTGATTAATTTATTAAAGATATCAGACTCTATTACTAAAGGGGTAAGTTATAAAATTTTTGGGATACTAACATGGCTTAAGTTTAGTCGGGAACTTAATAAGTATTTATCTTTTTTTAAATCATTAATCCTTCATCAGTAGTCGACTATATTTAATTACAAAATATGCAATGAAGGTTCTAGAAGGAGATATAGATCAAATAATGTTTAATTATTAGAAACCCAATAAGTACAAGCTACCTGTATTTTTAAAAGAACTTGTTGTAAGCTTTGAAATAAAGAGTATTGGACTATCCTTGCGAATGAATCAAATTAAGATATAGTTTAAGTCCATTGATTTGTTTATAATCGATCGAACTAAATATCATTAGACTCGCATTATTTTAATAAGAGACCCAGGCTGGATTAAACTAAAAAAATTAGCCAATGAGATTTGATTAAGAATGTTTAGTCAAAAAGACTGGAGACTTAATAATTATAGTCGTTAAACTTAATTGTAAATATATGATTAAATATTAAATAATCGATATAATTTTAGTTAAAACACTTAACCAATTAAATTATAAAATTTAGCAGCAACCCGATTTCAGTTAGTATTTCGTCCCATACTATAAAATTTACAGTCTTTGATCATTTTGCTAACGGTACCGATTGTAAGACGATTCGAGCTCACTAAACCCATTGGATTAAATTATATGGATATTATAGCTTAATTAATTTCTTACAATTAAATTACTCAACCAATTAATTTATGTAAATCAAAGCCGAACCGTTTTATCAACGAATTGTCTAATTAGGAGATGTGAACTATTTTAAGCTAATAAATTTTTATTGACAAGGACACGATTTATTAGTAAGGGATAGATTAAATTGTAGGATTAACTCTCCATGACTTGAATAAAATGCTTAGCCAATTAGATTATGGAATTAAAGAAGGACCGAATTATAATTAATGAAATTGTCCGAATTAAGGGATTTGAAGTCTTAAATCATCTTGCTAACAGTGACAAATTAATAGATAATTTAAATCAATTAAATCTCTTATGTTAAAAGTTTAAGTGTTACAAAATTATTAAGTCCATAATCTGAAGTTAATTAGTTAATTGAGTCATAATTAGGGTTGTCATTGGGCCAATTTATTAGTAAACCAATAAAGAATTTAGGAGAACAAAAGGAAATTGATTGAGCCCAAACAAATTAAGCCCAATTAAGCTCTAAGCCCACAAACCCTAGAACAACCCTAACCCTAATCTTCACTCCTCCGGCGCCGCCACTGCCGCTGGAGGCCGGCGGCGGCACCTCCGACGAAGGCAGCCCCGCCGCCACCGCGGCCGAGCCACCAGTTCCTCCTCCCTCCGTCCAGCCTTCGCCAGCCAGCCTCCGGCCACCTCATCATCACCATTCCGGTGGCCAAACTATTCCGGCCTCCCTCCGATCTGCGCCGCCAGACCACCCTCCACCACCGAATCCATCACCACCGCCTCGCCTCCATCTCCGCCACCACGGCGCCACCAACCGCCACCATCTCCCCAAAATTTCGGCCACCACCATCTCCCTCGCCTCTCACCCAAATACCGCAACCACCATCACTTCCTTTTACCTCCCTCTCAACCCCCATTCTCAGCACCAAACAACAAAAGGAAAGGAAAATAGAAGGAGGAAGAGAAGAGACGCGAGAGGGACAAAGAAGGGGTGAGAGAGAGAGCGCCGCTGCATTCGGATCCCGTCGCCGCCGCGGCTCCTCCTCTCGGATCCGGTTCCATCGCCACCGCTCGCGGCCGTCAGCCCCTGCCGCCGCTGTGGAGAAGAAAGAAAGAAGAGGAGAAGAGGGGAAGAGATCGAGCCTCACCTTTTGGTCCATTGTGCTCTCTTTAATACATTGTGTTCTTGTGTTGTAGAGGAGGAAGACATAAATCTGAAATGGAAATGGAGTGTTGGGATTGAATGGATTGATGGAAGTGTCAAGAAGAAAAAAAAGAGAGAATGGGCGGTGGCGTGAAATCAGGGGTTAGGGGATCAAATCAATTTTGAAAGACATAAATGGAGGTCTGTTGGACTTAAGGAGGTGGGCAAAGGAAAGGTGTTTTTGTCCGGATAAAATGAAGCTGCAAAATTCTCTATATAAACCTCCTCCTCTTCACATGAAACTCACGCCCCACACCTCATATTTTCCTTCTTTCTTCAGCTTTTTAGTGTATGTATGGAGTGTGTTAGAGAAAGGATTTATTGTAGCAGAAGTAGTGTGGGAATATGATTGTGCTGAAGTGGTGTCCCAATAGTAGCTAAACGGATTATTACAAATAGCTAATTTATTTTAGTTGGAAATTTAGTTATTATTTATGTTAGAATTCTATTGTGACAATACTGAGTTAATATTAAAACTTTTGTAAGACAAATAGTTGCAAAGGATTATCTGCTCGTAGCCTACGCGTGTGTTGCCTCCATCCCGTCTACGGTGACGGTAAGTAGATTTTTACTCTTTGGAGTAAGCCCAAAAATTATTTAGCTTAAGCATAAAATTCAAGAAAACCATTTTTATTACTTTTAAATTTATGCTTATAGCTCCCTACTGCTTTTGGATTATCGGTATGCCATTTTACTGTGCTTATTTAATTTCTGCAATAAATAAATATGGATTTTTGGAGCTCATGGTTACGGGGTGGGTCTACGCTACTGGGTCGGCTCAACGCCACCTCCGCCGTTTGCGTGCTACGCATGCCATTCGGGGACCGTTGAAAACTAACGCGACGCCATGGTTGGATTCCACGTGGTCTGAGGGAATTTCTTACCTCCACCACAACCCTTGAATGTATGTGAGAACTGGGCCCTACAACAGGGAACCTGCACATCATGTTGGCTGAGAAATTTATTTCTTGGTAGCGCATAGTGTCATATTATCTCTTCCCGGGATTAGATTTATATGGATTTTGTCTGTGCTTAAATTAATTCTCGTTTTAGCATACCACTACCATAACTGTTCTTTTTAAACTGTTTCTGCAACCCGACCTCCTCCGGGAGTAAAGGTCTACTTACTCAGCGATTGTTTTCGCTGACTCTACACTTTTCACCGTTTCCTTTCAGGTCATAGAAATCTGCAAGGCATCAATGCACGGGCACGGTTTGGGTATTTTGTACGAAAAGTATATTTGAAATCTCTCTTGGGATAGATAAATTTATTACTTGGCATAGATAATGATTTATAAAGCATAAACAAATCTTTGGGTCCTATCCCATTATCAAAAATATTTGTGCCCTACTGTTTTAAACAATGCATTGCGCGTTTAACAGTATTTTTGACTATGAAGTAGACAACCCCTTTTAAATAAAAACTTCAATGGAATTTATTCCATTTCTATCGTTGAGCTCCTTGAGGAATGCGTTCCTCCGTTTTGGTTGTACAATCCAACCATTTTTATTAAGCTTATTTTATACTCTACAGTATTATAAGCTTCATTGCGAATTATATGCTAGCTTGTCCGGAACATGGTTAGCATATACATTCAGCTGTGGTTTTTATTCTAGCCTTAACGTATTTCAGGCGGTCCGTAATACGTGGCGGTAGCACCCCCCACCCCTTTTCCCGCTCTTTGCTTCCGTTGTTGTAACCACCCGAATATTATGTATTCCAAATCAATAAAATAAACAAATTCGAATTGTTTTGAACTACGTAATGACTTGATCCCTTCACAGGGTACGTAGGCAACTTGGAAATTTCAATTCTGGGTTCAGTCAAACAATAATCAAACAACAAACAATCAACAATCAAACAATAATTCAATAACACAATATCACAAAATAATAAAATAATAAAAGCCGAAACACAACTTCGAGGACGAAGTTGATGCTTAAGGGGGGTAGACTGTAATACCCGGGATTTTTATCGGCGTTCAAGGAATCAAATTTATTTCTTAATCCGATCAAGGTTGAAATATCTCCGAGAAGAAGAAAATAATTTATCACAACAAATTATTGCTCGGAAATGAAACGCCGATAGAATCCAAAAATTCAAATGGAATAAAAGAGGGAAAGGAAGCCCGAAGAAATTCCATGAATCAAGTTAAAAGAATCGGAATTAAATTCAAGAAGGAAAAGAATTTTAATTCCAAAAACCCGTGAAGTCGGGAATAATTTAAGCAGATAAATTACACGAGAGTCGGAAGACGATGAATTCAAGCCGACGGATTCAAACTCGACGGATTCAAGATTTCGAATATGAAATTCATTGGAGTCGAAATAAATTTAAGAAAGGAATTGTAACCCGAGAACGACCCAAAAAATCGAGCACGAAAATGTAGAAGGATAGAAGTTCGAAAGAGACGAGAAAAAGGCCCGACGGATCGCACGACCCGGCCCAGGCCAGGGCCGCGCGGTCTCCGCGCGGGGACGCGCCAGGAGCGCGCCAAGCAGCAGTTTGCTGCAAATCGAGCGGGATGGACGATTCTTGCCAAAAATTTCGACCCCGAGTATGGTAAGTCGATCTCAGTCGAATGGAAGGCTATTAGGTCGAATTTGACCAGCCTCCCACTCCATTCTCAGTCAATTCAAGCCACTCCTCATCCGAAATCTCTCCCAAAAACCGAAAAACCAAGTTCTTCGCTTCCGACGACTTTCCGGCGGCTTTCCGGCGAACATAATCGATCAAGGGAGTGTGTAGATCAAGGATCTCAGGCCTTGGAGTAGTGGTAAGATGTGAATCAGATTTCCTATTCTTTTTAAAGATCATAAACATCATCCTAACTTACGGGCTTTTGCTTGTAAACACAAAATCGGAGCCGAAGAGAAAGAGACGAGTAGATTGGGCGTATTCACGGACTCCGGAGACCATCCCGACGAAATCTAAGACTTTAGATCTTAGATACTGTGAGTTGATTCTTCTCATAACCGTTTTGGTGCCCTAAAAATCGAATGGAATGCAAGGTTTAATCAACACACGAAAATCTGTCCCAAACACCCTCCCTATGCGCAGTTTCTGAAATCCAATTTTTAGACCCTTTTCGAGCTTTCAAACGGAGAAACTTAAAACTACAAAATTGTTCCTAAGGACTTAAAGTATACTGTGTTAAATTTTCAGAAATTTTCGTCGATGTTTGGTCCGTCAAACCGAATCTGGTATATTCTGCGTTTTCGTTTAAAACCCAACCTGTGGCAATTTTGCGTGTTCGACTCCCTTGACGTTTTTCTAATGGATCCCATCAAAACTAAACTTTTATGTAAAAACGAAAGTTGTAGCTAACAGTCTAGATATTGTGTCCGTAAAATTTCACGCATTTTCGTTAAGTTTTGATACTCGAAATTTCACCGAGAAGATTCTGCGTTTTTAAATACCTTCGAAAATCCTGACAGCTTTCATATGCGGACTTCATGTGGATTTTTCTCTCACCTTCGGTCGAAACAAATCTTTGATGTGAACATAAAAGTTGTAGATACTTGTCTCAAGATTATGCCCGTAAAATTTCGTGAACTTTCGTTAACATTTGAACCTTTAAATTGATCCGAACAGCCTGTGTTTTTGAAAAGAAAACTTGACAGATTTTTATCCGAACTTGATGCGCGGATCTGATCTGATCCGGAATGTTTCCGGACAAAATACCTCTAATAGAACTTGTTCATTTTTGTGTCATTTACATGCCTGTAAAATTTCATAATTTTCGGAGTTCGTTTACTAGGTCAGAAACATGTTTTAAAAACAGTGCGCTGTTACCGGAAAGTGGCAGATTATACTTTTTAAGAAGATCGTAGAATTTGACTTGTTTCCTTACCCGAATTCGAGAAAGCTAAAAGACAAAAGTTGTTCGTTAGGGTGTCGTTGGTGCACTGTAAGAATTTCAGGGCGTTCGCCTGAGGAATGAATTTTTAAAGTAAAAAGGCGTAATTTGCGACGTGTGCGCTTACTAAACCTTGAGATTCATGGAAAACTGTCCTTGCGACACTTTCAACAATTTTGAAAACTTTATGATTTATGATCGAATTGGGAACTATGAAATCTTGATTATGTGGCTTGTGGACATAAGAGCCCAAGCGTACGACTAGCGGACATAAGAGCCCTAGTGAAACACTAATTATGAGGCTTGTGGACATAAGGGCCCAAGCGTACGACTAGCGGGCATAAGAGCCCTAGTGAAATATTGATTTGAGGCTTGTGGACATAAGAGCCCAAGCGTACGACTAGAGGACATAAGAGCCCTAGTGAAATATCGACCATGAGGCTTGTGGACATAAGAGCCCTAGCGAATGGTGATTTGTAAGACTTGTGGACATAAGTGCCCAAGTGGAAACAAAAGTAGAAAAATGAAATATTAGCTATGCGAGAACATATAATCTATCCCATAAATTATGAAACCCTTTGACTTATAGTAAATTCCTTTTGTTAAATTTCCAAAAGTTTATATACTTAGTATTTGTGTACATCTCTTACGTTAGAATCATGCAGTTAAATTTTTACTATCAATTTTGCCAAAATACATTTTTATATTATAAAAAGGTGCATGAGTAAAAAGGAGAATTTTTATTAATTACATTTTAAAACCCATTATTGTTATGTTAAGAATTAACTTACTCAGTATTTTATATACTGATGAAACCGTTGTTTTATTTTTCTTTTACAGAGTAAGAAGAAATGGCATGAGCATGCACGCATATTGGGGGCTCGGGAATTTAAATTAATAATTGTGAATGTTGTATGTTGTTAGGCTTAAATTACCCACTGCGTTTTTGCCATGTCGGCCCATATTTAAATTTCCGCTGCAACTTATTATTTTAATCATGTATGGATGATATTACATTATTATTTTTAAGTAATTCCGGACTTGCTTTTAAAACTTTTTCCAACACTTATAGCCTTGCATCTCTTTAGCAAGCTCGGAGAAACCGTGTCTTGCTAGGGAGGTGCGGCGGTGACACCTCGGCCTGGGTTATCAAATCCGGGGTGTTACAAAGTGGTATCAAAGCCCGGAAATATTTTTAAAAAATATTATTTTTATTTTTAGCCCAATATAGGGGCCCAAAGAAATTTTTAACTACTATTATTATTATTTTAAAATTTCAAAGTATTATTTCCATGGTTCAAGTCTTATTTTAAAAAAAACCCATGGGAAAATATATATAAATTATTCGGACAAGTTTAGATGAACGCATAAAATAATTTTTCGGGGTTGGGATAACATTGCATTGCATTGCATACATCCACAAATATTTGCGCTATTTTTTTTTATGTGAATTATCAGTATTAAATATTACTCTTATCTTAGAATTCGACATGACCTTGACTTAGGAGCGTTTGCTTAAGACTAATTTTGCATTAGTCCTGGAACTTGATCACCTAAGCTTGGCGTGCCCATACATTATCTCCTCTTGCCAACCCTATCTTATAGGTTTTCTTGGACGCTAACTTGCCTTAGATTAGAAACTCATCTTCACGTGCGTTGATAACAGAAAATGGCACCTAAGGGAAAATCGAGGAAGCAAATCCCAAACAACACCAACGCTGACATCCCCAACGCACCCAACAATACCGAGATTGCTCATAACGTAGGAAGGCAAGCGCCTCCTATTTCCAATAATTTGGACGAACGCCTAAGAACTATGGAAGAAGTCCTCATAGCTTTGGGAAACACTGAGGTACGAAGGACACCAGTGGGTGTACCACCGCCGGCAGCCCGACTCAATTACCTAGCGTTAGTGAACCCTTACCAGCCAACCCACTATGATGGCCAAGAAGATCCGGCCAAACTGGAAGATTGGATCCGCACATTTGATAAGCTCCTTAGCGCTGTCAAATGTCCCGAGGACGAGAAGGTCCAAGTGGCGACCTACTATCTTGGCGGAGAGGCAGACGAATGGTGGCATAACCTCCAAGGAAATTTAACTAAAGCCTTCCTATGGGAAGAATTTAAGGAGGTCTTGAGGGAAATGTTTTACCCAATGAGCATTAAGGCCGCAAAGTATGAAGAATTCGTCCATTTAAAACAAGGTGGGCAAACGGTACAAGAGTACTATGCCAAGTTTAAGGAGCTGATTAGATTTGCTCCTACAATGGTGCCAACTGACTTCGACAAGGCGCAGAAGTTCGAGATGGGTTTGAATCTTGATATTCGAGAGATATTGGTGGGAGGACAATGCACGACTTTGCAGGCGGTATATGACTGGGCAGTAACAGTCGCTCGTGTCCAACAATTAAAGCGAAAGGACAATGACGAATCGAGCAAAAACTCGCAAGGATTTGAGAAGAAGAATCGTAATAAGAACAAGAATAATAACTTTAGGAGGGGCGTGACCAAGCTAGATTCGATGGGACTAGAGGGAATGATAACTGTGGTGCACTCATACCAAAATGCCCGCGGTGCAATCGACCGCATCTGGTGCGCCGGTGCCCGAAGCCTGGAGCCTGCTATAAGTGCGGCAAGTTTGGTCACATGGCTAGGGGATGTCGAACGCCGGAGGAGGCGATCGAAAGGAGAATGGATCTGGTGAACCTCTAGCAGGGAGAAGCTGAAAAAGGGAACAAGGTCAAAACTCGAACGTCCTTGAGAATAATGCATAGGCAGTTATGGGGACATAACTGTAATCTTAAGGGGGGGGATGTAACCACTCGAATATTATGTATTCCAAATCAATAAAATAAACAAATTCGAATTGTTTTGAACTACGTAATGACTTGATCACTTCACAGGGTACGTAGGCAACTTGGAAATTTCAATTCTGGGTTCAGTCAAACAATAATCAAACAACAAACAATCAACAATCAAACAATAATTCAATAACACAATATCACAAAATAATAAAATAATAAAAGCCGAAACACAACTTCGAGGACGAAGTTGATGCTTAAGGGGGGTAGACTGTAATACCCGGGATTTTTATCGGCGTTCAAGGAATCAAATTTATTTCTTAATCCGATCAAGGTTGAAATATCTCCGAGAAGAAGAAAATAATTTATCACAACAAATTATTGCTCGGAAATGAAACGCCGATAGAATCCAAAAATTCAAAATGGAATAAAAGAGGGAAAGGAAGCCCGAAGAAATTCCATGAATCAAGTTAAAAGAATCGGAATTAAATTCAAGAAGGAAAAGAATTTTAATTCCAAAAACCCGTGAAGTCGGGAATAATTTAAGCAGATAAATTACACGAGAGTCGGAAGACGATGAATTCAAGCCGACGGATTCAAACTCGACGGATTCAAGATTTCGAATATGAAATTCATTGGAGTCGAAATAAATTTAAGAAAGGAATCGTAACCCGAGAACGACCCGAAAAATCGAGCACGAAAATGTAGAAGGATAGAAGTTCGAAAGAGACGAGAAAAAGGCCCGACGGATCGCACGACCCGGCCCAGGCCAGGGCCGCGCGGTCTCCGCGCGGGGACGCGCCAGGAGCGCGCCAAGCAGCAGTTTGCTGCAAATCGAGCGGGATGGACGATTCTTGCCAAAAATTTCGACCCCGAGTATGGTAAGTCGATCTCAGTCGAATGGAAGGCTATTAGGTCGAATTTGACCAGCCTCCCACTCCATTCTCAGTCAATTCAAGCCACTCCTCATCCGAAATCTCTCCCAAAAACCGAAAAACCAAGTTCTTCGCTTCCGACGACTTTCCGGCGGCTTTCCGGCGACCATAATCGATCAAGGGAGTGTGTAGATCAAGGATCTCAGGCCTTGGAGTAGTGGTAAGATGTGAATCAGATTTCCTATTCTTTTTAAAGATCATAAACATCATCCTAACTTACGGGCTTTTGCTTGTAAACACAAAATCGGAGCCGAAGAGAAAGAGACGAGTAGATTGGGCGTATTCACGGACTCCGGAGACCATCCCGACGAAATCTAAGACTTTAGATCTTAGATACTGTGAGTTGATTCTTCTCATAACCGTTTTGGTGCCCTAAAAATCGAATGGAATGCAAGGTTTAATCAACACACGAAAATCTGTCCCAAACACCCTCCCTATGCGCAGTTTCTGAAATCCAATTTTTAGACCCTTTTCGAGCTTTCAAATGGAGAAACTTAAAACTACAAAATTGTTCCTAAGGACTTAAAGTATACTGTGTTAAATTTTCAGAAATTTTCGTCGATGTTTGGTCCGTCAAATCGAATCTGGTATATTCTGCGTTTTCGTTTAAAACCCAACCTGTGGCAATTTTGCGTGTTCGACTCCCTTGACGTTTCTCTAATGGATCCCATCAAAACTAAACTTTTATGTAAAAACGAAAGTTGTAGCTAACTGTCTAAATATTGTGTCCGTAAAATTTCACGTGTTTTCGTTAAGTTTTGATACTCGAAATTTCACCGAGAAGATTCTGCGTTTTTAAATACCTTCGAAAATCCTGACAGCTTTCATATGCGGACTTCATGTGGATTTTTCTCTCACCTTCGGTCGAAACCCATCTTTGATGTGAACATAAAAGTTGTAGATACTTGTCTCAAGATTATGCCCGTAAAATTTCGTGAACTTTCGTTAACATTTGAACCTTTAAATTGATCCGAACAGCCTGTGTTTTTGAAAAGAAAACTTGACAGATTTTTATCCAAACTTGATGCGCGGATCTGATCTGATCCGGAATGTTTCCGGACAAAATACCTCTAATAGAACTTGTTCATTTTTGTGTCGTTTACATGCCTGTAAAATTTCATAATTTTCGGAGTTCGTTTACTAGGTCAGAAACATGTTTTAAAAACAGTGCGCTGTTACCGGAAAGTGGCAGATTATACTTTTTAAGAAGATCGTAGAATTTGACTTGTTTCCTTACCCGAATTCGAGAAACCTAAAAGACAAAAGTTGTTCGTTAGGGTGTCGTTGGTGCACTGTAAGAATTTCAGGTCGTTCGCCTGAGGAATGAATTTTTAAAGTAAAAAGGCGTAATTTGCGACGTGTGCGCTGTAATACCCGTAAATTTTAGAATATAAAAATAGGAATTAATCCAATAGGAGGGAAGGTTTTGTTTCCGAGAACCCGTAGACGCGGAAATGCACGGAAGTCAAAGGACGACGAATTAGAACCCGACGGACCAAGACCGACGGTCTTAAGATTTCAAGCATGAAATCGAATTGAGACGGAATAAATTTATGATGAGAAGCATAATCCGAAAATGACCCGGAAAATCGAGCGCGAAAACGTGGAAGGATAGAAGTCCGAAAGAGAGGAGAAAAAGACCCGACGGATCGGATCGCACGGATCCGCCCGGACCGCAGTCCAGGCGGGGGCCGCGCGCTGGCCGGGCGGGGTTTGGCCAAAAGGCGCGCCAACCCCGCGTGGCTCCACAGCTTTTGGCAAGTTGCGCGTTTTCGGCGATTTCTTACCATAATTCGACCTCCCGACTTTGGAAAGCAGATTTTGGTCGAAGGGAAAGCTTTTAGGGCGGCCTAGGGCTGCCTCCTCACCCTTTTCATCAGTCACAAATCTCCCTCCACTCTCCCAAACTCTCTCCAAAGCCAAAACACCTTCCGGCGACTTCCCGACGACTTTCCGATCACTTCCCGGCGACGAAAACCGACGGAGGAGGCGTGGAATACAAGATCCCTAGTGTTCTAAACTGTGGTAAGTCGTTCATAGATTTCCATTTAAGTTTTTGAACCCGAAAACTCGATCTAACATTGGATTTCTTCGTCCGATTTGAAATCGTGGCCAAAGTCGGAAGCTTGACGTTGAGGAGATTCGTTCGTAGCAAATTTAGACGATCCAGCGACCTTAGGACGACCAAAACTCCCTATCACTGTAAGTTGAGCCTTCCATATCAATACGGGTGATTTAGGGGCGTCCGGTATAGGCGTAATGTAACGAAACGTAAAAATCGAAATTAAAAACCCCAACTTGCGCAGTTTCTGTAATCGGCCTAAAACTCATATTTCGAGGATTCAATCCGAGAAACTCAAAACTAGACTTTTAATCCTAACACATAAATCTAGGTTGTGTAAAAATTTCAGACAATTTCGTTAACGTTTGCTATTTTAAATCGCATCGAAAAGAAACTGTTTTGACAAAACGTGTTTGAAATCTGCCTATGAACATGTTCGAACTTAGTGAGTTTGTTTCTATATTTTTGTAGTCCGATTTGATCTTTACAATCTAAATGAAAGCTGTAGATAATCATGTCTAGTATATGTGGTTAAAATTTCAGAATTTTTGGAGTCCATTTGATATGTCTAAAAGCCAATTTTCCGAACTGTGACAAATCTGTTTCGGGACAGTAAACTGTTTCCGTATTAAACTTGATTTTTGACATGTTTCCTCAACTTATTTCGAGAAAGTTAAAACACGAAAGTTGTTCGTTAGGGTGTTTTGCATAAACTGTGAAATTTTCAGATTTTTCGGACTTAAACCGAATTTTTAAATTGAAAAGGCGTAAACTGTGATGCCAAGATACTTTTAAATCGAAGGATTTTGAAATTTCGAAACGAACGATCAAAGATTTGAAATACGATACATCTATACTTTTGAAAAACCCCGATACATTAAATCTAAACGATACATGAGATATTTGGTGGAGGGTGAGTGCTCTGCAGGGTGTCCCTCTAGCCTTTCTCTTCGGGCCTATAATGGACGAGAGAATTTGATGAGATATTACGCCAATCGGCGGGAGATACATGGCCTACTCTCTCGGGTTGTCCGTATGGATTTCTCGAGGCTCCGGAGTGGTACTGGGTATGGCAGATACGGCTGCGGCCGCCGGATCACCGGCTAAACGAGATACTTACGAAACGGCTGCGGCCGCCGGATCACCGGCTATACAAAACACTGAGAAATGGTTGCGTAACGGGGGAAATAAAAGATTTAATATTTTTAAGTATTTATTTATTTTTGCATGTCTTTAAATTATGCATTTAAATTATGTCTTTAAATTTCATATCACGTCTAAATTGTTATTGTGGAGTAAATGCATGTTCAAGTACACACTTAAAATATTATTCCCTTTAAATTTTGTGAATGCATGTTAGGAGTGAAATTTTAAATTATTAAATCCCTTTATTGCTATGTTAGGATCGACTTACTCAGTATTTTATATACTGATAAAAATCGTTGTTTTTCTCTTTTCTTTTCAGAGTATGAAGATAATGCATGAGCATATGCATTGGGGGATGGAAAAACTTTAATATTGTTTTTATTGCTTTCATGATACTTGCATAACGGGCATGTAAATCCCGAGTTTTGGCCATGTCGGCCCACTTTACATTTTTCCGCTGCGATATATTATTACTACCATTATATGTGTGGATGCTACTTATTATTATTTTTAAATAGATTCCGGACTTGTTTTTAAATCTTTTTGCAATACCTATAGCCTTGCATCTCTTTGGCAAGCTCGGGGAATCCGTGTCTTGCTAGAGAGATGTGGCGGTGACATCCCGGCCTGGGTTATCAAATCCGGGGTGTTACAAGTTGGTATCAGAGCCCGGAATATTTTAAAGCTACTATTATTATTATTTTAAAATATTTTGAACTAAGTATTATTTTTAAATTTATTATTATCATTATTATTTTTAAGACTACTAGTGTCATTATTTTAGCCCAAAATTTGAGCCCAAAAAATTTTCCTATCCAATTAGTGTAATATTTTGAGACCAAAGGGGGTTAAACTATTTTGACCCAATAATTATTTATTATAAGCCCAACCATTTCGGGCCAAATACCTATGCTTTTATTTCTTAAGTCCAAATTATTATTTTTCGCCAATATAGAGGCCCAACTTTTTAAATCCATGATTAAATTTAAAAAAAATACAGTAAAATTAATTTTTGGGGGGGATTGCATATGCATATTCATGTAGATTTAAATTCCTGCATATCTTGACTTTTATTCGAAACATGACCTGACTCTAACCTCCTTGTTGACATTAGATGGCCGCCCCAAACGCGAACATGATCAACCTACTAATGAGGTTGATTGAGGCGTACCTCGAATCTCCTCAAAACGTGAACAACTTCAGACTAAGGGTAGAACAAATGGGAGCTAACCTGGGCCACCTAACTAATCTGGGCCAAGCAGGACATCAAGATATAACCCAACTCCAAATCCAAATCAATGAACTCCAGACCCGCGAGACTGAACTTCGGACCCAGATTGACGACGTAGAGACCCAAGTAGGGGTCGTGGGACATCAACTGCATCATCTGAAGGATGATCTACTTCCACCTGCCCCTCTCGACCCGGGAACTCCTCCTGCGGCTAGCCCCGTTGTTGATCCTGTCGCTGTCCCTACAGCCGCCCAACCACCAGTTGTTGTCATTGATCCTGCCCCGGCTGCTGGGCCCAATTGGCCAACGAGCCCAGTATTCCATGGACCCCTTGGCTGGGGTACCATTGAGGAGTCGAGTGATGAGGATGATCCCATGGAGGACCCAACCACCTACACTCCCTCAGCTTAGGGACCTTTATCGCATTCCTTCTACTATTACCGTTCCTATTTTCTGAACTATTCCTATCCTTGTGATTCCTACAGCTTGTATCGAATAACGTTTTCAATTGAGCAATAAAATACAAGCATTTATGTTATATTCTACTTCCATAGTGGCCACATGTATATGTGTATGCACATATTCAGAACCGCCTTCCGTACCCAAACGTATGGTGGGGGACTCAACATAACAAAAGTACAAGGTATTAATAAGCAAACACCACATATAAATGTTAATCAAACGGGAGTACCTCGAGCCCTAAACCCTGAAATCCCAAGTCATCAATTAACCACAATTCTAGAGTTAACAACCGAAATAGATAATCATGGAGTAACACAACAAAAGCATATACTACGAAACACGGAAATGGAAATCATTGTCTTACAGTCTCATAAGGAAACTACTTCTACTACGCACCCCAAGAGTACCGTAAAAACGAAGGGTCACTGATCTGGAGGCGGGAACTGGCGACGCATGTAGTCGTCCATCTGACGCATGTAGCCATACATGTCAGTCATGGTGGCCTGCTGCTCCGCCTGTCTCATAGTGAGCGTGTCCATACGATCCTGATAGAGATCCATCCTAGCATCCAAGGCATCATAACGAGCCTGCCCAGCTGCAAACCCGGCATCTATACTGACACGCATCTCCTGCATCATCTG
Organism: Hygrophila difformis; assembly: GCA_030278955.1. Classification (NCBI taxonomy): domain Eukaryota; kingdom Viridiplantae; phylum Streptophyta; class Magnoliopsida; order Lamiales; family Acanthaceae; genus Hygrophila; species Hygrophila difformis. The sequence goes on from JAOANR010000008.1 coordinate 60,044,145, forward strand.
GAGCATCTGCGTCATGTCCTGACCCTGCGGTGGAACCCCACCCTGCTGTGGAACCACAGGAGGAGGAGGTGGTCGCTCTGGAGGAACAACTAAGATCAAACCACCATCCTCGGGCTGCGGGTGCAGTATAGCCCGAGGCGCTCCACGACGCAAAGTGCTGCGCCGGGCGGCATAAGACGGAATACGGTAGTGCTCACCTGGAGCTAAAGGATAGGGGGTCCGTCTCGGGAGATGTGCGGATCCCCTGGGCAGCGCATAGCCCACAAATGAGGTGTGCGTGAGTGATCACCCTACTCCCTCGCCCCCGTCGTAAACCCCTCAGGTTATCCGCAATTCACGCGCCCACATTTACCCGACCGCCTCGTGCGATAAAGCAGATAGTCTTCTTAGACATGATCTATGACGATATGACTCCGGGTGATCGGTCGAATGCGTCCTAAGCAAAGCTGAGCAAGTACACGCCAAGGAGCATCCAAAGACGTCAGTCGTAGCTCGTGAGGGTATCCAGTCCGTGGGGGTACCTCGGTACACAAGACACCCCAGGCAGGAGCATAAACCCGTCCCTCTGGCTGTGGTCGGAACGCGCCATCATCTGGAAGGCCGAAATAGATGTTGATCGCCCGAGCACTGAAGTCTAGGTAGCGACCACGAACCCATACTCGAGAAAGGTCGTCGTCTACCCCAAGACCGCTGATGTTGGCGATAACCTCCATAGCTAGATAGCCGGAGGCAACGCCGTCGGGATGACGTGCAAGACCGGTCCACTGGAGATGCCCCAAAAGTGCACTGATCCGGTCATCACCCATATGATCGGGGAACAAGCCTCGCTCGGGAACGTAAGCCCTCTTTCGACGAAGCTCGTCGAAGTAGAAGTCCTGGGCGGCCATCGTCGAGAAACGGAACCTATCATGCCGGCGAGGACGCACCTCGTCAGGGAGATCTCTGAGCCTCGGCACCCGCTCCTCGTCCTCCTCGGACTCACTGTCGTCACTGTCGTCAATATCCGGCATCACCGGAGCGGCAGTGCTAGGGCCGGCTGCATCACGTCGAGTAGCCCGTCTCTTGGCCCCCGGAAGGACCATAAGGAACGCCAAGATGAACCATAGGAAAAGCAACATCCTGCGAACACCCAATATCGAGGGTAAGGCTAATTTTCAACACATTAATTCACAAGCAAAAATACATAAAGACATCATAAATATAAAGTTCCAACAGGGAAAATCTAGGAGGGATTCAGACCCAAAAGTTTATCAATACATATTGGGAGAGAATCAAACCAAGGAAGGTGCCCAGATAAATTCGGAAACCCATTGCGGCATTTCATCGAACACGTTAAATGCAAAAAACAACAAGCTTCAATTATACTCATAAGATACACGAAATTTGCCCATAAATTAACAATTGCTCAAGCAACAACTCATCATCATAATATGACACCAAACAACAACAATGAATCCATCTTTCATGTCACAATACCACCTAAAATGAAGAATTCCATATTATTCCTAAATACCCACATCGCCAAGAAATGGCCAAAAAAAAAAAAAACAAATACACATTGGGGCATAAACTCAACAAAATCAACAAAAACAACATCAATAATCACATATGCTTGCTAATTTGCACAAATCAAGCTTAAAAACAACAAATCCCCAAATTGTACACATAAACCCTAATCTCGCAATCTACCCAAATTCTAACAAATCGAGACATAAAAATTGAAATTGACAAGCTAAAATAGAAGATACATACCTTACAAGAGAAATCGGAGTCGAAACCGGAAGAATCTGAGCACGGAAGAACGAAATTGAGAGGAAGTTGGGAGGAATTTCGGAAATGACAGGGACGAAATGGCTCGCGCGGGGCGCGAGCCCTATTTCTTCCCACTGGTGGCGCCGCGCGGTGGCCGGGCGCTAAAGCCCCTAACCCCGCGCGGGACGCGGAAAAATGAAAAAAAAAAAATTCCTTTTTCTTTTCGATTTTCTTTACTCATCCCCTGCTTCACACTATACGACTGGACCAGTGAGTGTGATTCCGCATTCCAAGAATTCAAGAAACGACTTACCATTGCGCTGGTATTGGCACTACCATCGGGGATGGGGGGAGACTTCTAGGGGTACAGCGACGCCTCGAAGGAAGGTTTGAGATGCGCGCTAATGCAAGCTCGAAGTGGGTAGAGCACACGAATCACGTCAATTAAAGCAACACGAGGAGAACTATCCGAGGCACGGCTTGAAACTAGCCGCAGTCGTGTTCGCTTTAAAGACGTGGATGCACTATATGGATGTAAATGCCAAAGTCCCTTGAGCTGGGAAAAGAGCGATAGGACTATGATAATGGAACCGCAACTTGTCGAGGACATGGCTCAACAAGTCAAAATGATCCAAGGAAAGATGGGAGCCGCGCAAGACCGGCAAAAGAGCTATGCCGACGTGAGACGGCAAGATTTGGAATTCCAAATAGGCGATAAGGTCATGTTAAAGGTATCACCAATGAAGGGTGTGATGCGCTTTGGCAAGCGGAGGAAATTGAGCCCACGGTACATAGGACCATACGAGATCCTAGAAAGAGTGGGGAATCTTGCATACCGACTAGCATTACCGCCACAATTTGCTCGTGTCCACGACGTGTTCCACGTCTCACAACTGAAGAAATACGTCCATGATCTGACCCACATACTCCAACCGGAGGAAATTGAGCTGGACGATGACTTAAGCTACGAAGCAATTCCGGTGCGAATACTCGACAAGAAGGAGAGGGTAACAAGGAATAAGACCGTGAGAATGGTCAAGGTTCTTTGGTCTAACCACGAAGCCGAGACGGCAACGTGGGAGCTAGAAGCAGACATGAAGGATCGTTACCCAACCCTATTCCAAGACAGTGCAACAACAGTTATGGGGACATAACTGTAATCTTAAGAGGGGGAGGATGTGACAACCCAAATATTTCCGGATGTTTTATACGAATACTTTGTACCCCAAAGAAACAAATTCAAATTGTTTTGAACTACGTAATGACTTGATCCCTTCACGGGGTACGTAGGCAACTCGGAAATTTCAATTCTGGGTTCAGTCAAATAATAACAAACAACGACACACAATAATACAATCGCTTAATCAAACAATTCCCGAACTCGCGAGAGGATGAAGTGCAACTTCGAGGACGAAGTTGGTTCTTAAGGGGGGTAGACTGTAATACCCGTAAATTTTAGAATATAAAAATAGGAATTAATCCAATAGGAGGGAAGGTTTTGTTTCCGAGAACCCGTAGACGCGGAAATGCACGGAAGTCAAAGGACGACGAATTAGAACCCGACGGACCAAGACCGACGGTCTTAAGATTTCAAGCATGAAATCGAATTGAGACGGAATAAATTTATGATGAGAAGCATAATCCGAAAATGACCCGGAAAATCGAGCGCGAAAACGTGGAAGGATAGAAGTCCGAAAGAGAGGAGAAAAAGACCCGACGGATCGGATCGCACGGACCCGCCCGGACCGCAGTCCAGGCGGGGGCCGCGCGCTGGCCGGGCGGGGTTTGGCCAAAAGGCGCGCCAACCCCGCGTGGCTCCACAGCTTTTGGCAAGTTGCGCGTTTTCGGCGATTTCTTACCATAATTCGACCTCCCGACTTTGGAAAGCAGATTTTGGTCGAAGGGAAAGCTTTTAGGGCGGCCTAGGGCTGCCTCCTCACCCTTTTCATCAGTCACAAATCTCCCTCCACTCTCCCAAACTCTCTCCAAAGCCAAAACACCTTCCGACGACTTCCCGACGACTTTCCGATCACTTCCCGGCGACGAAAACCGACGGAGGAGGCGTGGAATACAAGATCCCTAGTGTTCTAAACTGTGGTAAGTCGTTCATAGATTTCCATTTAAGTTTTTGAACCCGAAAACTCGATCTAACATTGGATTTCTTCGTCCGATTTGAAATCGTGGCCAAAGTCGGAAGCTTGACGTTGAGGAGATCCGTTCGTAGCAAATTTAGACGATCCAGCGACCTTAGGACGACCAAAACTCCCTATCACTGTAAGTTGAGCCTTCCATATCAATACGGGTGATTTAGGGGCGTCCGGTATAGGCGTAATGTAACGAAACGTAAAAATCGAAATTAAAAACCCCAACTTGCGCAGTTTCTGTAATCGGCCTATAACTCATATTTCGAGGATTCAATCCGAGAAACTCAAAACTAGACTTTTAATCCGAACACATAAATCTAGGTTGTGTAAAAATTTCAGACAATTTCGTTAACGTTTGCTATTTTAAATCACATCGAAAAGAAACTGTTTTGACAAAACGTGTTTGAAATCTGCCTATGAACATGTTCGAACTTAGTGAGTTTGTTTCTATATTTTGTAGTCCGATTTGATCTTTACAATCTAAATGAAAGCTGTAGATAATCATGTCTAGTATATGTGGTTAAAATTTCAGAATTTTTGGAGTCCATTTGATATGTCAAAAAGCCAATTTTCCGAACTGTGACAAATCTGTTTCGGGGCAGTAAACTGTTTCCGTATTAAACTTGATTTTTGACATGTTTCCTCAACTTATTTCGAGAAAGTTAAAACACGAAAGTTGTTCGTTAGGGTGTTTTGCATAAACTGTGAAATTTTCAGATTTTTCGGACTTAAACCGAATTTTTAAATTGAAAAGGCGTAAACTGTGACGCCAAGATACTTTTAAATCGAAGGATTTTGAAATTTCGAAACGAACGATCAAAGATTTGAAATACGATACATCTATACTTTTGAAAAACCCCGATACATTAAATCTAAACGATACATGAGATATTTGGTGGAGGGTGAGTGCTCTGCAGGGTGCCCCTCTAGCCTTTCTCTCCGGGCCTATAATGGACGAGAGAATTTGATGAGATATTACGCCAATCGGCGGGAGATACATGGCCTACTCTCTCGGGTTGTCCGTATGGATTTCTCGAGGCTCCGGAGTGGTACTGGGTATGGCAGATACGGCTGCGGCCGCCGGATCACCGGCTAAACGAGATACTTACGAAACGGCTGCGGCCGCCGGATCACCGGCTATACAAAACACTGAGAAATAGTTGCGTAACGGGGGAAATAAAAGATTTAATATTTTTAAGTATTTATTTATTTTTGCATGTCTTTAAATTATGCATTTAAATTATGTCTTTAAATTTCATATCACGTCTAAATTGTTATTGTGGAGTAAATGCATGTTCAAGTACACACTTAAAATATTATTCCCTTTAAATTTTGTGAATGCATGTTAGGAGTGAAATTTTAAATTATTAAATCCCTTTATTGCTATGTTAGGATCGACTTACTCAGTATTTTATATACTGATAAAAATCGTTGTTTTTCTCTTTTCTTTTCAGAGTATGAAGATAATGCATGAGCATATGCATTGGGGGATGGAAAAACTTTAATATTGTTTTTATTGCTTTCATGATACTTGCATAACGGGCATGTAAATCCCGAGTTTTGGCCATGTCGGCCCACTTTACATTTTTCCGCTGCGATATATTATTACTACCACTATATGTGTGGATGCTACTTATTATTATTTTTAAATAGATTCCGGACTTGTTTTTAAATCTTTTTGCAATACCTATAGCCTTGCATCTCTTTGGCAAGCTCGGGGAATCCGTGTCTTGCTAGAGAGATGTGGCGGTGACATCCCGGCCTGGGTTATCAAATCCGCGGTGTTACAATTTTGAAAACTGTCCTTGCGACACTTTCAACAATTTTGAAAACTTTATGATTTATGATCGAATTGGGAACTATGAAATCTTGATTATGTGGCTTGTGGACATAAGAGCCCAAGCGTACGACTAGCGGACATAAGAGCCCTAGTGAAACACTAATTATGAGGCTTGTGGACATAAGGGCCCAAGCGTACGACTAGCGGACATAAGAGCCCTAGTGAAATATTGATTTGAGGCTTGTGGACATAAGAGCCCAAGCGTACGACTAGAGGACGTAAGAGCCCTAGTGAAATATCGACCATGAGGCTTGTGGACATAAGAGCCCTAGCGAATGGTGATTTGTAAGACTTGTGGACACAAGTGCCCAAGTGGAAACAAAAGTAGAAAAATGAAATATTAGCTATGCAAGAACATATAATCTATCCCATAAATTATGAAACCCTATGACTTATAGTAAATTCCTTTTGTTAAATTTCCAAAAGTTTATATACTTAGTATTTGTGTACATCTCTTACGTTAGAATCATGCAGTTAAATTCTTACTATCAATTTTGCCAAAATACATTTTTATATTATAAAAAGGTGCATGAGTGAAAAGGAGAATTTTTATTAATTACATTTTAAAACCCATTATTGTTATGTTAAGAATTAACTTACTCAGTATTTTATATACTGATGAAACCGTTGTTTTATTTTTCTTTTACAGAGTAAGAAGAAATGGCATGAGCATGCACGCATATTGGGGGCTCGGGAATTTAAATTAATAATTGTGAATGTTGTATGTTGTTAGGCTTAAATTACCCACTGCGTTTTGGCCATGTCGGCCCATATTTAAATTTCCGCTGCAACTTATTATTTTAATCATGTATGGATGATATTACATTATTATTTTTAAGTAATTCCGGACTTGCTTTTAAAACTTTTTCCAACACTTATAGCCTTGCATCTCTTTAGCAAGCTCGGTGAAACCGTGTCTTGCTAGGGAGGTGCGGCGGTGACACCTCGGCCTGGGTTATCAAATCCGGGGTGTTACAGTTGTTCATTAAAGAAAATGGGGTGTTACAGTTTGGTATCAGAGCATTTTGCTCTTGGAATTGTGCATCTGTAATTTTTAAAATTCATGCACCAAAAAATTATTTTTTTAAAGCCAGGTGGCTATGCAAGTCATGTATTTAAATTATTAAAATTTTACACGAAAAGTATTTGAAAGCATTCGGATTAGTGCATGTAAATTATTGTAATTCCTGCACGATAAATAATTTTGGAGAGCCATTTTTGCTCTGAGAAGTAGTGCATTTAAATTTTTGACATTTTTGCACGAAATATTTTGAAAAGACTATGCCAAGTATTTATTTTTAAAGTTAAATTTTGGGATGGGGACACACACACATATGCATATAGGCACGAGCAGAATTTTGGATTATTATGTAATTCTTGATAAGGATTTTCCAATGTATCGGACTCCGAGCTAGAGTCTCTCCCCGATACTTTTATGGTTGTTGTGCTAAGCATCCCTTAGTATCTAGCCCTAGACGTGTCTTGGATAACCTACTAGTATTGCACTAGTTCCTTGGCTTCTCAGTTCAGTTGCCTTATTACGTAAGATGATGCCTACAATAGGTGACGATATTCACAATTACTTTTATTTTTACCATTGGAAAGGTATGGGAACGTTACCCCAGAGTGGTACCTACTAAGTGGTAACAGGGTATTGAAATGGTCTATGACCCTTCTCGATCTACATAAGAAATCATCGTATCACAAATTGTTTTATGGCCTTAGTAAGATTTGAATTCTTGCCTTAGTCAATATAAGGGTATGCCTTAGACTTATAAGAGCAAAAATTATATGTTAACACAAGGATCATGCGGATGACTAGGAATAAGAATTTCCTATATATTATATATGTCTTAAAGATGAGACGCGGGTGTCATGGAATGGCACCAAAGGATTTTAAGCTCACAACGAGTTTTATAAAACATTTATGAAATTTTCCCTAAATTCATACGTCTATTTGGCAAGGAAAGTTGGATATTTATTTGGAATATTCTCAATGAAACAAAATGCCCTTAACCATGAGCTTAAAGGATAACCTCAGACATTTATCCTACTCCTTTAGCTCGACAAACTTGGAATCTAATCTTTGTTAATGGACCTACTACATAAGGCTTGATTGAGTTGTTGGTCTTATAATAAGAAATTTCTCACAAGCATTGGAGTTGTCGAAATTACTTCGTATAATTTTTATCTCCCTCGATAGGAGCTGTAACTATGCTATTTAAGCAGTTATCACTTAGAAATGATACAAGAACCTATATTCCATTCATCTTCTTCCTATGTTAAAGAAGACCATGGATTGTCAAGGATAAAGTTCATAATCGAGGACAAGGAATTAATACACCCAATAATTTTTAAATTTCATAAATATGGGAGACAATCATTAGTTGCAAAGTTACTATTAATTAGGTGATAACCCACAAAGCAAGACAATCGTAAAGTCCTATCATCAAGATAGTTATCCTTGGTAAATAAAATATCTAACAAGGAAGTATAGTAAGATGGGTACTTACTATAAAGTTCGTAAGCCAAATATTTGAACCTAATTTATTATTATATAACGCGATATATTTCTTTTTTCGAAGCCTTATCTAAAATGGGCATGCCTTTGGTCGGATAACCATAAAAGACATTTAATGAACATTTGGAGATTCCAAGCGATGGGAACTTGGAGGTAATTGGAAGATTCCTATTTGCACACATAAGATGATTAATGTTTAACTCTAGACGAGATACTTCCGGTTAAAATAAGATTTGTTATCCCAAAGGATTTAAAATTTATCTATCTTATGATGAACCCGATGAGCTCACCATAATATTTTTAAGTAAAGGATGCTCAAACTGCAGTAAATAATTGTGAACCAAGTACCAAGGAACAATTACCAAGTGTTTTGACGCGGATAAGTAACTTTCCTGTGACCAATATTTTACCAACAATGAGAAGTCGAGATCTATATGGATTAAGATGTACTTAAGAGAACTCTATCAACTCTTGCAAGAAGATTCGCTACTTAAAACTTGATCGAATAGTTGGGATTACTTCGTATCTACCTCGTAGAATTCCCAAATATGTTGCTTGAACGGTTTTTCCCTCGAGAAGGGTACAAGAGCCTATAACAACAATTTTACTTATCCCCGTTTTCAAGTAAACCTAGGAACTATTAAGGACGAAGGTTCTATGAAGGGCGATGAAATTTTCTACCCGAAAAACCTTAAAATTTCATAATCACCAAATCATTTGGTAATTAAAATTTTCGATAAATGATAAATTGAGAGCAAATGAATTTCTCTCAAGACTATGATTATGTTTCAGATGCCACCACGAGGACGCCCAGGAAAACGTCCGGCTGACCCCCTATATGCACCTAATCCCATGGGGAATAGGCAAGACGCTATAGAGGGACGACAAGCTCGATTAGAACAAGTAATGTTAGCTATTGGTACCGCAGTAGAGCGACAGATGGCAAGGGACGAAATACAAGGGGAACCACCCACAGATTTCATCAAAGTTGTACATGAGTATCAACCTACGAGCTATACCGGACAAGAGGACCCGGATGAGCTAGAAGGGTGGATCGAGAAATTTGACAAACTGCTAGAGGCGGTACGGTGCCCCAAGGGAAGGAAGTGGAGGTGGCTACATTCTTCCTGGAAGGCCAGGCAAACACCTGGTGGCGAAACCACGAGAATCGAGACATTGGTTGGCCAGAGTTTAAGGAAAGCATGCGGGCGAGATTTTACCCAACTAGTGTAAAGAACGCTAAGTATGAGGAGTTCGTCACCTTAACACAAGGCAATTTCTCTGTCCATGAGTACTACAAAAAGTTCAATGAGCTCCTCCGCTTCGCTCCAGGGCTAGTGAACACCAAACATTCCCAGGCCCAAAAATTCGAACTCGGATTGAACCGAGAGATTCGAGAAGGGTTAGGTGGGAAACAATTCTTTAACCTACAAAAGCTATACGATCGGGCAATGACGGTTGAGCGAGTCCGGCAACCCAAACTTAGCGAGGAGCATGTCAGGAAAACCTCTACGATACGTAAGAAGGGGCGCCTCGAGAGAAACTCGGATAGAGGAAACCCAAACCAGCGCCGCAACTTCGATGACCGTAATCTAAGAAAGGATGACCAGCTCCCTATGCCCGCAACCTGCCCGAGGTGTGGCAGCAAGCATTGGATGCAGGTATGTCCACGGAATGGAGAATGCTTTAGATGTGGCCTTGCAGGGCATAGGACAAAGAATGCGGCATCCGAATTGACCCTAATAAGCTACGAAATGATTTAAAAAGAGACCGTCGCTTTCAAACAGAAGCATCTCTGAATGGGAAGCCCAAGAACCCGCCGCCTACAAAAAAGAAACAACCAAGGAAGGTTGCAAGAGGTCAACTCGGGTAACCCCTGAAGAGGATAAAAGTGGAGCCGGGGCACACTCGTTGGAGGACATTTTTACTTTTGCTTTGGCACATGTAGCCCTAATATGTCAGTTTAGATTTCAACAATCATGTTCATTAATCTCTAAGAACATTGATCAATCGGGCATGGTAGAATGATATGTAAGTGGAGCGATCGTATTCCGACTTTTGAACCAAGTAATGTACTTAGTATGTATAACCAAGGCATTCCCTTTTGTTGCGAAGCATTTGAAGGTTCCGTCCGAATAATAATCCCCGATGTTCCATTTAAAATTTTGCCCTTCGAAAGGATTTGTTTGACCCATAACCAAATGATTAGATTGCCTGCCCATGCCTAGGTAAACATAGTACCATCAGCGGATTTTAAGGTTGGATGGTACATGCCATGCAAAATACATAACCTAAGAAATTCAAAAGCATATCGAGGATAAATACCCAAGGCTGGAGGAAGAAAATTATAACTGATAGGTAACACGTCAGAAGCTTTTTAATATGAATTTTGAAAGCGATGCCTCTAGTTACAAGGTTATCTTAGTTTTGTCGTGATGCTTCGAGGGCAAAGCCTTGTTTTAAGGAGGGTAGACTATAACACCCGTAAAATTTTTGAATTTTGGAAATTTAAATTTTAATAAATAGATATTCAAAATTCTCATAAATTAAAAATTTTGAGAATATGAAAGGAAATAATATTTATTCTCGAAGTGTGAATTTATTCGGATCGCACCTAGTTGTGGACTGATTTAAGAAATTAAAACTTTTAAGTGCAACAACATCCAATTAACTCATAGGTGTTAGGTTATATCTTGTTACGAACTATTCAAAATCCGTATCAATTAGTACGACTATTTAAGCAAAATTTGTTTAGTCACTTTAAGCCTAGATAGCAAATTCAGAAATTTATTTAACTATGAGTGAAACCTAAACAATGTAATATAAACAGTGAGCTGATTAATTTATTAAAGATATCAGACTCTATTATTAAAGGGGTAACTTATAAAATTTTTGGGATACTAACATGGCTTAAGTTTAGTCGGGAACTTAATAAGTATTCATTTTTTTTAAATCATTAATCCTTTATCAGTAGTCGACTATATTTAATTACAAAATATGCAATGAAGGTTCCAGAAGGAGATATAGATCAAATAATGTTTAATTATTAGAAACCCAATAAGTACAAGCTACCTGTATTTTTAAAAGAACTTGTTGTAAGCTTTGAAATAAAGAGTATTGGACTATCCTTGCGAATGAATCAAATTAAGATATAGTTTAAGTCCATTGATTTGTTTATAATCGATCGAACTAAATATCATTAGACTCGCATTATTTTAATAAGAGACACAGGCTGGATTAAACTAAAAAAATTAGCCAATGAGATTTGATTAAGAATGTTTAGTCAAAAAGACTGGAGACTTAATAATTATAGTCGTTAAACTTAATTGTAAATATATGATTAAATATTAAATAATTGATATAATTTTAGTTAAAACACTTAACCAATTAAATTATAAAATTTAGCAGCAACCCGATTTCAGTTAGTATTTCGTCCCATACTATAAAATTTACAGTCTTTGATCATTTTGCTAACGGTACCGATTGTAAGACGATTCGAGCTCACTAAACCCATTGGATTAAATTATATGGATATTATAGCTTAATTAATTTCTTACAATTAAATTACTCAACCAATTAATTTATGTAAATCAAAGCCGAACCGTTTTATCAACGAATTGTCTAATTAGGAGATGTGAACTATTTTAAGCTAATAAATTTTTATTGACAAGGACACGATTTATTAGTAAGGGATAGATTAAATTGTAAGATTAACTCTCCATGACTTGAATAAAATGCTTAGCCAATTAGATTATGGAATTAAAGAAGGACCGAATTATAATTAATGAAATTGTCCAAATTAAGGGATTTGAAGTCTTAAATCATCTTGCTAACAGTGACAAATTAAAAGATAATTTAAATCAATTAAATCTCTTATGTTAAAAGTTTAAGTGTTACAAAATTATTAAGTCCATAATCTGAAGTTAATTAGTTAATTGAGTCATAATTAGGGTTGTCATTGGGCCAATTTATTAGTAAACCAATAAAGAATTTAGGAGAACAAAAGGAAATTGATTGAGCCCAAACAAATTAAGCCCAATTAAGCTCTAAGCCCACAAACCCTAGAACAACCCTAACCCTAATCTTCACTCCTCCGGCGCCGCCACTGCCGCCGGAGGCCGGCGGCGGCACCTCCGACGAAGGCAGCCCCGCCGCCACCGCGGCCGAGCCACCAGTTCTTCCTCCCTCTGTCCAGCCTTCGCCAGCCAGCCTCCGGCCACCTCACCATCACCATTCCGGTGGCCAAACTATTCCGGCCTCCCTCCGATCTGCGCCGCCAGACCACCACCACCAAATCCATCACCACCGCCTCGCCTCCATCTCCGCCACCACGGCGCCACCAACCGCCACCATCTCCCCAAAATTTCGGCCACCACCATCTCCCTCGCCTCTCACCCAAATACCGCAACCACCATCACTTCCTTTTACCTCCCTCTCAACCCCCATTCTCAGCACCAAACAACAAAAGGAAAGGAAAATAGAAGGAGGAAGAGAAGAGACGCGAGAGGGACAAAGAAGGGGTGAGAGAGAGAGCGCCTGTCACACCCCGGTTTTTGGTCACCCAGGTCGGGATGTCACCGCCACATCCCCCTAGTAAGACACGGTTTCTCCGAGCTTACTAAAGAGATGCAAGGCTAGGTATTGCAGTACTTAAAAGTATTTAAATCATTCAAGATATCCCATACAATATAATTGGAAAATAATAATAGTATAGCGCAGTGGAAATAATTGTTTTAGTATAGTATCGCAGCGGAAAATTTAAATAGGGCCGACATGGCCAAAACACGGGTTAAACAGGCCCGTTCATAATATAGTCTAAAGTACGAATCTAAAAGCAAAACAAAGTTCCCAAAATCCCATGCATGATTCGTGCTCACACATGCTCATTCCACATATTCTGTAAGAAAAGGAATAAAAACGGTTTTGGTCAGCAAACTTGCCGAGTAAGCTAACACATGCATGATCGTAGGGTTTAAAAGCCATTAATTTAATAAATAACTGAAAGCATGATAATAACATAATAATCAATAGCATAATTTATTTCAGGGCTCTATTTAATAACACATATCGCATGGTTTAGAATAATAGCCATAGTTTAAAGAAAGCATTTAAATAATTTAATTGGACATCAACATAATTTAATCTAATTTAATTCAGTTTAATATCCCCATTACATCCCCGATTTAGTATTTCAAAGTTTCACGATAGCATCGCGATGTCAACAAGTTTAGCCGGTAGCCCGGCGGCCGCAACCGTATCAGCCATACCCAGTACCACTCCGGAGCCTCGGGAAACCCATACGGATATTCACGAGAGTGTAGGCTCTATATTTCGCCGTTTTGGCAATATCACATTTCAAGTTTAGCGCGCGGGGTCACCATCGTCCATTACGGCACGAAGTGAATCGTTAGGGGGCACCCTGCAGAGCACTCACCCCTAATTTAAATTTATCAAGTTTGTAAGGGGATTAAATTTTTAAAATCTGACTTCAATTGTATTTATTTAAAAATAATATCTCAACTCGTTTCAACCCTAAAGGTTAATCCATGTTTCAACAAGATTTCAAGATTTTGTTTCCGGTAAACCACAGTTTACTCTAAAATTCGTCTAAAATCAGATTTAATTCCAAAAATTCCAAAATTTCATATCTGACACAGAAACAGCAAAATCTACAACTTTCGTGTTTTAACTTTTTCAATCCGAGTTACCTAAGTAGGTCAAAATCACCAATTTTCTCATAAGAATAATTCTGTCCGAGTTTAATGTATCACAGTTTAAAGATTTCGAATTCTACCATAGCAATTCAACTCCAAATTTGATGAAATTTTACAGAGATCATCTTAAGACAAATATCTACGACTTTCATGTTCGGCCAAAGATCTAAAACAGTCTAGATCCTATGTCAAAAACGTGATCAAGATCATTCCTAAGTTCTGTCCAAGATTTCAAGATCTAGATTCAAACAGTTCGGTTTCGGTGGGTTTTCACATATCAAATCGACTCCAAAAATTCTCAAAAATTTACAGTAGCTAGATCTAAGTCTTAGAAACGTTTTTCGTGTTTTAAGTTTTCCGTTTGAATTCGTTTTAAGGTTCGGAAAAATTCATCAAATCTGTTGCGTCGGTAGAAAGTTTAAATCGACAGATTTTCGGTTTCTTGTTAATCTTTTAGTTTTGAATGTTTTAATTCATCCCAAAACCATGTAAGAGTTAACTTACAGAGTTTATGAACGTCCGGGATCGTCTATTCGAAGGCGTGGCTTCCAGTCCACCGTTTCTCCTCTCCGTTCGTCGGGTTCTACGATCTAGATCCAATACGAGGTGTAGAAGAGAAAAGAAGATGATTAGGATTCGTTTTTGAATCGTTTATGGAACAAAGATTGGATCGAGACTTACCACGACTATGGAGATCTGTAGAAATTTCGTCCAACAGGTCTCGCCTTTGGTTTCGTGCCTCCGACGACTCCGGATTTAGGGTTTCGAATGTGTAGAAGGTTGTAGGGTTTCGTAAAAGTATTTGGAGCTCCTAGGAGGTCGTATTTATAGATTTCCAGGTCCTAGGGCGTCCAACATCTGACCTAAGGGTCTTGGGTCGAGAGATGTTCAACCGAAAGTCGAAAAATCCGCGTTCGGGCGAGAGATTCACGCAACGGGCGAATCTGTCTGTAACACCCCGGTTTTTGGTCACCCAGGTCGGGATGTCACCGCCACATCTCCCTAGTAAGGCACGGTTTCACCGAGCTTACTAAAGAGATGTAAGGCTAGGTATTGCAGTATTTAAAAACATTTAAATCATTCAAAATAGCCCATACAATATAATTCGAAAATAATAATAGCATAGCGCAGCGGAAATATTTGGTTTAGTACAGTATCGCAGCGGAAAACATAAAAAGGGCCGACATGGCCAAAACACGGGTTAAACAGGCCCGTTCATAATATAGTCTAAGTATGAAATTTAAAAGCAAAATAAGTGTTCCCCAAAATCCCATGCATGAATCGTGCTCACACATGCTCATTCCACATATTCTGTAAGGAAAGGAATAAAAATGGTTTTGGTCAGCAAAATTGCTGAGTAAGTTAACACATGCATGATCGTAGGGTTTAAAAGCCATAAATTTAATAATTTAACAAAAGCATGATAATAATATAATATTTAATTTAATCTAATCACTATCCAATAGCATAATTTATCTCAGGGCTCTATTTAATAACACATATCACATGGTTTAACATAAAAGCCATAATTTAAATAAAGCATTTAAATAATTTAATTGGACAACAACATAATTTAATCTAATTTAATTTAATTTAAAATCCCCATTACATCCCCGATTTGGTATTTCAAAGTTTCACGATAGCATCGCGATGTCAACAAGTTTAGCCGGTAGCCCGGCGGCCGCAACCGTATCAGCCATACCCAGTACCACTCCGGAGCCTCGGGAAACCTATACGGATATTCACGAGAGTGTAGGCTCTATATTTCGCCGTTTAGGCAATCCATATCTCAAGTTTAGCGCGCGGGGTCACCATCGTCCATTAAGGCACGAAGTGAATCGTTAGGGGGCACCCTGCAGAGCACTCACCCCTAATTTTAATTTATCAAGTTTGTAAGGGGATTTAATTTTTAAAATCTGACTTCAATTGTATTTATTTAAAAATAATATCTCAACTTGTTTCAACCCTAAAGGTTAATTCCATGTTTCAACAAGATTTCAAGATTTCGTTTCGGTAAACCACAGTTTACTCTAAAATTCGTCTAAAATCAGATTTAATTCCAAAAATTCCAAAATTCCATATCTGACTCGGAAACATCAAGATCTACAACTTTCGTGTTTTAACTTTTCCGATCTGAGATACCTAAGTAGGTCAAAATCACCAATTTTCGCATAAGAATAATTCTGTCCGAGTTTAATGTGTCACAGTTTGAAGATTTCGAATTCTACCATAGCAATTCAACTCCAAATTTAATGAAATTTGACAGAGATCATCTTAAGACATTTATCTACAACTTTCATGTTCGGCCAAAGATCTAAAACAGCCTAGATCCTATGTCAAAAACGTGATCAAGATCATTCCTAAGTTCTGTCCAAGATTTCAAGATCTAGATTCAAGCAGTTCGGTTTTGGTGGGTTTTCACATATCAAATCGTCTCTAAAAATTCTCAAAACTTTACAGTAGCTAGATCTAAGTCTTAGGAACGTTTTTCGTGTTTTAAGTTTTTCCGTTTGAGTTCGTTTTAAGGTTCGGAAAAATTTATCAAATCTGTTGCGTCGGTAGAAATTAATAATTGACAGATTTTCGATTTCTTGTTAATCTTTTAGTTTTGAATGTTTTAATTCATCCCAAAACCATGTAAGAGTTAACTTACAGAGTTTATGAACGTCGGGGATCGTCTATTCGAAGGCGTGGCTTCCCGTCTACCCTTTCTCCTCTCCGTTCGTCGGGTTCTACGATCTAGATCCAATACGGGGTGTAGAAAGAAAAAGGAGATGATTAGGATTCGTTTTCGAATCGTTTATTGACAAAGATTGGATCGAGACTTACCACGACTATGGAGATCTGTAGAGAAATTCGTCCAACAGCGTTCGTCTTGGTTTCGTGCCTCCGACGACTCCGGATTTAGGGTTTCGAACGTATAGAAGGTTGTAGGGTTTTGTAAACTTGTTTGGGGCTCCCAAGGGGTTTATTTATAGATTTCCCAAGCCCTAGGGCGTCCAACATCTGACCTAAAGGTCTTGGGTCGAGAGATGTTCACCCGAAAGTCGAAAAATCCGCGTTCGGGCGAGAGATTCATGCAACGGGCGAATCTGTCATGTGGCGCGGTCGTGGCGCGCTGTTCCTTGTTTCGCCGCGCGGCCACCGCGCGACACTCGCCTGGACTTCGGTCCGGGCGGGTCGTGCGATCCGTCGTGCTTTTCCGCCTCTCTTTCGGGTTTCTATCCCTCTATGCTCCCGAATTCCGGGGTATATTCGGGTTTCTACTTTCTCTCTAAATTTATTCTCAGTCTAATTGGATGTTTTGGACTCGAATCCTCGAGTTCATTAGTGTCGGGTTTCGGTGTACAATTTATTTACCTTTTTTCTATTTAATTAAATTCCTTTAATTCCTTTTTAAGTTTAAAATCTCATTTCTCATTTCCTTATCTTTATTTATTTATTTATTTTCTGGATTTATTTATTTATTTATGGTATTTACTTTATTTATTATTTATTTATTTAATTATCGTTTTATTTTATGATGGAAAATTCACGGGTATTACAGTCTACCCTCCTTAAGAATCAACTTCGTCCTCGAAGTTGTGTTTCGGCTTTTCTCGTGCTAAGGTCTTGTGTTTGTTTTATTATGTTGTGACTGAACTTAGAATTAAAACTTCTAAGCTGCCTACGTACCCGGTAAAGGGATCAAGCCATAACGTAGTTCAACAATTTACAAAAGTGCACGAAAAATAGATGGTCAAAAATAGGTGGTATGACATCCTCTCCCCCTTAAGATTGCAGTTATGTCCCCATAACTGTGTCGGTATCGGTTTGGAACAATGTCGGGTAACGTTCTCTCATGTCGGATTCTACTTCCCAAGTTGCCGTCTCACTTTCGTGGTTTGACCAAAGAACCTTGATCATTTTGACGGTTTTGTTCCTCGTTACTTGTTCCTTAGTGTCAAGAATACGCACTGGGACTTCTTCGTAAGTCAAGTCTTCATCGAGCTCAATTATCTCCGGTTGAAGTACATGTGTCGGGTCCGGCACATACTTCTTTAGTTGCGAGACATGGAAGACATTATGAACTCGATCTAAGTGTGGCGGTAAAGCCAATCGGTAGGCTAGAGTTCCGACTCGTTCTAGAATTTCGTAAGGTCCTATGTATCGAGGACTTAACTTTCCTCGCTTGCCAAAGCGCATCACCCCCTTCATGGGTGATATCTTTAGCATGACCCTATCTCCCACTTGAAATTCTAGGTCTCGTCGTCTCACGTCGGCATAACTCTTTTGACGGTCTTGTGCGGCTTTCATCTTCCCTTGAATCACTTTGATTTGTTGAGCCATGTCTTCGATAAGTTGTGGTCCCACTACCACGGACTTATCGTTTTCTTCCCAGCTCAATGGGCTTCGGCACTTTCGTCCATACAGCGCCTCGAAAGGTGCCATGCCGATACTAGCATGGTAGCTATTATTATAGGAAAACTCAATCAAGGGTAAATGAGATTCCCAATTTCCTTTGAAATCCAACACACATGCTCTCAGCATGTCCTCTAGTGTTTGGATTGTTCTCTCGGTTTGACCCTCCGTCATCGGGTGGAATGCGGTGCTCATTTTGATTTGAGTACCGAGAGCTTTTTATAACTCCGTCCAGAAATGAGAGACAAATCTACCGTCTCTATCGGAAATGATATCATGTGGTACTCCATGTCGTCGTACCACATTATCAATGTAGGATCGGGCCAATTGGTCCATAGTCCACGTGTCTTTCATTGGGATAAATATGGCTGTCTTCGTTAGCCTATCCACAATCACCCAAATCTTGTTC
Organism: Hygrophila difformis; assembly: GCA_030278955.1. Classification (NCBI taxonomy): domain Eukaryota; kingdom Viridiplantae; phylum Streptophyta; class Magnoliopsida; order Lamiales; family Acanthaceae; genus Hygrophila; species Hygrophila difformis. Next base: position 60,062,926 of record JAOANR010000008.1, read on the forward strand.
ATGCCTTTAGGTGATTGGGGTAATCCCGAGACAAAGTCCATTGAGATGCTATCCCACTTCCAACTTGGAATCTCTAGTGGTTGCATCAATCCTAAGGGTTTATGTCGCACTGCCTTAACCTTTTGGCAGGTGAGACATCTCGCCACGAAGTTCGCCACTTCCTTCTTCATTCCCGGCCACCAATAGATCTTCTTCAGATCTTTGTATAGCTTGTCTCCTCCGGGATGTACGGAATATGCCGTGTTGTGCCCTTCCTCCATCAACCTTTGCTTCAACTCGGCACATTTAAGGGGCACACACCATCTCCCTTTAAAACGGATGCTTCCATCCTCGTGGACAGCAAATCCTATTGCCTTTCCTTCGGCAATATACCCTTTTATCTTCTCGAGTTTCGGGTCGCCCGGTTGAGCGAGTCGAATCTCGTCCAATATTGGAGTTTCTACGACCATGGCATTGACCGTTTCTCTCACTGTGCCAGGATGCACAAGTTCTAACTCCAATCCTGCCAAATCCATGTACAATGCCGGCGGAATTACCAACAAGTTTGTTACGTGTTGGGTTTTCCAACTTAGGGCATCGGCTACCACATTCGCCTTCCCCTCGTGATATGCTATCCCTAAATCGTAGTCTTTAATAAGTTCCAACCACCTTCGCTGTCTCAAATTCAACTCCTTCTGAGTGAATATATATCTCAAGCTCTTGTGGTCGGTGAACATTCGACACTTCCGCCCATAAAGATAATGTCTCCATATCTTTAGAGCGAATACGACCGCTGCCAACTCCAGGTCGTGTGTCGGATAATTTTCCTCGTGGGGTTTTAGTTGGCGTGATGCATAGGCTACGACTCTCGAGTCTTGCATCAAGACACAACCTAAGCCTTCCTTCGAAGCATCGCTATATACTTCGAAGTCACCATTCTCTGATGGTACTGTTAATACGGGTGTGGTTGTCAGTCGTTTCTTCAGCTCTTGAAACGAAGTCTCACATGCTTCGGTCCACTCGTATTTTGCTCCTTTCTTTAATAGCTGGGTCAAAGGACGTGCAATCCTTGAAAAGTCCTTCACAAATCGTCTATAATACCCGGCTAATCCAAGGAAACTCCTTATTTCCGTTGGACTCTTCGGAGTTGCCCACTCCGTCACGGCAGAAACTTTTGCCGGATCCACTGATACTCCATCAGGGGATACTATGTGTCCGAGAAATGCCACTTCTTTCAACCAGAAATCGCATTTGGACAATTTGCCGTATAGCTGATCGAGTAAACAGTAGAAGGTAAATAAAAAAAACAACTTTCGAGGCTCGCGCGGTGCCCGCGCGGTGGCGCGCGGCGACCGCGCGGCCATGGCAGTTCGAACAAAAGGGCTCGCGCGGAGCGCGAGCCATTCCGCCCCATTTCCACTTCCGAGGCTTCTTCTAGTTTTCTCTCAAATTCGTTCTCCCATCCCCCGATTCTCTCATTCCCGGCTTCGATTTTCCTTTGCAAGGTATGCGTCTACTACTTCTACTTGTCAATTTCAGATTTTATGTCTTGTTTAGCCTTAATCTTTGGGTGAATTTAAAAATTAGGGCTTAGGGACAAAAATTGGGGGTTTGTTGTTTTTAGACTTAATTTGTGCAATTAGCGAGTTTGGACGATACTTGTTGTTATTTTTGTTGATTAGGAAGTATTTGTGCAACAATGTATGCCTAGTTTGAGGAAGTTTTTACTAGATTCCATATTTTAAAGAAAACATGAATTTCCCGATTTGTATTGGTATTGTGGGCATGCGGACGAGTTCGTTGTCGTTGTTTTGTGCCCTATTATGATGATGAGTTATTGGCTAAGCAATTGTTTTGGTTTGGGGCGTCCCCCATGTGTTTACAAGTAAACTTTGGTCTTGATTTATTGCGCACTCCACGTGTTTGACGAAATGTCCCAAAGAGGTTTGGGACTTCTCTAGACATAGTATTGGTTTGGTTATCTTCTTGATTGCTCGTGTTAGGGCTCACACTTCATGTTCTTGTGTTTTCTAGATTATGCTTAATGTAATCGCCGTGTAGGATTTATCCTTACATTTGGTATTGGTTGGATATTTGCAGGATGCTGCTTTTCCTGTGGGTTGTTTTGGCGTCACTCATGTGTCCCCCGAGGACCAGGAGACGAGTTGCTCAGCGCGATGAGGCTGGTCCTAGCACTGCCGCTCCGGCGATGTCTGATTTTGATGAGAGCGAGTCCGAGAAGGACGAGGAGCAGCGGGGCCCTAAGCTCAAGGGTCTTCCCGACGAGGTGCGTCCCCATCGACACGACAGGTATCGGTTTGCTACTATGGCCTCTCAGGAGTTCTACTTCGACGAGCTTCGTCGGAACAGGTCTTATGTCCCGGAGAGAGGCATGTATCCTCGCCATATGGACGACGACAGGGTTAGTCCAGTTTTGGGTCTTCTTCAGTGGACTGGGCTTGCGCGCCATCCCGAGGGCATCGCTTCTGGGTATTTAGCTATGAAGGTCATCGCCAACATTGGCGGTCTCGGGGAGAACAGCGACTTGTCTCGAGTCTGGGTTCGGGGTCGCCATCTAGATTTCAGTGCTCGGGCGATCAACGTCTACTTCGGCCTTCCTGACGACGGCGTCTTCCGGCCACAGCCTGAGGGTCGTATACCCCCGCCTGCGTGGGGGTGTTTTATGCACCTTGATGGCTCCTCAGCTCGAGCATGATCATGAGCTGCGGTTGCCGATGATGGACTCTCCGTGGCGCGAGCTTGCTCAGATATGGTTAGGCCGTGTCCGGCCGATCACCCGAAGCCATATTGTTATAGACCACGTCTATGAGACCATCTGCTTTCTCGCCCGAGGTGGTAGGGTGAATGTTGGGGCTTGTATCGCGGACAACCTGAGGGGTATGCGCCGAGGACGAGGGAGCAGGGTGATTACCCACGTTCATCTTATTTGCGGTATGTGTGCGGCTCAGGGGATCCGTACGTCACCAGAGACGGATCCTTACGAGCTATCCGCTGGCGGCTACTACCGTATCCCTACCTACGCCCCTCGACGCAGTGCTCTTCGACGTGGGGCTCCTCCGGCTGTCCTTCGCCCGGAGCCCAATGGTGATGGTTTGATTCTAGTTGTCCCTCCTGAGCAGCCACCTCCGCCTTCCGTGGTTCCCCAGCAGGGTGCGGAGATGCCGCAGATAGTTCAGATGCTGCAGGGTATGCAGCTTAGTATGGACGCGGGGTTTGCTCGTATGGATGCTGGGTTTGCAGCCGGGCAGGCTCGCTACGACACTCTGGATGCCAGGATGGATCTATACCAGGCTCGCATGGATACAACGAGACAGCTGGAGCAGCAGGCCTCCATGACCGACATGTACGCTTACATGCGCCAGATCGACGAGTATATGCGTCGTCAGTTCCCGCCTCCCGACCAGTGATCCTTTGTTTCTGCGTTTCCATCTAGGCTTGCTGTAGTAGTGTTTTATTTAGTTGTTTTCTTATGGACTGTACAAGGATGATCTTGCTGATTATGCTTCGCAGTTTATGTTCCCGTTGTATCCTTGTTGTCCGATTTGACTGTTATCATTTAGAGAAAATGCGGTGGAACTGTTCCGGTTTTTTTTTTTTTTCAATAATTTTTGGGCCGAAGAATTCCAAAAAAAATCAACTCGCATTTCATTCCTTTAAAAGAAATTTAATACAAGTAATAGGATGCGCAGAATAAATGTACTATCTAAGATAAAGTATCTAAAAGATCTCTGCGTCCTCTGGCAGAGTAGCGGGGTCTTCCATAGGATCATCCTCATCAGAGACCTGGCCGGTGCCCAAGGGTCCATGAAACACTGGGGATGGTGGATCGACAGCTTCCGGAACTGGGTCCGGTGTCTCCTCCAGATGGTTCTCCACGGGGCTCGGGTTTGGCGATGGGCGGACCATGTGGGGCCAGAGCCCAAGGGTCCCGTAGCGTCCATGGATAAGGCCGGGTGGGCTCTCCACTGGGGGTGTTGGGCTTCGTGGTCCCATCAAGTGGTCTTCCACAGGGCTATATGGTACTACTATAGCAGTGAGGTCAAGCAGGTCCGTCCCTAGATCATCGACTCTATCTATCACAGCATCGCTTCGTTCGGTGAGTTTTTGCACTTGAGTTTCTATGTCTTTTATGCGATCTTGATCAGCGGCTCTCAAGTTCAGGAAGTGCTGGAGGTCAGCTTCCCTTAAATCTCCCATTTGGTGCAGATTTGCCTCCAAGTGAGCTATACGATTTTTCATTTGTTGTATGGTTTGTTGGGTGTCAAGGTGGGCGTTCATCATCTTGATCATCCACTGCATCATGTCTTGACTAGCCATCTAGCGCAAGCAAGAGATCTAAGTTAATATTCGCCAAGATTCTAGGTTCAATTCGCCAAGATTCTAAGTTCAAGTTTCGCCAAGATTCTAAGTTCAAGTTTCGCCAAGATTCTAAGTTCAAGTTTTGCCAAGATTCTAAGTTCATAGGAGAGATGCAATATGCAATGCAAATGATGATTCCCCCCAATAATAATTTAATGCACCACATATATATATTTTTCCATGGGTTTTAAAATAAAAATTTTTCCATGGAAATAATACTTTAAAATTTAAAAGAATAGTCAAAATGTTAATAATAGTTTTAAAAAAAAATAATGGTTTAAAAATAATAGTTTAAAAATAGCGGGGCTCTGATACCAACTTGTAACAACCCGGTTTTTGGTCACCCAGGTCGGGATGTCACCGCCACATCTCCCTAGTAAGGCACGGTTTCACCGAGCTTACTAAAGAGATGCAAGGCTAGGTATTGCAGTATTTAGAAACATTTAAATCATTCAAAATAGCCCATACAATATAATTCGAAAATAATAATAGCATAGCGCAGCGGAAATATTTGGTGTAGTACAGTATCGCAGCGGAAAATATAAAAAGGGCCGACATGGCCAAAACACGGGTTAAACAGGCCCGTTCATAATATAGTCTAAGTACGAAATTTAAAAGCAAAATAAGTGTTCCCCAAAATCCCATGCATGAATCGTGCTCACACATGCTCATTCCACATATTCTGTAAGGAAAGGAATAAAAATGGTTTTGGTCAGCAAAATTGCTGAGTAAGTTAACACATGCATGATCGTAGGGTTTAAAAGCCATAAATTTAATAATTTAACAAAAGCATGATAATAACATAATATTTAATTTAATCTAATCACTATCCAATAGCATAATTTATCTCAGGACTCTATTTAATAACACATATCACATGGTTTAACATAAAAGCCATAATTTAAATAAAGCATTTAAATAATTTAATTGGACAACAACATAATTTAATCTAATTTAATTTAATTTAAAATCCCCATTACATCCCCGATTTGGTATTTCAAAGTTTCACGATAGCATCGCGATGTCAACAAGTTTAGCCGGTAGCCTGGCGGCCGCAACCGTATCAGCCATACCCAGTACCACTCCGGAGCCTCGGGAAACCCATACGGATATTCACGAGAGTGTAGGCTCTATATTTCGCCATTTAGGCAATCCATATCTCAAGTTTAGCGCGCGGGGTCACCATCGTCCATTAAGGCACGAAGTGAATCGTTAGGGGGCACCCTGCAGAGCACTCACCCCTAATTTTAATTTATCAAGTTTGTAAGGGGATTTAATTTTTAAAATCTGACTTCAATTGTATTTGTTTAAAAATAATATCTCAACTTGTTTCAACCCTAAAGGTTAATTCCACGTTTCAACAAGATTTCAAGATTTCGTTTCGGTAAACCACAGTTTACTCTAAAATTCGTCTAAAATCAGATTTAATTCCAAAAATTCCAATATTTCATATCTGACTCGGAAACATCAAGTTCTACAACTTTCGTGTTTTAACGTTTTCGATCCGAGATACCTAAGTAGGTCAAAATCACCAATTTTCGCATAAGAATAATTCTGTCCGAGTTTAATGTGTCACAGTTTGAAGATTTTGAATTCTACCATAGCAATTCAACTCCAAATTTAATGAAATTTGACAGAGATCATCTTAAGACATTTATCTACAACTTTCATGTTCGGCCAAAGATCTAAAACAGCCTAGATCCTATGTCAAAAACGTGATCAAGATCATTCCTAAGTTCTGTCCAAGATTTCAAGATCTAGATTCAAGCAGTTCGGTTTTGGTGGGTTTTCACATATCAAATCGTCTCTAAAAATTCTCAAACATTTACAGTAGCTAGATCTAAGTCTTAGGAACGTTTTTCGTGTTTTAAGTTTTTCCGTTTGAGTTCGTTTTAAGGTTCGGAAAAATTTATCAAATCTGTTGCGTCGATAGAAAGTAATAATTGACAGATTTTCGATTTCTTGTTAATCTTTTAGTTTTGAATGTTTTAATTCATCCCAAAACCATGTAAGAGTTAACTTACAGAGTTTATGAACGTCGGGGATCGTCTATTCGAAGGCGTGGCTTCCCGTCTACCGTTTCTCCTCTCCGTTCGTCGGGTTCTACGATCTAGATCCAATACAGGGTGTAGAAAGAAAAAGGAGATGATTAGGATTCGTTTTCGAATCTTTTATTGACAAAGATTGGATCGAGACTTACCACGACTATGGAGATCTGTAGAGAAATTCGTCCAGCAGCGTTCGTCTTGGTTTCGTGCCTCCGACGACTCCGGATTTAGGGTTTCGAACGTATAGAAGGTTGTAGGGTTTTGTAAACTTGTTTGGGGCTCCCAAGGGGTTTATTTATAGATTTCCCAAGCCCTAGGGCGTCCAACATCTGACCTAAAGGTCTTGGGTCGAGAGATGTTCACCCGAAAGTCGAAAAATCCGCGTTCGGGCGAGAGATTCACGCAACGGGCGAATCTGTCATGTGGCGCGGTCGTGGCGCGCTGTTCCTTGTTTCACCGCGCGGCCACCGCGCGACACTCGCCTGGACTTCGGTCCGGGCGGGTCGTGCGATCCGTCGTGCTTTTCCGCCTCTCTTTCGGGTTTCTATCCCTCTATGCTCCCGAATTCCGGGGTATATTCGGGTTTCTACTTTCTCTCTAAATTTATTCTCAGTCTAATTGGATGTTTTGGACTCGAATCCTCGAGTTCATTAGTGTCGGGTTTCGGTGTACAATTTATTTACCTTTTTTTCTATTTAATTAAATTCCTTTAATTCCTTTTTAAGTTTAAAATCTCATTTCTCATTTCCTTATCTTTATTTATTTATTTATTTATTTGCTGGATTTATTTATTTATTTATGGTATTTACTTTATTTATTATTTATTTATTTAATTATCGTTTTATTTTATGATGGAAAATTCACGGGTATTACACTGTCGCTTGGCGCGGTCGTGGCGCGCCCTTCCCCTTGTGACCGCGCGGCCACCGCGCCGAACTCGCCTGGACTTCGGTCCGGGCGGGTCGTGCGATCCGTCGTGCTTTTCCGCCTCTCTTTCGGGTTTCTATCCCTCTATGCTCCCGAATTCCGATTTCCGGGGTATATTCGGGTTTCTACTTTCTCTCTAAATTTATTCTCGGGTCTAATTAAATGTTTGGACTCGAATCCTCGAGGTTATTAGTGTCGGGTTTCGGTGTACAATTTATTTACCTTTAATCCATCCTTTTATTTAATTAAATTCCTTTAATTCCTTTTTGAGTAAAAATCTCATTTCTCATTTCCTTATCTTTATTTATTTCTTTATTTGCTGGATTCATTTATTTATTTATGGTATTTATTTTATTTATTATTTATTTATTTAATTATTGTTTTATTTTATGATGGAAAATTCACGGGTATTACAGTCTACCCTCCTTAAGAATCAACTTCGTCCTCGAAGTTGTGTTTCGGCTTTTCTCGTGCTAAGGTCTTGTGTTTGTTTTCTTATGTTGTGACTAAACTTAGAATTAAAACTTCTAAGCTGCCTACGTACCCGGTAAAGGGATCAAGCCATAACGTAGTTCAAAATTTACAAAAGTGCACGAAAAATAAGTGGTATGACATCCTCTCCCCCTTAAGATTGCAGTTATGTCCCCATAACTGTGTCGGTATCGGTTTGGAACAATGTTGGGTAGCGTTCTCTCATGTCGGATTCTACTTCCCAAGTTGCCGTCTCACTTTCGTGGTTTGACCAAAGAACCTTGATCATTTTGACGGTTTTGTTCCTCGTTACTCGTTCTTTAGTGTCGAGAATACGCACTGGGACTTCTTCGTAAGTCAAATCTTCATCGAGCTCAATTATCTCCGGTTGAAGTACATGTGTCGGGTCCGGCACATACTTCTTTAGTTGCGAGACATGAAAGACATTATGAACTCTATCTAAGTGTGACGGTAAAGCCAATCGGTAGGCTAGAGTTCCGACTCGTTCTAGAATTTCGTAAGGTCCTATATATCGAGGACTTAACTTCCCTCGTTTGCCAAAGCGCATCACCCCCTTCATGGGTGATATCTTTAGCATGACTCTATCTCCCACTTGAAATTCTAGGTCTCGTCGTCTCACGTCGGCATAACTCTTTTGACGGTCTTGTGCGGCTTTCATCTTCCCTTAAATCACTTTGATTTGTTGAGCCATGTCTTCGATAAGTTGTGGTCCCACTACCACGGACTTATCGTTTTCTTCCCAACTCAATGGGCTTCGGCACTTTCGTCCATACAATGCCTCGAAAGGTGCCATGCCGATGCTAGCATGGTAGCTATTATTATAAGAGAACTCAGTCAAGGGTAAATGAGATTCCCAATTCCCTTTGAATTCCAACACACATGCTCTCAGCATATCTTCTAGTGTTTGGATTGTTCTCTCGGTTTGTCCATCCGTCATCGGGTGGAATGCGGTGCTCATTTTGATTTGAGTACCGAGAGCTTTTTGTAACTCCGTCCAGAAATGAGAGACAAACCTACTGTCTCTATCGGAAATGATATCATGTGGTACTCCATGTCGTCGTACCACATTATCAATGTAGGCTCGGGCCAATTGGTCCATAGTCCACGTGTCTTTCATTGGGATAAATATGGCTGTCTTCGTTAGCCTATCCACAATCACCCAAATCTTGTTCATGCCTTTAGGTGATCGGGGTAATCCCGAGACAAAGTCCATTGAGATGCTATCCCACTTCCAACTTGGAATCTCTAGTGGTTGCATCAATCCTAAGGGTTTAAGTCGCACTGCCTTAACCTTTTGGCAGGTGAGACATCTCGCCACGAAGTTCGCCACTTCCTTCTTCATTCCCGGCCACCAATAGATCTTCTTCAGATCTTTGTATAGCTTGTCACCTCCGGGATGTACGGAATATGGCGTGTTGTGCCCTTCCTCCATCAACCTTTGTTTCAACTCGGCGCATTTAAGGGGCACACACCATCTCCCTTTAAAACGGATGCTTCCATCCTCGTGGACAGCAAATCCTATTGCCTTTCCTTCGGCAATATACCCTTTTATCTTCTCGAGTTTCGGGTCGCCCGGTTGAGCGAGTCGAATCTCGTCCAATATTGGAGTTTCTACGACCATGGCATTGACCGTTTCTCTCACTGTGCCAGGATGCACAAGTTCTAGCTCCAATCTTGCCAATTCCATGTACAATGCCGGCGGAATTACCAACGAGTTTGTCACGTGTTGGGTTTTCCGACTTAGGGCATCGGCTACCACATTCGCCTTCCCCTCGTGGTATGCTATCTCTAAATCGTAGTCTTTAATAAGTTCCAACCACCTTCGCTGTCTCAAATTCAACCCCTTCTGAGTGAATATATATTTCAAACTCTTGTGGTCGGTGAACATTCGACACTTCCGCCCATAAAGATAGTGTCTCCATATCTTTAGAGCGAAAACGACCGCTGCCAACTCCAGGTCGTGTGTCGGATAATTTTCCTTGTGAGGTTTTAGTTGGCGTGATGCATAGGCTACGACTCTCGAGTCTTGCATCAAGACACAACCTAAACCTTCCTTCGAAGCATCGCTGTAAACTTCGAAGTCACCATTCTCTGATGGTAGTGTTAATACGGGTGTGGTTGTGAGTCGTTTCTTCAGCTCTTGAAACGCCGTCTCACACGCTTCGGTCCACTCGTATTTTGCTCCTTTCTTCAGTAGCTGGGTCAAAGGACGTGCAATCCTTGAAAAGTCCTTCACAAATCGTCTATAATACCCGGCTAATCCAAGGAAACTCCTTATTTCCGTTGGACTCTTCGGAGTTGCCCACTCCGTCACGGCAGAAACCTTTGCCGGGTCCACTGATACTCCATCAGCGGATACTATGTGTCCGAGAAATGCCACTTCTTTCAGCCAGAAGTCGCATTTCGACAGCTTGCCGTATAGCTGATTTCTTCGCAAGATTTCTAACACTTGATGTAAGTGTTTTGCATGCTCTTCCTCGCTCTTTGAGTAGATCAGGATGTCGTCGATGAACACTACGACGCACTGGTCTAACAATTCTCGGAACACGTTGTTCATGAGATTCATGAACATGGCCGGAGCATTTGTTAACCCGAAGGATAACACTGTGAACTCGTAATGGCCATATCGCGTTCGAAATGCCGTCTTCGGAATGTCCTTCTCGGCGATCCTCAATTGATGATACCCAGATCGCAAATCGATCTTCGAGAATACTGAAGCTCCCTTCAGTTGATCAAACATATCCTCTATTCTCGGTAGGGGGTATTTATTCTTAATGGTCACTTGGTTTAGTCCTCGGTAATCTCTGCAAAGACGTAGTCCTCCGTCTTTCTTCTTGACAAATAAAACCGGTGCTCCCCAAGGGGACGTACTCGGTCTTATGTAACCCTTTCCTAACAGCTCCTCGAGTTGTTCTTTTAACTCCTTCATTTCCAGTGGTGCCATCCGGTACGGAGCTTTCGAGACAGGCTCTGTGCCCGGAATGAGATCTATAGTGAATTCAAGATCTCTCTCAGGTGGCATGCCCGGAACGTCCTCAGGGAACACGTCCGGGTATTCTCTGACCACTGGTATGCTATCAACCTTGTTCTCTTCCGCCTCAAGGTTGTGCACATAGCACGCATATAGTTCGTACCCCTTACGCATCAAGTTACTTAGTTTAAGTGCACTAACGATTTTGTTACTTTTCTTAGGGGGCTGAGAGTAAAAGATAACTCTCTTTCCCCTACTTTTCGACAAGGTGATCTTTTGCTTTTGGCATTCGATCACCGCCTTATACTGGGATAACCAATCCATCCCCACTATGATGTCAAAGTCTCTTAAGTTAAATTCTACCAAGTTCGCGAAGAATTCTACGTTCTTTATCACTACAGGAATTCCAGTATATCGTTTAGAGCAAGAAACTACTTCTCCAGAAGGCAATTGAATTCCTAAGCTAATTCTCTCGCACTTAGGTAGATCTAACTCAGGCACTATCCTTGATGCTATAATTGAGCAACTAGCTCCAGAATCAAACAGAATTCTAAGGGGCGTATTCAACACATAAAATGTACCTGCCATCACTTCTCCTTGTGCAGGCACGTCCGCTTGGTTCACCACGTTCAGCCTCCCCATAGGGCGTCCCTGATTGCCCTGCTGATTCGCATTCGGCTGCTGATTTTGTTGCTGGTTTTGATTCTGAGGGGGCGGAGGTCGTTGGTTCTGGTTCTGGTTTTGCGGCCTATTTTGAGGGGATCTGTACCCTTGGTTATTCCCGTTTCGCCCGTTTTGATTTTTAGGCTGTTCTTGCCCCGCGACCAAATCGTCCCTCTTCGTTATGTTCTCAAGCCTAGTCCGGCAATCCCGTCGAACGTGACCCATTCGACCGCATCGGTAACAGGCGCCTTGTTGCGGGCATCCCATCACCAGATGGGGTCGTCCACATCTCGGGCAAGGTGGTACCGGATCTTCCTGGTTGAACCTCCTCCCAGTGTTGGTTTGTTGGGGCCTATTCGACCCTCTGCGCTGCTCGTTCCTTCCAGTGTTGTTCTCGTTTCTTGAGTCTCGACTTCTCTTGTCTTGGGGACCCCTGCTGGACTCCCCACTCACCCTTCTCTTCAGCTGCTGCACGCGTGCTACCGCCACGGCGCGGTCATACACAGCTTGCAAATCGGGGTAGTGTACCCCCGCGATCACCTCGCGCACAGACAGGTTCAGTCCCATTTCGAACTTCTGTGCCTTTTCTGCATCAGTAGGCACTAGCCTTGGTGCGAATCTCACCAACTCCTTGAAGCGTGTGTAGTATTCCTGCACCGTTTGGCCTCCTTGCTTCAGCGACAGGAACTCTTCGTACATGGCAGCTTTAGTACTCAAGGGATAGAATCGATCCCTGAGTAGTTCCATCATCTCCATCCACGAGTAGGGCTCGTCATCTTCAGTCAGTTTGGCTTGCGTCGCCTGCCACCAGTCGTCAGCTTCGCCTCCCAAGTAGTACGAAGCGACGTGCACTCTCTCTCCTTCCGGACATTTGACCGCTCCCAGCAGCTTGTCAAAAGTCCGGATCCATTCCTCCAGTTTAGCTGGATCCTCCTCACCAGCGTAGTGGGGCGGCTGGTAAGGATTCACCATCGCCAGGTAGTTAGGGCGAGCTTGGGGGGGAGGTACCGCCGCAGCTTGACCCTGGTTGACTTGCGCGTTTCCGAGCGCAATCAACACTTCCTCTATCGTCCTAAGACGATCGCCCACATTGTTCGGTGCGGGGGCGTCCTGCGCACCTTGGGGTTGTTCCATCTCAGGTTGAATCGGTTCCGTGTCGTTTGGTAGTGTCTCAGTAGGAGTTTCAGTGGTGGTTTGGGGAGCGGTTTGAGTCCTTCCTCTTCCTCTGGGTGCCATTCTGGTACAAATAGGATAGATTAGGACTTTGTGAATTTAGCATATAGTCTAAGCGATTTATATAATGTATATGTGTGTCGCACTTTAGCACGTGGTGCTTTGTTCAAACTAGGAAGCGTCTTACGCGTCGGGGTTTTATTTTATTTCAATTTTTTTTTTGGCTGTACGGACAGATCTGTCTGTTTTTTTTTCGATTTATTACAAATAAATCGGGCATTTTATTTCCTCAAAAGGAATTTTAGTACAAAAGCCGAAATATTCTCCTAGCAAAATAGTATCTAACAGTAGAATCTCTAGTGTCTCATGACGTCCACCGGTGGGGTAGCAGGATCTTCCTCTGGATCTTCCTCCTCCGAACTCGGCGGCAGTAGCTCGTCGAAGATAGTGTTCAAGTCTTGCCCGTGGGCATCGATGTATTCCTTTAGTATTAAGTTTTGTGTAGTGAGGGTTTGGACTTGGCGTTCGAGTTGGTTTATGCGGTGATGATCCGCCTCTCTCAAGTTGCCCATGTGATGTAAATTGGCCTCCAATTGAGCCATATGGTACTTCATTTGCTCTAGGGTTTGGTGGGAATCGAGATGAACGCTCATCATCCTGACCATCAACTGCATCACGTCTTGACTAGCCATCTAGCGCAAGCAATAGATCTAAGTTAATATTCGCCAAGATTCTAGGTTCAATTCACCAAGATTCTAAGTTCAGGTTTCGCCAAGATTCTAAGTTTAAGTTTCGCCAAGATTCTAAGTTCAATTCGCCAAGATCCAAAGTTCACAGGAGAGATGCAATATGCAAATGCGAATGATGATTTCCCCCCCCAAAAATAATTTAATGCAGTATATATATATATTTTCCATGGGTTTTAAAATAATACTTTTCTCCATGAAAATAATACTTTAAATTTTAAAGTAATAGTCAAAATATTAATAATAGTTTAAAAATAATAATGGTTTTAAAAATAATAGATTAAAAATAGCCGGGCTCTGATACCAACTTGTAACACCCCGGTTTTTGGTCACCCAGGTCGGGATGTCACCGCCACATCCCCCTAGTAAGACACGGTTTCTCCGAGCTTACTAAAGAGATGCAAGGCTAGGTATTGCAGTACTTAAAAGTATTTAAATCATTCAAGATAGCCCATACAATATAATTGGAAAATAATAATAGTATAGCGCAGCGGAAATAATTGTTTTAGTATAGTATCACAGCGGAAAATTTAAATAGGGCCGACATGGCCAAAACACGGGTTAAATAGGCCCGTTCATAATATAGTCTAAAGTACGAATCTAAAAGCAAAACAAAGTTCCCAAAATCCCATGCATGATTCGTGCTCACACATGCTCATTCCACATATTCTGTAAGAAAAGGAATAAAAACGGTTTTGGTCAGCAAACTTGCTGAGTAAGCTAACACATGCATGATCGTAGGGTTTAAAAGCCATTAATTTAATAAATAACTGAAAGCATGATAATAACATAATAATCAATAGCATAATTTATTTCAGGGCTCTATTTAATAACACATATCGCATGGTTTAGAATAATAGCCATAGTTTAAAGAAAGCATTTAAATAATTTAATTGGACATCAACATAATTTAATCTAATTTAATTCAGTTTAATATCCCCACTACATCCCCGATTTAGTATTTCAAAGTTTCACGATAGCATCGCGATGTCAACAAGTTTAGCCGGTAGCCCGGCGGCCGCAACCGTATCAGCCATACCCAGTACCACTCCGGAGCCTCGGGAAACCCATACGGATATTCACGAGAGTGTAGGCTCTATATTTCGCCGTTTTGGCAATATCACATTTCAAGTTTAGCGCGCGGGGTCACCATCGTCCATTACGGCACGAAGTGAATCGTTAGGGGGCACCCTGCAGAGCACTCACCCCTAATTTTAATTTATCAAGTTTGTAAGGGGATTAAATTTTTAAAATCTGACTTCAATTGTATTTATTTAAAAATAATATCTCAACTCGTTTCAACCCTAAAGGTTAATCCATGTTTCAACAAGATTTCAAGATTTTGTTTCCGGTAAACCACAGTTTACTCTAAAATTCGTCTAAAATCAGATTTAATTCCAAAAATTCCAAAATTTCATATCTGACTCAGAAACGTCAAGATCTACAACTTTCGTGTTTTAACGTTTTCAATCCGAGTTACCTAAGTAGGTCAAAATCACCAATTTTCTCATAAGAATAATTCTGTCCGAGTTTAATGTATCACAGTTTAAAGATTTTGAATTCTACCATAGCAATTCAACTCCAAATTTGATGAAATTTTACAGAGATCATCTTAAGACAAATATCTACGACTTTCATGTTCGGCCAAAGATCTAAAACAGTCTAGATCCTATGTCAAAAACGTGATCAAGATCATTCCTAAGTTCTGTCCAAGATTTCAAGATCTAGATTCAAACAGTTCGGTTTCGGTTGGTTTTCACATATCAAATCGACTCCAAAAATTCTCAAAAATTTACAGTAGCTAGATCTAAGTCTTAGGAACGTTTTTCGTCTTTTAAGTTTCTCCGTTTGAATTTGTTTTAAGGTTCGGAAAAATTCATCAAATCTGTTGCGTCGGTAGAAAGTTTAAATCGACAGATTTTCGGTTTCTTGTTAATCTTTTAGTTTTGAATGTTTTAATTCATCCCAAAACCATGTAAGAGTTAACTTACAGAGTTTATGAACGTCCGGGATCGTCTATTCGAAGGCGTGGCTTCCAGTCCACCGTTTCTCCTCTCCGTTCGTCGGGTTCTACGACCTAGATCCAATACGAGGTGTAGAAGAGAAAAGAAGATGATTAGGATTCGTTTTCGAATCGTTTATGGAACAAAGATTGGATCCAGACTTACCACGACTATGGAGATCTGTAGAAATTTCGTCCAACAGGTCTCGCCTTTGGTTTCGTGCCTCCGACGACTCCGGATTTAGGGTTTCCAATGTGTAGAAGGTTGTAGGGTTTCGTAAAAGTATTTGGAGCTCCTAGGAGGTCATATTTATAGATTTCCAGGTCCTAGGGCGTCCAACATCTGACCTAAGGGTCTTGGGTCGAGAGATGTTCAACCGAAAGTCGAAAAATCCGCGTTCGGGCGAGAGATTCACGCAACGGGCGAATCTGTCGCTTGGCGCGGTCGTGGCGCGCCCTTCCCCTTGTGACCGCGCGGCCACCGCGCCGAACTCGCCTGGACTTCGGTCCGGGCGGGTCGTGCGATCCGTCGTGCTTTTCCGTCTCTCTTTCGGGTTTCTATCCCTCTATGCTCCCGAATTCCGATTTCCGGGGTATATTCGGGTTTCTACTTTCTCTCTAAATCTATTCTCGGGTCTAGTTAAATGTTTGGACTCGAATCCTCGAGGTCATTAGTGTCGGGTTTCGGTGTACAATTTATTTACCTTTAATCCATCCTTTTATTTAATTAAATTCCTTTAATTCCTTTTTGAGTAAAAATCTCATTTCTCATTTCCTTATCTTTATTTATTTCTTTATTTGCTGGATTCATTTATTTATTTATGGTATTTATTTTATTTATTATTTATTTATTTAATTATTGTTTTATTTTATGATGGAAAATTCACGGGTATTACAGCGCCGCTGCATTCGGATCCCGTCGCCGCCGCGGCTCCTCCTCTCGGATCCGGTTCCATCGCCGCCGCTCGCGGCCGTCAGCCCCTGCCGCCGCTGTGGAGAAGAAAGAAAGAAGAGGAGAAGAGGGGAAGAGATCGAGCCTCACCTTTTGGTCCATTGTGCTCTCTTTAATACATTGTGTTCTTGTGTTGTAGAGGAGGAAGACATAAATCTGAAATGGAAATGGAGTGTTGGGATTGAATGGATTGATGGAAGTGTCAAGAAGAAAGAAAAGAGAGAATGGGCGGTGGCGTGAAATCAGGGGTTAGGAGATCAAATCAATTTTGAAAGACATAAATGGAGGTCTGTTGGACTTAAGGAGGTGGGCAAAGGAAAGGTGTTTTTGTCCGGATAAAATGAAGCTGCAAAATTCTCTATATAAACCTCCTCCTCTTCACATGAAACTCACGCCCCACACCTCATATTTTCCTTCTTCCTTCAGCTTTTTAGTGTATGTATGGAGTGTGTTAGAGAAAGGATTTATTGTAGCAGAAGTAGTGTGGGAATATGATTGTGCTGAAGTGGTGTCCCAATAGTAGCTAAAGGGATTATTACAAATAGTTAATTTATTTTAGTTGGAAATTTAGTTATTATTTATGTTAGAATTCTATTGTGACAATACTGAGTTAATATTAAAACTTTTGTAAGACAAATAGTTGCAAAGGATTATCTGCTCGTAGCCTACGCGTGTGTTGCCTCCATCCCGTCTACGGTGACGGTAAGTAGATTTTTACTCTTTGGAGTAAGCCCAAAAATTATTTAGCTTAAGCATAAAATTCAAGAAAACCATTTTTATTACTTTTAAATTTATGCTTATAGCTCCCTACTGCTTTTGGATTATTGGTATGCCATTTTACTGTGCTTATTTAATTTCTGCAATAAATAAATATGGATTTTTGGAGCTCATGGTTACGGGGTGGGTCTACGCTACTGGGTCGGCTCAACGCCACCTCCGCCGTTTGCGTGCTACGCGTGCCATTCGGGGACCGTTGAAAACTAACGCGACGCCATGGTTGGATTCCGCGTGGTCTGAGGGAATTTCTTACCTCCACCACAACCCTTGAATGTATGTGAGAACTGGGCCCTACAACAGGGAACCTGCACATCATGTTGGCTGAGAAATTTATTTCTTGGTAGCGCATAGTGTCATATTATCTCTTCCCGGGATTAGATTTATATGGATTTTGTCTGTGCTTAAATTAATTCTCGTTTTAGCATACCACTACCATAACTATTCTTTTTAAACTGTTTCTGCAACCCGACCTCCTCCGGGAGTAAAGGTCTACTTACTCAGCGATTGTTTTCGCTGACTCTACAGTTTTCACCGTTTCCTTTCAGGTCATAGAAATCTGCAAGGCATCAATGCACGGGCACGGTTTGGGTATTTTGTACGAAAAGTATATTTGAAATCGCTCTTGGGATAGATAAATTTATTACTTGGCATAGATAATGATTTATAAAGCATAAACAAATCTTTGGGTCCTATCCCATTATTAAAAAATTTTGTGCCCTACTGTTTTAAACAATGCATTGCGCGTTTAACAGTATTTTTGACTATGAAGTAGACAACCCCTTTTAAATAAACACTTCAATGGAATTTATTCCATTTCTATCGTTGAGCTCCTTGAGGAATGCGTTCCTCCGTTTTGGTTGTACAATCCAACCATTTTTATTAAGCTTATTTTATACTCTACAGTATTATAAGCTTCATTGCGAATTATATGCTAGCTTGTCCGGAACGTGGTTAGCATATACATTCAGCTGTGGTTTTTATTCTAGCCTTAGCGTATTTCAGGCGGTCCGTAATACGTGGCGGTAGCACCCCCCACCCCTTTTCCCGCTCTTTGCTTCCGTTGTTCATTAAAGAAAATGGGGGTGTTACAGCGCCACCAGCGCGCCACCCTGCTGATGGGGCGTTTCATAACGCCTCAGGCATTTTTGCTCCTCAAAGTGATGATGGGCGAACCCAAACGACTCAAATTCAAATTCCAGATGTTTGGGGATGTGTTGGAACGGTTTTGGATAGATTTTGGGTGTGCTAAACCCTCCACAAAGTCTGATTAAGGTGATACATGAGCTTATTGGGGCATTAGTTGAACCGTGGTTGAGTAAGGTGGATTAGTGGGGGTA
Source organism: Hygrophila difformis (assembly GCA_030278955.1). Lineage (NCBI taxonomy): Eukaryota > Viridiplantae > Streptophyta > Magnoliopsida > Lamiales > Acanthaceae > Hygrophila > Hygrophila difformis. The sequence goes on from JAOANR010000008.1 coordinate 60,081,373, forward strand.
TGGGAGCTTTAATTTCGGGATTTCTCAGTCATTAAGCCCTCACCACTCACCTAGGGTCTTAATGCCATCATTGGAATACTAATCATTTCAGATTCTCCCCTTTATTAACCTCACAACCCCTCTCCATTGCATTAGTCCGAAAATCTGAGTTCATTGGAGTGTTGGTGGGAGTTGAGTGTTGTTCCTAGGTTTTGTTCAAAGTTTGGCACTTCCAATCTATCATTCCTTGGGTAAGTAAGGATTTCATTCTTTTTCCTTAGTCCTAGACTCAAATTTCAGACCTCTATGTTAAGGATTTTGCCAACCATTCGAATATAGGATCAATCGTTGGAGGAGGGGACTGTTGAGATGAGAATTTTGATCATAAACTCATCCCAAGTAAGTTAGTATTGTGCACGTTGATTTTTAGAGGTTTTGGTCGAGTTTTTTCGAGTTCTAGTCCGAAATCCCTCCGTTGGTAAATCTGTCAAATAGGGTTTTCCATGACTAGCTTTTGTTGTTCTGCGTTTTTGACCTATCTCCGATCATTTTTAGAAGATCTTTCCAAAATAAAAATTGTTCCTAACATTCTATATATGAGTTCTGTAAATTTTCATAATTTTTGGAGTTGATTTAATACCCGAAATCGTATCTGGTATTCTGCTATGGATTGCTGACAGAATGATTTTTTCATGAAGTTCGGTTTTGTTGTGCATTTCACATCGTCCTATGTTTGCTATTCGATCTTGATGTCTTCATAATAATTGTTCCATTTTGTGTCTAGATCATCCCTGTAAAATTTTATAATTTTTGGAGCATGTTCAAAATTGTTATGAATTTTTGAATGAAATATGGTCGGATGGACTGAAGAGTTTTGAGAGTCATGAAACAGTAGGTTCTGAAATTGGTTTATTTCGCCTATTTAGAGTCCGCATTTGAAGATAGCTATTTTCTATGAAAAATGCTTATTTCGATGTTCCCTAGCTACTGTAATTTTTCCAGAATTATTAAAAATAGTTTGCTACATTTTCAAATGCGATTTTGAAAACTGCCACATTACCACTTTTATCGGTAAATTCTATCTTATATATTTTGATGAATTAAGAGTCGAATGTTGCTCGTTTCTGAAATGTATGAATTCTGGAAATGTGGTGATATCATGAAATGATAAAAATGTGGTTTTGAAACTTTGTAAGTTTTGATCGAGTGGGATGCCCAATGTTTTAGAGGGTAAGTGCATTTGGTGTGAGCTCGTTGGGCTGCCCCCTCTTTTGTAGCCAAAACGGCACATATGATATTGTGGTTTCGTGATTGTAAGAGTCTATACTCCTAGATGTATCCGTATGGGTTATCTAGGGCTCCGGAGTGATCTGTATAGGGTCACTGCTTTCACATCCCTCGTGGGTACGAGTCCCAGAGGTGGGTTGATTCCAAGGGTACGTCCCTAGAATCTTTATTTTGAGTCCCTGTGGGTTTTAGTCCCAAAGGGCGTAATTGGTGTCATCGATCAAAACGAACATTGGTAAATTATTCGTGGGATATGTGTAAGAGATTTTAAATTATTTTACTTATTCGTCTTTTTAAATTAAAATATTATCTTTGTGTACTCTTCTAAAATCTTTTAAAATTTGTTGTGCTATATATTAACTTACGCAGTACCTTTTGTACTGATAAATTGTTGTTTCATTTTTATTCAAATTTTGCAGAGTAAGCATTGCACGGAGGGACGGAGTTTCCATTATTAAACACTTGTCAATTTTAAATTATTTAAATTTACGTATTGGACTTGGACTATGGTTTTGGTCGCATGTTTTGGCCTTGTTTTTAGCTTCCGCATTACTTTACTCGTGCATGGTGAATTATAACTCTGATTTAAACTCGGGCACTCTTTGATTGGTTTAAATATTTTTAAATAATGATGCAACTTAAGCCTTAGCATTCTTTTAAATGAGCTTGATTTGATCGTGTCTTGTTTAAAAGGGTGTGGCGGTAGCGTCCCGGCCTGGGTGACCAAATCCGGGGTGTTACAGCGGGAACGTGGTATGACTGTATGACGTATGCCATTTCTCCCATTATCGAAACATTTATTCTCCTCCCTTCGAGTTCCATTGCCTTTCCTAAAGTTGTTATTGTTGTCTTTCTGATCCCTCTTCTCAGGCCCTTGAGAGTCCTTGCTCGACTTGCCATTTTTCTTACGATTTAGTTGCTGGACTCGAGCAATCGCTACAGCGCGATCATATATCGTCTGCAGGTTCGTGTATTGTCCTCCTGCAAGTATCTCCCGGATACTAAGGTTCAGACCCATCTCGAATTTCTGAGCCTTGTCAGAGTCGGTTGGTACTAGCCTCGTAGCAAATCACACTAGCTCCTTGAATTTGGTGTAGTACTCTTGCACTGTTTGTGCACCTTGCCTTAGGTTAGTGAATTCTTCGTACTTCGCAGTCTTGGTGCTCAGTGGGTAGAATCATTCTCTCAAGGCTTCCTTAAATTCTTCCCAGGCTTCTTCGTCTTCCTCTGAATTCTTTTCAAGATTTTGCTACCACTCATCGGCTTCCTCTGAATTCCTCATCAGGGCATTTGATAACGTTCAAGAGCTTATCAAAGGTACAGATCCAACCTTCCAACTTGGCCGGATCCTCTTGGCCGTCATAATGGGGTGGGTTGTAGGGGTTCACCAATGCCAAGTAGTTGACTCGGGCTACTGGCGGAGGTACTGCTGCTTGCGCCCTATGCACCTCAGCATTTCCTAATGCTACAAGGACTTCCTCTACAGTTTTTAAACGTTCTTCCATATTGTTGGGCACAGGAGGCACTCTTTCTCCTAGGTTCTGAGGAGTCTCATTGTTGTTGGCCACGTTGGGGAGGTTAGCGTCAGTGCCGTTTGGACTTACCTTCCTTGGTTTTCTCCTAGGTGCCATTTTCTGTTAATAAGCACGCGAAGATGAGTTTCTAAACTAGGGAACTTTAGAAGTCAAGAAAATTGAAAGATAGATTAGTAAAGGAAGATAATAGATGCGAGTACGCTAAGTGTTCTTGATCGACGTCTAAGACTGAAGCAAAATTTATCTCTAGCAAGCACTCCTACGTCAAAGTCAGGTTGTACTCCAACAAAGAAATGTTTCTTAACATATAAAAAGAGTTAAAGTAAATGTATATATGCAATGCAAATGATGATCCCCCCGAAGCTAATGTATATTTTATATCTATCTTCCATGGGTTTAAAAAAAATTTAAGTTTATACCATCGAGGTAATATTTTAAAAATTAAAAATAATAGTAGTTAAAAGTCTTGGACCTCTATATTGGCCAAAATAATAAACATTTGGGTTTTATTAAAAATATAGGGATTGAGCCTTTAAAATAATTGGGCTTAAAAGTTGGACCCAATTAGTAGTTAAATAATTGGGCTAAGAAAAATATTTGGGCTTCAAAAATTTTGGGTTTAAAATAATTTGGCTAGGAAATTCGAAATAATAATTTAGGCTTCTAAAAAAATAGCTTTAAAGTAACAATAATAATGGTTTAAAAATAATAGTTTAAAAATAATAATGATAATAGATTTAAAAATATTCCGAGCTCTGATACCAACTTGTAACACCCCGGTTTTTGATAACCCAGGTCGGGATGTCACCGCCACACCTCCCTAGCAAGACACGGTTTCTCCGAGCTTGCTAAAGAGATGAAAGGCTATGGTTTTTCAGAATTTAAAAAATTCAAACTGCCCATTGTAATATAACTCGAAAATAATATCATTACTGTTGCAGCGAAAAATAATATTTAGATATAAGTAATGCAGCGGAATTTAAATTGGGCCAACATGGCCAAAACACGGGTTAAACAGGTCCGTTCATGCAAGTCATAACTAAATGCAGAAATTTGAAACAGAGTTTCCCCAAATGTTCCCATGTATGCATATGATGATGCAAAATCCTCATACTCTGAAAGAAAAGGGAAAAATGATTTGGGTCAGCAAAACGTGTTGAGTAAGTTAACACATAGCATGATCAAGGGGTTTCAAAGCCTTTAATTAATTTATAAAAAAGAATTGAGTTACCTTAAGCAAAATGATAGTCATTATCCAAATTAATTCGACTTAACTAATAGTACAATTTAATTGCATAATCTAAAACAGGGATTCTAAACTATCATAGAGATAACTTCGCAAATACATAAATAAAGGACATAATTTAAAAGCTAAATTAAATAAAAAGAACTAGTTTCCAATCTTTTAATTCCCCGGTACTTCACGATTAGGTATTTCAAGATTTCATTCTTTCACTATTGCTCAATATGACTTAGTATAATTCGTTCTTGGGGAATCGAACCCGCAAGAATTTTAGACGCATCCTAAGGAATTGAACCCATAGGAATCAACACACGTCCTGGGGAATCGAACCCGCAGGAATTGACACACATCCTGGGGAATTGAACCCGCAGGAAAACATAAACCCTGGGGAATTAAACCCGCAAGGTAAGATAGACATCCTGGGGAATTGAACCCGCAGGGACACATACGCCTTGGGGAATCGAACCCGCAAGGTAAGAACAAGTTTCGCAAATTTCACAAGTTTCTCAAAATATAACTTTCTTAAGATGCTGTTTACTCCATAATTATTTTAAAATCCATTCCAAGTCCGAAAATTATGAAAATCTACCAGTCACTCGAAAACACAGAGACGAACAAGTTTTGTGTTTTAAGTTTTCCGATCCCGGGTTAAGGAAACAAGTCAAAAATATGATTTTCTATCAGAACATTATTCTGTCCGAGTTTTACAACAGCACTTTCAAAAATTCGAATTCTACCACAGCAAACGAACTCCACTTTCAACGAAATTTTACAGGAAGATACATAAGACATAGATATACAAGTTTCATGTTCAACTCAAGTTCTAATTCGGCCTAGATCTAATGTCAAAATCAACCACAATTTCGGACTAAGAATCTGTCACCGTTTCAAGTTCTAAATTTGGAACAGAAAAGTTTTTGGCCGTTTCAGATGCCAAAACATGATGAAAAATTATGAAAATTTTACACGAACTAGATCAGTGTCTTAGGAACGTTTTCATGTTTTAAGTTTTTCCGTTTGAATAGTTTTAAGGGTTCCAAAAATTCATACGAGATCGTTGCGCCGTAGGGTTTTTAGGTTGACAGATTTTTAGGGTTATTTGCTTAACTCCTTATGTTTAGTTGTATTTTAAGTCACCCAAAACCAAGTAAGAGTTAACTTACATAAAAGTGGTCCTCCGGCTCGTCTAATTCGAAGAAGTGGCCTCTGGTTCCTCCGTTAGTCCCCTAGATCCGTCGAAATCCTCCTTCGTGCTCCGGAACGGGGTTTAGAAAAGAGAAAGGGGCCAAGTTAGAGGTGTACTCGAATTTGAATGGTATGAAATGGATGAAAACCTTAAAACACCGTCTACCTACGCCCGGGAACTCTTGAACTCGCCTGGAACGTCCTCCCTTTCGACCTCTTGCCTCCGACGACTTGAGAATTAGGGTTTTCGGGTATGTTTAATTCGAAGATGTTCGAAAGGGATCTACGGGCTGTCAAGGGGGCTTTTTATAGACTAACGAGGACTTGAGGTCGTCCATGAACAGATTGGAGTGTCTTGGGCCGAAAGGTAGGCAACCGACATCGAAAAATCCGGAGTCGGGCGAGAAAATCGGGCAACGCCGCAACTGCCTGGTCTGGCGCGCCCTTGGCGCGGTCTTCACTCCGGAACGCGCGGCGACCGTGCCGGCTTAGTCCAAGCTGCGGCCTGGGCCGAGTCGTGCGATCCGTCGGGTCTTTTCTCCTCTCTTTCGGACTTCTATCCTTCTATGTTCTCGGGCTCTGAATTTTCTGGCTATTCTTGAGCTCCAAATTCTAATCTTAATTTTATTCGGAACTCAATATAATTTCGGGTTCGAAATATTGAGTCCGTTTGTTTTTGGGTTCTCTTGGAATAATTTAATTAAGTTGTCTTTAACTTCACGGGCTCTTGGAACTTTAATTCCTTTTGGAATTAAATTCCATTTCTCATTTTATCTTTCAATTATTTATTTTATTTATTTGTTGTATTTATTTATTTATGTTACAAAATTCTCGGGTATTACAATCCTGTTAAACTAGAGGGGTGGATCCGTACCTTTGATAAACTTTTGAACGCTATCAAATGCCCTGATGAGGAGAAGATACGTGTAGCGACCTACTACTTAGGAGGCGAAGCCGATGAGTGGTGGCAAAACCTTCAAACGAATTCAGAGGAAGACGAAGAAGCCTACACTTGGGAAGAATTTAAGGAAGCCTTGAAAGAAAGATTCTACCCCCTAAGCTCCAAGACTGCGAAGTACGAGGAATTCATTAACCTAAGGCAAGGTGCACAAACAGTGCAAGAGTACTACACCAAATTCAAGGAGTTAGTACGATTTGCTACGAGGCTAGTACCAACCGACTCTGACAAGGCTCAGAAATTCGAGATGGGTCTGAACCTTAGTATCCGGGAGATACTTGCAGGAGGACAATACACGAACCTGCAGACGATATATGATCGCGCTGTAGCAATTGATAAGCGTAAAGAAAATGGGGAGTCGAACAAGGACTCGCAAGGATTTGAGAAAAAGAATCGAAACAATAACAATGGCAACTTTAGGGAGAACGAGGGTCAAGCTAGGTTCAATGAACTAAAGAAGAAAGAGAATAAGGGTTTCAATAATGGGAGAAATGGCATACGTCGTGCAGTCATACCACGTTGACCGCGGTGCCACAAAGCTCATCTGGTGCGCGAATGCCCAAGGCGCGGAACTTGTTATAGATGTGGTGGGGAAAACCACATGATTATAGAATGCGATATTCATGAGGAGATGATTGAGAAAAGGCTAGATTTGGTGAACCCTCAGCAAGAAAATCAATGAAGAACTGTAGGACAACTGAACGACGTCGATCAAGCTGACTTGCCAGCTCAGTGAGAAATGATCGTATACAACGATACACGACCTTGTTCCAAAACGGCCCAACCACAGTTATGGGGACATAACTGTAAGCTAAGCGGAGGGGGGATGTAACACTGTGCATCCTAGCCAAAAATAAATAAACAAATTCAAATTGTTTCGAACTACGTAATGGCTTGATCCCGTCACAAGGTACGTAGGCAGCTTGGAAATTTTAATTCCGAGTTCAGTCACAATATAAAAATAAAGAAAACACGAAACGAACTAAAGGACCCCAGTCCTTAGCTCGAGCGAAGATAAAAACGCAACTTCGAGGACGAAGTTGATTCTTAAGGAGGGTAGACTGTAATACCCACGAAATCAGGAGCGCAACATCGGGGACGAAGTTGAATCTTAAGGAGGGTAGACTATAATACCCGAGAGTTTTGTAACATAAATAAATAAATACAATAAATAAATAAAATAAATAATTGAAAGATAAAATGAGAAATGGAATTTAATTCCAAAAAGGAATTAAAATTCGAAGAGCCCATGAAGTTAAAGATAACTTAATTAAATAAATTGTTTCAAGATAACCCAACACAAATGGACTCTATAAATCTAACCCAAAATTAAATTGAGGTCCGTTTAAAATTAAGATATGAAAGGGGAGCCCAAAGATTAGTCTGAAAATCAGAGCCCGAGAACATAGAAGGATAGAAGTCCGAAAGATAGAAGAAAAGGCCCAACGGATCGCACGACCCGGCCCAGGCCGCAGCCTGGACCACGCCGCGCGGTCATGGTGCGTTCCGGAGGAAAACCGCACCAAGGGCGCGCCAGACCAGGCAAGTGCGCTGTTGAACGATTTTCTCGCCCGACTCCGGATTTTTCGACGTCGGTTGCTTACCTTTCGGCCCACGACTCTCCCTAGCTGCTCATGGACGTCCTCAAGTCCTTGGGAGTCTATAAAAAGGCTCCTTTACAGCCTGTAGATCCCTTTCGAACGTCTTCGAATTAAACATACCCGAAAAACCCTAATCCCATGACATCTGAGGCAAGATTTCTGAGAAGGAGGACGTTTCCAAGCGAGTTCAAGAGTCCCCGAGAGTAGGTAGACAGTGTGGTAAGATGTTCGTCCATTCCCTTTCATTCAAATTCAAATATGAAACTAATTACACACGTTTTTCTATTCTAAACCCCGATCCGGACAAGAGGAGGGAGAACGAAGGATCTCGGGAGACGAACGGTGAACGAGGAGGCCACTTCTTAAAATTAGACGAGCCGGAAGACCATTTCAAGTATGTTAACGCTTATTGTGGTTTTGGGAGATTAAAACAACCGAATGAATGAATCCAACGAAAACCCTAATTAAAATCTGTCTACACCAGCGCAGTGTCATTTCACGAATTATTCGGACCACTTAAAATGTTCAAACAAAAAAACTTAAAACAAGAAATGTGTTCCTAAGACCCTGATCTAAGTCCTGTAAAAATTTCATAATTTTTGGTTAAGGTTTGTTACCCGAAAATCGAACTAGAAGAACCTGCCTTCAATTTGGATCTTGAAATAGGGACAGATTCATATTTCAAACTTGTGGATGATTTTGACACTAGATTTAGGCCGAAATAGGTTTAGTGTTAAACATAAAAATTGTAAATCTATAAGCCTGGAATACCAATGAAAAATTTTAGAATTTTTCGTCAAGATTTGGACCTCCGAATTCGAACCGAACCAATCTGCGTTTTCTTCGAACTTCTAAAAATGGAAAGAGTTGGTTTCTGAACTTGATCTGATTTTTCATAACTGATCCGAGGAATTAGACCATAACTCTAAACGAAAGTTGTAGATAATTGTATTAAAATTAATCTTGTAAAATTTCATTAAGTTTGGTGTTCGTTTCGTATGTTAAAAATTAAATCTTTGAAACCTGCTACGTTCTGAATCCGGGCAGAGTAATGTTTCTGTACAAAATCACATTTTTGACTTGTTTCCTTAACCCGGATTGAAAAAGTTAAAACACAAAACTTGTTTGCTAGTATGTTAGCGAGCTACTGCTCAAATTTCAGAATTTTTGGCCTTGCGATGTATTTTTAAATGTTAATGGAGCGAACATCGACTGGTAAAAAGTTATATTTTGAGAAACTTGTGAAATTTGCGAAACTTGTTCTTACCTTGCGGGTTCGATTCCCCAAGGCGTCTGTTTTCCTGTGGGTTAAATTCCCCAGGATGTCTGTTCTTACCTTGCGGGTTCAATTCACCAGGATGTATATTTTCCTACGGGTTCAATTCCCCAGGATGTGTTTCAATTCCTGCGGGTTCGATTCCCCAGGACGTGTGTTGATTCATATGGGTTCGATTCCCTAGGATGCGTTTAAATTCTTGCGGGTTCGATTCCCCAAGAACAAATTATACTAGATCATATTGAACAATAGTGAAAGAATGAAATCTTGAAATACCTAATCTTGAAGTAACGGGGAATTAAAAGATTAGAAATTATTTCTTTTTATATAATTTAGCTTTTAAATTATGTCTATTTATTTATTTGCGAAGTTATATTTATGATCGTTTAGAATCCCTGTTTTAGATTATGCAATTAAATTGTATTAGTTAAGTCGAATTACTTTGGATAGTGTCTACCATTTTGCTTAAGGTCACTCAATTCTTTTTATTAAATTTAATTAAAGGCTTTGAAACCCCTTGATCATACTTGTGTTAACTTACTCAGCACGTTTTTGCTGACCAAACCACATTTTTCCCTTTTTCTACAGGGTATGAAGAATATGCATCATCATATGCATGCATGGGATTATTTGGGTAAAACATTATCTTTAAATTATGTTCTTACCTATGACTTGCATAAACGGGCATGTTTATCCCGTGTTTTGACCATGTTGGCCCAATTTAAATTCCGCTGCATTATATATATTTAAATATTATTTTCCGCTGCAACTTAAATATTATTATTTTCGAGTTATGCACAATGGGCTGTTTTTAATTATTTTAAATGCTTTAATGCTGTAATATCATAGCCTTGTCGTGTCTTGCTAGAGAGGTGTGGCGGTGACATCCCGGCCTGGGTTATCAAATCCGGGGTGTTACAATTGGAGTTCATTTGATAAGTTAAAAATTGGATCTTTGAAAGTTGCTACATTCTGAATCCTGACAGCTTAGTGTCTTTGCACAAATTCAAACTTTTGACTCGTTGCCTTACCTCGGATTGGAAAAGTTAAAACACGAAACTTGTTCGTTACATTGTTTTTGAGCTACTGCAGAAATTTCAGATTTTTCTACCTTTAATAGAATTTTTAAACGAGAATGGCGCGGACAACGACCATATGAAACCTATATTTTTGAGGAAACTGCGAAACCTTTGAAATTGGTCTTTTCTAAACGTACAACGAAACTTCTTTTGAAAAATAAAAATAAAGCTTTCGAAAATCCCCTTACGACAGGATTAAAAAAAATTAGGTAAGTGCTCTGCAGGCTGCCCTCCTAACTGCGTCGTGCCTGAATGTACGATGGTGTTAAATATGAGAAATTATGCCAAAACGGCGAGATATATAGGGCCTACACTATCGGGAGTATCCGTATGGATTTCTCGAGGCTCCGGAGTGGTACTGGGTATGGCGGATACGGCTACAGCCGCCGGACTACCGGCTAAACTTTGTTGCCGATTGCACTGCAATCGTGAAATACCTTATCTTAGAGTAACGGGGGAATTAAAAGACTTGAAAATTATTTCTTTTTATTAAATTATGCTTTTAAATTATGTCCTGAATTTATATTACCATGCAAGCTATATTTATGATCCTATGAAATTCATGTCTTTTAAATTATGCAATTTAATTATCATTAGTTAACTGAATTAAATTGTGGAATGTATGCAAACTTGTTGGAGGTAACTTATTTTTTTAAAAAAAAATTAACTAAAGGCGTTTAAACTCCATTATTGTAAGCTAGGGGTCAACTTACTCAGTATTTTTATACTGACAACCTTTGTATTTTTCATTTCTTTCAGAGTACGGAGAATATGCATGAGCATAAGCATGCATGGGGGATTTTTGGGAAAACATTAATTATTTCATTTTCGCTTATAAATATGACTTGCATACGGGTCTGTTTAACCCGTGTTTTCGGCTATGTTGGCCCATTTACATTCCTTTATTTTTCCGCTGCAATTAAATTAAGTATTATATGTGGATGACTTGGTATTTTAAATTAATATTATTTTTAATGGGTTGTTTTAAACTTATTTTCTGAAAAACCATAGCCTTGCATCTCTCTAGCAAGCTCGAAGAAGTCGTGTCTTGCTAGGGAGGTGTGGCGGTGACTTCCCGGCCTGGGTTATGAAAACCGGGGTGTTACAGTGACTTTAGGTTTTCCAGTAGTGGGTTTTTTCACCTGCGAACGTGTGGCAAGAGGATTGCCTGCAGTGGTACTTGCGGCTGCCGCCTTTCGCTTTGTTGGGCTTAGTATTGCAGATAGAGGTGGAAGATGGGTGGGCAGAAGGCTCCTTTTCATGGACAGTCACTGTGGTTGGGTCACTTTGTTTGGTTGGATCAGATGGTGAGTGTGAGAAATCTTTTTGGTGTGTTGTAGGGTTGGTGGGTGATGGTGGGTTGTTGTGTGAAGGATTGACATTGAAGTTCAACAATTTTTTTTGGGCCTTTGATTTGTGTAGGTTCAGTAAAAGTAGGTGGGAGAATTATCTAAGGATTTTTTTGTGGATGGAGTAAATAATTGTTCATCTTTCTCACCTTGGTCTTTCAACAGTGGGGACAAACTGGAAGGAGATGAATGGTTGGTTACAGGTGGAGAATCTGGAATTGGAAAATAGAAGTCGGTTAGGTTTTGCTCTGTGTATGCCACAACTGCTGTGTACTTTGACTGAAGTTGAGTTCCTTGGGAGAAGGAGTAATAACAAATGTAACATAGGAGCTCCTTGTTTTGTACCTCTGAAGCTATGTCTCCAAATACTTCCAGGTTCTGCAAGAGGAAAAACCAGTGTACTGCTGGTTAGTTTAGGTTAGACATATAGAAAGAACCAAGAACAGAGGCATTGTGCATGTTTGAAGATAATATATGAGATGAGGTTTAATCGTGCCCTATTAATAAGAAGAAGGAATTTAGTAGCAGTATAAGAGTACATCGAATAAAAGAATGAAATGAAGCATATAGGTAATCTTGGTTGGACGCCCGTTTTTCTTGACAGTAGGACAACGAACGACCAAAGTAATGTAAACATATAATGCTTTGTGGCAATTGCTGCAAGCAACGTGCCAGAATTGTTGGTTGTAGTTAGGTAATTGAACTGTTCCACGGACCTAAGCAGCGTGTTACATAAAAAAAATGTAGATAATTTTTTAGTTTGGATTAAATAACATGAGTTAGATTGAGTGTCAAACATAGAGAATAAGAAGAGGATGCATAAAGCTATATGGAAATAGACGACTTACACTATTTTCACTTTATAAAAAGAGGCAACTAAGCCATTCTATGTTTCTTTGTTTATGTACACTTTTAAAAATTTTCCCTGGAATGTTGAACTACAACTTCCTTGTTTTTTTTGGATTGAGATAAAAAAAAAAGGACAAACATTTTTAATTAACAAAAGATAGGGAATTATTATGATTGAGTTATTTAGAAACTGGTTACCTATGTGACTGGCATGTTGAAGTTTGTTTGCACTGTGGGAGGGGTTCTAAAACTTACCTGAGGGAGAGTGTCTAGAGAAGCTGAGACTGACAGTATAAATTCATTCGATGGTGGTGGAAGCAGGGACTTTCCGTTCTTGTAGTGGCAAATATCAAAGAGTTTCTTCACATCGGATGAGTGCTCATTGTACCTAGAAATGTCAGCGTATTATATTGTGTATCAGAAAACAAGTTGCCTTGGGGTGGGGGGATTGGTTTTCTCAATGTGTAATGTACCAGTCTTTCATGACAATGCCTTCAACGGTTGGAGGAATAACCAGGATGCAAGTATGAAACCGAGTTGTCAAGGAAAGTGCTGCGAAGAAATGATTAAAGTAATGAGTAATGCTGAGTGAGCAATCAAAAAAATAGTTTGTTATCAGTTATAAACGAGTAGAAGGAGGAGTCTTACTGTTAAATGTTGTTACTTTCATATTCATAAATATTACGTTTGGAGCAGAGGCGACTTGGGAAGCTAGGACGTCACCGTATTTCTGATTAAACTCGTTAGGCAAAGACGTGATGTAGAAGAGTTCCTTCAAAGGATAAAAGATAGAAAAAAATTGAATTAGCAGGATACTCCTATGTGTGTATGAAAAGGAAGATAAATTTGTCAAAAGCACATGTGTAATACCCGTGAATTTTCCATCATAAAATAAAACAATAATTAAATAAATAGATAATAAATAAAATAAATACTATAAATAAATAAATTAATCCAGCAAATAAAAGAAATAAATAAAGATAAAGAAATGAGAAATGAGATTTTTACTTAAAAAGGAATTAAAGGAATTTAATTAAATAAAAGGATGGATAAATGGTACACCGAAACCCGACACTAATGAACTCGAGGACTCGAGTCCAAACATCCAATTAGACCCGAGTAAGGATTTAGAGAGAAAGTAGAAACCCGAATATACTCCGGGAATCGGAATTCGGGAGCATAGAGGGATAGAAACCCGAAAGAGAGGCGGAAAAGCACGACGGATCGCACGACCCGCCCGGACCGAAGTCCAGGCGAAGTCGGCGCGGTGGCCGCGCGGTGAAGGGGTAATGGCGCGCCACGACCGCGCCACTTGACAGATTTGGTTGTTGCGTGAATCTCTCGCCCGAACGCGGATTCTTCGACTTTCGGTTGAACATCTCTCGACCCAAGACCTCTAGGTCAGATGTGGACGCCCTAGGGATTGAGAATTCTATAAATAAGCCCCTCGGGAGCCCCAAACAAGTTTACAAAACCCTACAATCTTCTATACGTTCGAAACCCTAAATTCGGAGTCGACGGAAAGCACCAAACGGAGGCAGCAGCTTTGGACGAAAATCCAAGGATCTCCAAACGTGTGGTAAGCTCTAGTCCGACAAATCTTTTCACGTTTCAATCCGAAAACGGATTCTAACTTCGGTTCTTTTCTTTCTACACCCCGTATCGAATCTAGATCGTAGAACCCGACGAACGGAGAGGAGAAACGGTGATCTGGAAGCCACGCCTCCGAATTAGACATCCCCGACGTTCATAAACTCAGTAAGTTAACTCTTACATGGTTTTGGGATGAATTAAAACATTCAAAACTAAAAGATTATCAAGAAACCGTAAATCTGTCAATCTAAACTTTCTACCGGCGCAACAGAGTTGTTGAATTTTTCCGACCCTTAAAACGAACTCAAACGGAAAACCTTAAAACACGAAAAATGTTCCTAAGACTTAGAACTAGCTACTGTAAATTTTTGAGAATTTTTGGAATGGATTTGATATGTGAAAACCCTTTGAAACCGAACTGTTGGGAACTAGATCTTGAAATCTTGGACAGAACTTAGGAATGATCTTGATCACGTTTTCGACATAGGATCTAGGCTGTTTTAGATCTTTGGCCGAACATGAAAGTTGTAGATAAATGTTTTAAGATGATCTCTGTCAAATTTCATTAAATTTGGAGTTGAATTGCTATGGTAGAATTCGGAATCTTTAAACTGTGACGCATTAAACTCGGACAGAATTCTTCTAATGCGAAAATTGGTGATTTTGACCTACTTAGGTATCTCGGATTGAAAAAGTTAAAACACGAAAGTTGTAGATCTTGATGTTTTCGAGTCAGATATGAGAGTTTGGAATTTTTGGAATTAAATCTGATTTTAGACGAATTTTGGAGTAAACTGTGATTTACCGAAACGAAATCTTGAAATCTTGTTGAAACATGGAATTAACCTTTAGGGTTGAAACGAATTGAGATAATATTTCTAAATAAATACAATGGAAGGCAGATTTTAAAAACTAAATCCCCTTACAAACTTGATAAATTAAAATTAGGGGTGAGTGCTCTGCAGGGTGCCCCCTAACGATTCACTTCGTGCCGTAATGGACGATGGTGACCCCGCGCGCTAAATTTGAGATATGGATTGCCTCAATGGCGAAACTTAGAGCCTACACTCTCGTGAATATCCGTATGGGTTTCCCGAGGCTCCGGAGTGGTACTGGGTATGGCTGATACGGTTGCGGCCGCCGGGCTACCGGCTAAACTTGTTGACATCGCGATGCTATCGTGAAACTTTGAAATACCAAATCGGGAATGTAATGGGGATTCTAAATTAAATTAAATTAGATTAAATTATGTTGTTGTCCAATTAAATTATTTAAATGCTTTATTTGAATTATGGCTATTATCTTGAACCATGTGATATGTGTTATTAAATAGAGCCTGAGATAAATTATGCTATTGGATATGGATTAGATGAAACTAAATATTATGTTATTATCATGCTTTTGTTAAATTATTAAATTTATGGCTTTTAAACCCTACGATCATGCATGCGTTAACTTACTCAGCAATTTTGCTGACCAAAACCATTTTTATTCCTTTCCTTACAGAATATGTGGAATGAGCATGTGTGAGCACGATTCATGCATGGGATTTTGGGGAAACCTTTATTTTGCTTTTAAATTTCGTACCTAGACTATATTATGAACGGGCCTGTTTAACCCGTGTTTTGGCCATGTCGGCCCTTTTTATATTTTCCGCTGCGATATTGTACTAAACTAAATATTTCCGCTGCGCTATGCTATTATTGTTTTCGAATTATATTGTATGGGCTATTTTGAATGCTTTAAATGTTTTTAAATACTGCAATACCCAGCCTTGCATCTCTTTAGTAAGCTCGGAGAAACCGTGTCTTACTAGGGAGATGTGGCGGTGACATCCCGACCTGGGTGACCAAAAACCGGGGTGTTACAAGTTGGTATCAAAGCCCGGCTATTTTTTTTAAATTACTATTTTTAAACCATTATTATTTTTAAACTATTATTAATATGTTGACTATTATTTTAAATTTTAAAGTACTATTTCCATGGAAAAATTTTTATTTTTAAAACCCATGGAAAAAAAAAGATATATATATATTGCATTAAATTATTATTGGGGGGAAAAATCATTTGCATTTGCATTTGCATGTTGCATCTCTGCTATGAACTTAGAATCTTGGAAACTTGAACTTAGAATCTTGGCGAAACTTGAACTTAGCATCTTGGCGAAACTTGAACATAGAATCTTGGCGAATTGAACCTAGAATCTTGGCGAATTGAACTTAGAATCTTGGCGAATATTAACTTAGATCTCTTGCTTGCGCTAGATGGCTAGTCAAGACATGATGCAGTTGATGGTCAGGATGATGAGTGTTCATCTCGATTCCCACCAAACCCTAGAGCAGATGAATTACCGTATGGCTCAATTGGAGGCCAATTTACATCACATGGGCAACTTGAGAGAGGCGGATCATCACCGCATAAACCAACTCGAGCGCCAAGTCCAAACCCTCACTACACAAAACTTAATACTAAAGGAATACATTGATGCCCACGGGCAAGACTTAAACACTATCTTTGACGAGCTGATGCCGCCGAGTTCGGAGGAGGAAGATCCGGAGGAAGATCCTGCTACCCCACCGGAGGATGTCATGAGACACTAGAGCTTCTATTATTAGATACTATTTTGCTAGGGAAAATATCGCTACTTTTGTACTAAAATTTCTTTCGAGGAAATAAAATGTCCGATCTATTTTTTTTTAAATCAAAACAAAACAAAACAAAATAAAATAAAACCCCGAAGCATGCGATGCTTCTTAGTTCGAACAAAGCGCCACGTGCTAAATTGCAATACACATATACATTTATATAGATCGCTTAGACTATATACTAAATTCACAAGGTCCTAATCTATCCTATTTGTACCAGAATGGCACCCAGAGGAAGAGGAAGAGGCAGATCCTAACCCGCTCCCCAAACCACTACTGAAACACCTACTGAAACACCTACTGAAACACCACCAAACGTCACTGAACCAAACCAACCTGATGAGGAACAGCCCCAAGGTGCGCAGGACGCCCCCGCACCGAACAATGTGGGCGATCGTCTTAGGACGATAGAGGAAGTGTTGATTGCGCTCGGAAACGCGCAAGTCAACCAGGGTCAAGCTGCGGCGGTACCTCCGCCCCAAGCTCGCCCTAACTACCTGGCGATGGTGAATCCTTACCAGCCACCCCACTACGCTGGTGAGGAGGATCCAGCTAAACTGGAGGAATGGATCCGGACTTTTGACAAGCTGCTGGGAGCGGTCAAATGTCCGGAAGGAGAGAGGGTACATGTCGCTTCATACTACTTGGGAGGCGAAGCTGATGACTGGTGGCAAGCAACGCAAGCCAAACTGACTGAAGATGACGAGCCCTATTCGTGGATGGAGATGATGGAACTACTCAGGGATCGATTCTATCCCTTGAGTACCAAGGCTGCCATGTACGAAGAGTTCCTGTCGCTGAAGCAAGGAAGCCAAACGATGCAAGAATACTGCACACGCTTCAAGGAGCTGGTGAGGTTCGCACCAAGGCTAGTGCCTACTGATGCGGAAAAGGCACAGAAGTTCGAGATGGGACTGAACCTGTCTGTGCGCGAGGTGATCGCGGGGGTACACTACCCCGATTTGCAAGCCGTATACGATCGCGCTGTAGCGGTAGCACGCGTGCAGCAGCTGAAAAGAAGGGTGAGTGGGGAGTCCAGCAGGGGTCCTCAAGACAAGAGAAGTCGAGACTCAAGAAATGAAAACAACACTGGTAGGAGGTTCAATCAAGAAGATCCGGTACCGCCTTGCCCGCGATGTGGACGACCACATCTGGCAAGGGGATGCCCGCAACAAGGCGCTTGTTACCGATGCGGTCGAATGGGTCACGTTCGACGGGATTGCCGAACTAGGCTCGAGAACATAACGAAGAGGGACGATTTGGTCGCGGGGCAAGAACAGCCTCAAAACCAAAACTGGCGAAACGGGAATAACCAAGGGTACAGACCCCCTCAAAATAGACCGCAAAACCAGAACCAGAACCAACGACCCCCGCCCCCGCAGAATCAAAACCAACAGCAAAACCAGCAGCAGAACGCGAATCAGCAGGGCAACCAAGGACGCCCTGTGGGGAGGCTCAATGTGGTAAACCAAGCGGACGTGCCTGCGCAAGGAGAAGTGATGGCAGGTACATTTTATGTGTTGAATACGCCCCTTAGAATTCTATTTGATTCTGGAGCTAGTTGCTCAATTATAGCATCAAGGATAGTGCCTGAGTTAGATCTACCTAAGTGCGAGAGAATTAGCTTAGGAATTCAATTGCCTTCTGGAGAAGTAGTGTCTTGCTCTAAACGATTTAACGGAATTCCTATAGTGATAAAGAACGTAGAATTCTTCGCGAACTTAGTAGAATTTAACTTAAGAGACTTTGACATCATACTGGGGATGGATTGGCTATCCCAGTATAAAGCGGTGATCGAATGCCAAAAGCAAAAGATCACCTTGTCGAAAAGTAGGGGAAAGAGGGTTATCTTTTACTCTCAGCCCCCTAAGAAAAGTAACAAAATCGTTAGTGCACTCAAATTGAGTAACTTGATGCGTAAGGGGTATGAACTATATGCGTGCTATGTGCACAACCTTGCGGCGGAAGAAAACAAGGTTGATAGCATACCAGTGGTAAGAGAGTACCCGGACGTATTCCCTGAAGACGTCCCGGGCATGCCACCTGAGAGAGATCTTGAATTCACTATAGATCTCATTCCGGGGACAGAGCCTGTCTCGAAAGCTCCGTACCGGATGGCACCACTGGAAATGAAGGAGTTAAAAGAACAACTCGAGGAACTATTGGGAAAAGGGTACATAAGACCGAGTACATCCCCTTGGGGAGCACCGGTTTTATTTGTCAAGAAGAATGACGGAGGACTACGTCTTTGCATAGATTACCGAGGACTAAACCAAGTGACCATTAAGAATAAATACCCCCTACCGAGAATAGAGGATCTGTTTGATCAACTGAAGGGAGCTTCAGTATTCTCGAAGATCGATTTGCGATCTGGGTATCATCAATTGAGGATTGCCGAGAAGGACATTCCGAAAACGGCATTTCGAACGCGATATGGCCATTACGAGTTCACAGTGTTATCCTTCGGGTTAACAAATGCTCCGGCCATGTTCATGAATCTCATGAACAACGTGTTCCGAGAATTGTTAGATCAGTGCGTCGTAGTGTTCATCGACGACATCTTGATCTACTCAAAGAGCGAGGAAGAGCATGCAAAACACCTACATCAAGTGTTAGAAATCTTGCGAAGAAATCAGCTATACGGCAAATTGTCCAAATGTGACTTCTGGCTGAAAGAAGTGGCATTCCTCGGACACATAGTATCCGCTGATGGAGTATCAGTGGATCCGGCAAAAGTCTCTGCCGTAACTGAATGGGCAACTCCGAAGAGTCCAACGGAAATAAGGAGTTTCCTTGGATTAGCCGGATATTATAGACGATTTGTGAAGGACTTTTCAAGGATTGCACGTCCTTTGACCCAGCTACTAAAGAAAGGAGCAAAATACGAGTGGACCGAAGCATGTGAGACTTCGTTTCAAGAGCTGAAGAAACGACTCACAACCACACCCGTATTAACATTACCATCAGAGAATGGTGACTTCGAAGTATATAGCGATGCTTCGAAGGAAGGCTTAGGTTGTGTCTTGATACAAGACTCGAGAGTCGTAGCCTATGCATCACGCCAACTAAAACCTCACGAGGAAAATTATCCGACACATGACCTGGAGTTGGCAGCGGTCGTTTTCGCTCTAAAGATATGGAGACATTATCTTTATGGGCGGAAGTGTCGAATGTTCACCGACCACAAGAGCTTGAAATATATATTCACTCAAAAGGAGTTGAATTTGAGACAGCGAAGGTGGTTGGAACTTATTAAAGACTACGATTTAGAGATAGCATACCACGAGGGGAAGGCGAATGTGGTAGCCGATGCCCTAAGTCGGAAAACCCAACACGTAACAAACTTGTTGGTAATTCCGCCGGCATTGTACATGGAATTGGCAAGATTGGAGTTAGAACTTGTGCATCCTGGCACAGTGAGGGAAACGGTCAATGCCATGGTCGTAGAGACTCCAATATTAGACGAGATTCGACTCACTCAACCGGGCGACCCGAAACTCGAGAAGATAAAAGAGTATATTGCCGAAGGAAAGGCAATAGGATTTGCTGTCCACGAGGATGAAAGCATCCGTTTTAAAGGTAGATGGTGTGTGCCTCTTAAATGTGCCGAGTCGAAACAAAGATTGATGGAGGAAGGGCACAACACGCCATATTCCGTACATCCCGGAGGTGACAAGCTATACAAAGATCTGAAGAAGATCTATTGGTGGCCGGGAATGAAGAAGGAAGTGGCAAATTTCGTGGCGAGATGTCTCACCTGCCAAAAGGTTAAGGCAGTGCGACATAAACCCTTAGGACTGATGCAACCACTAGAGATTCCAAGTTGGAAGTGGGATAGCATCTCAATAGACTTTGTCTCGGGATTACCCCGATCACCTAAAGGCATGAACAAGATTTGGGTGATTGTGGATAGGCTAACGAAGACAGCCATATTTATCCCAATGAAAGATACGTGGACTATGGACCAATTGGCCCGAGCCTACATTGATAATGTGGTACGACGACATGGAGTACCACATGATATCATTTCCGATAGAGACAGTAGATTTGTCTCTCATTTCTGGACGGAGTTACAAAAAGCTCTCGGTACTCAAATCAAAATGAGCACCGCATTCCACCCGATGACGGATGGTCAAACTGAGAGAACAATCCAAACACTAGAGGACATGCTGAGAGCATGTGTGTTGGATTTCAAAGGAAATTGGGAATCTCATTTACCCTTGATTGAGTTTTCCTATAATAATAGCTACCATGCTAGTATCGGCATGGCACCTTTCGAGGCGTTGTATGGACGAAGGTGCCGAAGCCCTTTGAACTGGGAAGAAAACGATAAGTCCGTGGTAGTGGGACCGCAACTTATCGAAGACATGACTCAACAAATCAAAGTGATTCAAGGGAAGATGAAAGCCGCACAAGACCGTCAAAAGAGTTATGCCGACGTGAGACGACGAGACCTAGAATTTCAAGTGGGAGATAGGGTCATGCTAAAGATATCACCCATGAAGGGGGTGATGCGCTTTGGCAAACGAGGGAAGTTAAGTCCCCGATACTTAGGACCTTACGAAATCCTAGAACGAGTCGGAACTCTAGCCTACCGATTGGCTTTACCGCCACACTTAGATCAAGTTCATAATGTCTTCCATGTCTCGCAACTAAAGAAGTATGTGCCGGACCCGACACACGTACTTCAACCGGAGACAATTGAGCTCGACGAAGACTTGACTTACGAAGAAGTCCCAGTGCGTATTCTTGACACTAAGGAACGAGTAACGAGGAACAAAACCGTCAAAATGATCAAGGTCCTTTGGTCAAATCACGAAAGTGAGACGGCAACTTGGGAAGTAGAATCCGATATGAGGGAACGATACCCGACATTGTTCCAAACCGATACCGACACAGTTATGGGGACATAACTGCAATCTTAAGGGGGAGAGGATGTCATACCCCCTAATTTTTCGTGCACTTTTGTAAACTTTTGAACTACGTTATGGCTTGATCCCTTTACCGGGTACGTAGGCAGCTTAGAAGTTTTAATTCTAAGTTCAGTCACAACATAATAAAATAAACACAAGACCCTTAGCACGAGAAAGCCGAAACACAACTTCGAGGACGAAGTTGATTCTTAAGGAGGGTAGGCTGTAATACCCGTGAATTTTCCATCATAAAATAAAACAATAATTAAATAAATAGATAATAAATAAAATAAATACTATAAATAAATAAATAAATCCAGCAAATAAAAGAAATAAATAAAGATAAGGAAATGAGAAATGAGATTTTTACTTAAAAAGGAATTAAAGGAATTTAATTAAATAAAAGGATGGATAAATGGTACACCGAAACCCGACACTAATGAACTCGAGGACTCGAGTCCAAACATCCAATTAGACCCGAGTAAGGATTTAGAGAGAAAGTAGAAACCCGAATATACTCCGGGAATCGGAATTCGAGAGCATAGAGGGATAGAAACCCGAAAGAGAGGCGGAAAAGCACGACGGATCGCACGACCCGCCCGGACCGAAGTCCAGGCGAAGTCGGCGCGGTGGCCGCGCGGTGAAGGGGTAATGGCGCGCCACGACCGCGCCACTTGACAGATTTGGTTGTTGCGTGAATCTCTCGCCCGAACGCGGATTCTTCGACTTTCGGTTGAACATCTCTCGACCCAAGACCTCTAGGTCAGATGTGGATGCCCTAGGGATTGAGAATTCTATAAATAAGCCCCTCGGGAGCCCCAAACAAGTTTACAAAACCCTACAACCTTCTATACGTTCGAAACCCTAAATTCGGAGTCGACGGAAAGCACCAAACAGAGGCAGCAGCTTTGGACGAAAATCCAAGGATCTCCAAACGTGTGGTAAGCTCTAGTCCGACAAATCTTTTCACGTTTCAATCCGAAAACGGATTCTAACTTCGGTTCTTTTCTTTCTACACCCCGTATCGAATCAAGATCGTAGAACCCGACGAACGGAGAGGAGAAACGGTGATCTGGAAGCCACGCCTCCGAATTAGACATCCCCGACGTTCATAAACTCAGTAAGTTAACTCTTACATAGTTTTGGGATGAATTAAAACATTCAAAACTAAAAGATTATCAAGAAACCGTAAATCTGTCAATCTAAACTTTCTACCGGCGCAACAGAGTTGTTGAATTTTTCCGACCCTTAAAACGAACTCAAACGGAAAAACTTAAAACACGAAAAATGTTCCTAAGACTTAGAACTAGCTACTGTAAATTTTGAGAATTTTTGGAATGGATTTGATATGTGAAAACCCTTTGAAACCGAACTGTTGGGAACTAGATCTTGAAATCTTGGACAGAACTTAGGAATGATCTTGATCACGTTTTTGACATAGGATCTAAGCTGTTTTAGATCTTTGGCCGAACATGAAAGTTGTAGATAAATGTCCTAAGATGATCTCTGTCAAATTTCTTTAAATTTGGAGTTGAATTGCTATGGTAGAATTCGGAATCTTTAAACTGTGACACATTAAACTCGGACAGAATTCTTCTAATGCGAAAATTGGTGATTTTGACCTACTTAGGTATCTCGGATTGAAAAAGTTAAAACACGAAAGTTGTAGATCTTGATGTTTCCGAGTCAGGTATGAAATTTTGGAATATTTGGAATTAAATCTGATTTTAGACGAATTTTGGAGTAAACTGTGATTTACCGAAACGAAATCTTGAAATCTTGTTGAAACATGGAATTAACCTTTAGGGTTGAAACGAATTGAGATAATATTTCTAAATAAATACAATGGAAGGCAGATTTTAAAAACTAAATCCCCTTACAAACTTGATAAATTAAAATTAGGGGTGAGTGCTCTGCAGGGTGCCCCCTAATGATTCACTTCGTGCCGTAATGGACGATGGTGACCCCGCGCGCTAAATTTGAGATATGGATTGCCTAAATGGCGAAATTTAGAGCCTACACTCTCGTGAATATCCGTATGGGTTTCCCGAGGCTCCGGAATGGTACTGGGTATGGCTGATACGGTTGCGGCCGCCGGGCTACCGGCTAAACTTGTTGACATCGCGATGCTATCGTGAAACTTTGAAATACCAAATCGGGAATGTAATGGGGATTCTAAATTAAATTAAATTAGATTAAATTATGTTGTTGTCCAATTAAATTATTTAAATGCTTTATTTGAATTATGGCTATTATCTTGAACCATGTGATATGTGTTATTAAATAGAGCCTGAGATAAATTATGCTATTGGATATGGATTAGATGAAACTAAATATTATGTTATTATCATGCTTTTGTTAAATTATTAAATTTATGGCTTTTAAACCCTACGATCATGCATGCGTTAACTTACTCAGCAATTTTGCTGACCAAAACCATTTTTATTCCTTTCCTTACAGAATATGTGGAATGAGCATGTGTGAGCACGATTCATGCATGGGATTTTGGGGAAACCTTTATTTTGCTTTTAAATTTCGTACCTAGACTATATTATGAACGGGCCTGTTTAACCCGTGTTTTGGCCATGTCGGCCCTTTTTATATTTTCCGCTGCGATATTGTACTAAACTAAATATTTCCGCTGCGCTATGCTATTATTGTTTTCGAATTATATTGTATGGGCTATTTTGAATGCTTTAAATGTTTTTAAATACTGCAATACCCAGCCTTGCATCTCTTTAGTAAGCTCGGAGAAACCGTGTCTTACTAGGGAGATGTGGCGGTGACATCCCGACCTGGGTGACCAAAAACCGGGGTGTTACAACATGTCTGTGACAACCACATAATCTCGAGCAGTTTGATTCCCATTATGGATGCACGGAGGTAGAGCTTCAACAATGACTGCATTGACATCTGACAGAATAAAAAAAAGTAGTTAGTCTGATAAGTAATATAATTTAGAGAAGTACAAACAATGTACAAGGTATGGAAGGACAAACTGATAGTCTGATCCGAGTCTGCGAGCAAATGGAATTCATGGAAATCTGTATATAGAATTGTGAAGCGCATCCGGTGTGGGATGGTTCCTTCATATGGATCAACAATTGTTCTGGTATGTATTATCCATGAATATCCATATGTTCCGACCTGATATTTACGGTTTGCTGCCTGGATCCCAAAGCCGGAGATGAAATACCGTTTATACGGAAGGAAATTGTTCGAGTGCAGTTTAATGTCGGAACCAAATATGACTGCAAGTGCAAGGATACCCTGGCGAAACAAAGAGAACAAAATTACATGGATAATTGGTATAAAATTGTGAATCACAATTAATGCATTTCAAGGATGGATACAAAGGTCGAAACAATGAGTAATTCATGGCTATAGTTTGCCATAGATGCACTGGACATCTATTTTATAAAGGGGAGTTGATATCACGCTTAACGACATAAATTTAGTTACAGGAACGATACCGGGAAAAACAATAAAACAAGTTAAAGTAGTTGCACACATCTATAGTTGGACTGATGAAAGTGGAATTTTTTTGGCGCAGAAAAAGGTAATAATTGATAGTGAGGAAGGGATTTTGTTCATGAATAGCAAGTCCAACGATAGGCACTGTTTAATTTACAGAGGAGATCATTAGATTTAACCACAATAACAAGAAATTAATTGTTGTACTTGGCTCGAAGGTGGACTGACAAATGAATAACACATTCACTGGAAAAAAAGAAGCAGGCAATCGATTTTCCTTTTACCAAGCAGTTCCTAATGGAATTTAGGCATTAGGAAGAAGATAAATGTTCAAATAGCACCATAAATAGTTCAAGAGTTATGTTGGTTTTGGGGTTCCCGGGGTAAAGCAAAGGATATAAGAATGCACATCATGGTTAATGGCACTACGAAACATGAACTCGTAGCAAAATCGGTAAGCAACAGCCACTTGTATGAAGTCCGGTCTGTTTGGTTACTTGACTGAAGTGTTGGGCCTTTGTCGACAGTCTGGACAAGCACCCAAAAAGAACGATATGTCATATTAACTTGCTCAATCGGAACTGTCCATCCGTCCATGGGTAGTCGGTGTTGGGGAGGATGAATTTGTGTTTTGGCGGAAGACGAAGGGCGGATGGCATACTGATTCAGAAAGCAAATGGGAGACGGAGTGGAAGAAAAGTAATGAAAGTGAAGAAGGTTATGCGATTATGGAGGGATTGTTTGATTTGGAGGGTTTAAGTATAACTGATCTTCATGACGGGTAATAGTGACAGGCAAAAGCTTGCTGTCATGGTATACTCCCTCCTATCAAGTTTGGTTCCCATTCGTTTTTTTTGGATGTGCAATAAAATTTGGTCACTTTACATTTTTAGATAAATTAAGTTAATGTAAGTTTGATTAGTATCCTAGTTGTTGTCCAATCTTCTTAAAAATTCTCAATTTTACTATTTTGCACAAATGCAGTGCACTTTAACTCTTTACACAAAGGGCTTTGCATTTCTTTAATTCTGACAGGACCGCACTTAAATATTTCTTCTAATTACAACATTGTAATAATATTAGGTCAAAGTTAAACAATAAACAGTATAAACATTAATAATAATAGTAAATACTTATACTTACAAGATTTTTACTATTAACTAAAGTACTGTGCCCGAAAGAAAATGTGCCAAACTTCGCAGTACAGAAGGAGTATAATTTTGTTTGATATGATGGTTATGTTAAAAGCAAGCTAAAAGTATATTGTTGATGTCATGGTATAATTATGATCTATCATGCTTAGGTAAAAGTGTAAGTTTGATTGCAGGATGTCATGGGTAATAGTTATGATGGTCATGGTGGTATCTTATAAGTTTATATATATATATATATATACTAGAACTCGTGGAGCGCGCGCGATGCCGCGCGGGGCGATTGTTGAATTTGAAGCTGGATTTGGAATGACATACATTATTGCATATTCATAGTATGCCGTTTAAGGTTTCCAGTAGCAAGACAGATTGGGTAAGAAACAGAATTGTGCTGAGCAAGATATTTCAGACATAATAGTAAAGAGAGAAATATAGCAACACCACTTCATCTTTGTCCTAGAGAAGGCAGCACAAGTTTATATAAAGAGGATGGCATTGAAGATAAAGAAATAAATAATTTCCAAGTTTATATATACAGAGTATAAAGACCTAATGGAACTAATGATTTCATTATGGAAAACAATCATACTACCTGCAATAGAGAGCACCATCAAGCTTTGTGCATTCATTAACATTCGTGAAATAGTAATTTAATTATCAAGTAAAAGAAGCAACTATCACAAGTACAAAAAATGAAAATAAGAATTGTAAATAAAACTGCTACATATATGAATTCAAATTGCTAAATGGGTTGCATGTACCTCTTCAAGAAGGAATTTGCAGCAGTTTGAATCCATATTAAATAACAGAAATTTGCAAGGGGTTTGCATCATTGCTGACACCTGGATAGATTTCCCCAGTTACTATTGCTGGAACATTCGCATCAAGTGCCCTCTTCATGTAGGATTTAGAACGCAACGCATAGCCTATATCATCACAAACATCAATATATGCAGTCTGTTGAGTAGAAAACAGTCAAAATCAAACTCATTTATTTGCAGGAGTTCATAAATCAATGAACAGAGAATTAAGGTCGCACCCATGATCTTCATTACCTTTATCTCACCTTGTTCTGAATTGCAGCTTCAAGCACAATGGGTTTTTCAGCCTGCAGAAATGGCCCAGCAGTGTGAACAACGAGATCCACATCTACACAGTGCTAACAGATGATTAACCAAAGGCACTAACTGAAACTACCAAAATGACTCTGGTTTGAATACTTATATTGTTGATCTATCTATCAAGTTGAAGAATCACATACCTTTCAAAGCTACTTCCAATGATTTAATATCATTGATGTCAACTTCACAGAACTCAACGTTGCTCCCCAATTTTGTCACCATTGCCGCGCCTTTCTCCCTGCATCCCAGTTTCCAAAATTAAAATTATGCTACTTCGGAATAACAAAATTAAAATTAAAATTCCGCCCCAAAAGAAAGGCCTGCGCTCTTCAAAAACAGGTAGTTGTTGAAATAAAACTGATGCTGTTTTGATCAAAATCGCAGCAGTCAGGCCCCATATTACATATGTCTTGTTCTCGGTTTGGTAACTAAAGAGATGAACATCAAATTTATGGCCCATCAACTCTCCCTTTTCTTCTCTTCGATTTTTATTCTGCACACTATAATAGAAAATATTGTGCTAAGTAGATCAAAGAAAGATCCAATGCAAAGCATGAAAAGGTAAATAGATACTTTCTACACAAACCAAAACTTCAGAAACATTTCCAAGGGAGCATCAAACACAGATTTCACCTCATTAGTATTCAGAACAGGGTTAAAACCATTCTTGTCCCACAATATTCCACCAACCGGAAAGACAAGAAGACTTCGCAACAAAGAAATTGAGCATCAAACACAGATTTCACCTCATTAGTATTCAGAACAGGGTTAAAACCATTCTTGTCCCACAATATTTCACCAACCGGAAAGACAATAAGGATCCATTTAGGCAGACAGTTTTGCATAAGCATTTGAAAGAGCCTTTAGACAAAATTCCAAAAAATAGATCAGATTTCAAAATCCATGGCAATAAAAGGTTATAACTAAAATCCAACATAGTCAAATCTTCCAGACCAGATCAAACCATGCCTATTCTTGGGAAAAGAACATGAAACTTAAACTGACTATCTAGAGACAAAATGAAACATAATCCTATAGAAGTACATCAGAAACTAAAGCCGACTGCAAATTTACCGTATTAAGGGAACGATGTAGGATCCAACAACAGAAAATTTAATAGTGATCGCAAAAGCTCTGACCTTTGTGTAATAGGGTTCAAGAACGATTACGATTCCGACGGTTGAAGGCTCCAATCCAATTTCTTCCTTCGCCTCCCTCAGTGGCGTTTCTACGTCATTCGCATTGCCCTCCTCCCACTTTCCTCCAGGCAACGCAACCTCTGCTGGAATCCCAGTGAGTCTCATCAATTTAAACTCATAGTTTTTAGTCAGTATTGTTGATTCTTTTGAGAGCAGATGAAGCTAACTGTCAAGACAGAAATGCCGAACACAATCACCGTATTGAACTTAAAAAATGCAGTGTAGTCAGAAAATTAAAAAATTAATGTATACCTTGAATAAAAGTTGGAATCTGGTGAATATAACTCAAAGAGGACCGTGCACTTTGTACTTGGGAAGACAGACACCCTGTAGTTGGGAGGCTAAACCGAAGCAAGGAACATGATAAGGAGACAACAGTTAAACACACATTAAATCAATAGATTAAAAAGCAAGAATACAGTAGCAATGGTGGAGCAAGATCCAAAAAACCTGGAAAACAATAAACCTGAATAAATATGTCCCATACAGAATTAAGATAAATAATATTTAGAATTATGAAAAGCGAAAAGTAAGTTCCATTCAGAATTCCAAACCCCATGCATCTGGTTGTACCTGTCAATGAATGTTGCCCTGTGCTCACCATAAAGAAGATAGCAATATAGGTTAGAGGACTAGCAGATAGTCCATATAATATGTTTGCGACGTGTCATTTTGGATTCTCCATATTTCTAATCCTGAAAACATGGAGCACATTTTTGTAGCATATAGAAGAAGAGTCGGACAATGTAAAAGTACCTAGAAAAATAGAAGACTGCATTCTCAAGCATTTGTTAGCACAACCAATGCCAGAGCTCCCCTAAGGCACTTGAGCCTCCTTCATGTTCTTTGAAAATCTGTTCAGATTGAACAGAAAAGCTATTGTGTTTGGATCGTGCAAGTGTGATTCGTAAATGGATGAAATGTAAACTACATAAGGATAAATGAGCACCTGATGGAAACCATCAAAGGTGACCCAAACCACGATTGAGAAGTCAAATGGAAGTTCCATTCAGAATTCCAAACCCCATAACTGCTCTAGGAACAAACGGTTTTTTGCTCAATAATTTCATCCATAAAGCCACCTGTAGAGAGCAAAAAGTGACGAGAAGATGCCAAAAAGTCCCAGGTGTAGCTGAGAAAATAAAAGCAAAATTCACCTGTTTTGGCTGGCTCACAATTATATGACCTGTTTCAGTTCTATTTCCATCTACATCAGTTGGTTCCATATCCTAAGATAATTTTTACACTTGTCACGTTTTCTATAGTTGTTGCAGTAAAACAATTCGCTTGAACACAAGATTAAAAAATTCAAAAAAGATCCCTCACCTTGTCATCCCTAAGTTTCATATGATTCATCAAATCTCAAAGCCTATCGAAGACACCAGGTTTTTGACCGGGGTCACCAACACCAGATGCAGCAGCTATACATACCGAGGTCATTATTCTTACAGTATGAACTATGCAGTGGTATGCAGCTCAAAGAAAGATGTCAAATCTCAGACCAGTTTGCAAACAATGACTCAGTTAGAAAAGAAACAATTGTGCTAATGTAACTGTGAAAGAAAGGAATTGTAAGTCTAACAGACAAAAATCATCCAAACAGATATAAAAAAGAAACGAAATCATCTTTAAGTACAAGTCTTACAAAGTTGACACCAATTGTGCTGATGTAACTGTCAAGGTATGAATCATCCTGTATGAAAAACACAAAGTGCAATCAATGCCCATATTGCACCGAAGCAAATATAATTTGACTGAAGTATTTACTACAAGGGTGATAATGACGAGCAGAAGATGCACTGGACAATTATATGCTCTATTTGCTTGGGATAAATCTCATTGGATTAGATAAAGAACTGGTAAAATCTTGTTACAAGGGATGAGCATGCGAAAAATTCTACTAATTTATAGCAGCACAATCGAATAGCAGTAGTTTCAATCCAAATGCTATGCTTAAGCATTATCAGAAGCTTACAACAAATTGAAGGAGGAGACAAGATTTGCCAACACCGGAATCACCAATTAGAAGCCGTTTGAACAAATAGTCGCTGAAAGACAAACAAAAAGCAACATTAATTAGTCAAATTACATCAATTCAGATAGGAATGCTAAATGAGATTGAATACAACCAATTAAAGAATGCATGATCTTTATTAAATAGCATGAGCTATTCAAATTCAATATTAGACAGGAAATGGGAAAAGGTAACACTGTCTCCAGAAAGCACAACAGTTATTAACTTATTGATAGTTAATCATAAGGATATTATAATTTTGGCACGATTCATTGATTGCATTTTAATCAATTCCCCAATTTGCTGCTTGAACTGTGCTCTGGAAATTAAGCACTGCAGTGACTCCCTGATGCAGGTATTCCAATCAGTTTTGGGTGAGCTTTTAAACAATGATGGATCAAATGTCAACATAGTTTTGGAGAGATAATGGCCAAATGCATGTGGGGACACACACACATGCACACATATTGCATTTGCATAAGGAAGGTCCTAGTGAGAATTGTTGGACATAACACTTGACAAAGACTGCCAACCTGACTGAATTCCAGGGTAGCCTTCAGAAAAGAGTAATTAGCAACACACAGTTTCAGATTCTACAAAATGAATGAGATCAATTTTCCATTTCGATGTAGACAATAGCTGTATTACTGTATATAAATCAAGAGGAAATGAATTTTTTAGGCCATTACAAGGCACCATTTCCACATTTGGGCCATTATGAAATCAATTTCCAATTTTAAGCCATTAGAAACCATCTTTGACCAAATTAAGGCCATTTAGACTATTTTGACTTTTTCAAACTTCAATTAACCCTACCAACTTTTACTTTATTTCATTTTGACCCCAGATTTTAGTTTCTTCCTTATCATTAGTCCAATATCAGTCCATCATGCTTCCGATAATTAAATTAAGCACTAAACTTCATATCTTGGCTTTGACCGCCTTGCTGCCGGGTTTCCTAAGCTCCGGGATTTTACGGACTTCCTCCAACTACGCAGCCGCGACCGATGGTTCACCGATTCTTGGCTCCTTCAGCAACAAACAGCACAGTCCTATTTCGTTTCCTACCTTAGGACGTATCAAGATATGAATAAAGGGTTTTAATTATATTATCGGGATATTTGGGATATTTGGAAGCCTGGATTTTACTGAAGAAATATTAAAAATATTATTTAAACATAATTTCCCCTAACGGAGAAGACGGACACTTAGTTCCTCATGGAGGATACAAGACTCTTGGGGGAATACCCCATACTTTTACAGACTTGAAAGGAAATATGCAGAAAGCGAAATATTACAAATACTTTGAAGAGTTGGGAGGAATTTTCGATGCCTTCCATCTGCTTCAAACTCCTTTATTTATAGGCGCCCGCGGACTTCAGCCCCGGATTCCAATCTTCCTCTAAATCCTTGTGACGTCACTGCGTTCGTCACTTGGCCTTAATTTCCACCGGCTACATTATCAGGAAGCTATTGCAGACTTGCTTTAGTTCACGAATTCTCTTGGTATGGATTTCTTCCCATTTCCATCTAGAGCTTTCAGTCTCTTTCAAGAGTGGTCTAAAATCCTTTCTATATTTTGCAAGGTCTTTAATAAACATACCCGCAAAATTTACAACTCCTAAGAAACTCTGAAGTTGTTTCTTGTCTTTTAATGTATCAGGAAAATTGCGGATTTTCTCCACAATGTGTTCCTGTAACTCTATTCCTGCTTCATCAATTTGAACTCCTAAGAATTCAATTTTGTTAGCAGCGATAGTGGCCTTTTTCTCAGAGAGAACTAGACCTTCCCTGTGACATGCATCAGAAAATATTTCAAGATGTTTAATATGCTCTTTAATATTTCGAGATGCAATCAGAATGTCATCTATGTAGACGAACATCAACTCTAGATAATCCTTAAATAGATTATCCATCTTTCTTTGGAATATCTGAGGGGCATTAGAAAGCCCCATTGGCATAACATTCCAAATATATTGTCCTTGTGGGGTGGAGAATGCTGTGAATTTTTTCGACTCATTCTCCATCTTGATCTGATAGAAACCAGATTTGCAATCAAATTTAGAAAACACTTTAGCACCTTTGATGCAATCAATTAAGTGTTCTCTACTCGGAATGTAATAACCATCAAACTGTATTATTTTGTTAATACCTTGATAGTTTATTACCAACCTGGGTTTACCTCTCTTTATTTCACCGTGGTTTCTTACCAAGAATCCAGGGCTACTATAAGCTGAGACTCCAGGCTCGATGAGTTTAAGATCAATATGCTCCTTGATAATTTGTTGCATATCTTTCTTATCCTGCATATTCATTAAGATGGGTTTGTATCGAACATACTCATATTTATATTGTTCTTTTACCTGTAGAGTAGCTTCGATCTTGTTTTTATCCCACCATGCCAGAGGATCCTCGTTAAAGTTTCTCTGGATAAGTCTTTTGACATTTTCGAGGGTCAATTTAGTTTCCCCATCAATGTCTAGTGAAGTTATATTTAATGACTTCATTTCCTGCATTGCTTCTTTGAGGTTTATAATTTCCTCAATAGAAGCTTCATCAAATCCTTGTTGTCTAAAAGACAACAAAGCCTTACCAAACTTTCTTTTATCCTGCATTTTTGGATGGGTTAGTTTGGCATCATTATCACCACGTTTGCTGCGAAATAATATAGGCATTAACCTGTTGAATGCCTTTTCCCTGCGCAACACCTGTATCTCATTTCCACAACTTGTGGTAAATATTAACAAATTTCTTTTGTTATCTTGAACATATTTTGTAAAGGATTGTATAAAATTGTTCCCTAACAAAATATCTGCTCCTGTGTCATGAAAGTAAATAGGAGGTGTTTTTACCTTATACCAAGGTGTACCAAATGCTCCTCCAATCATGATATTGGCTTGTCGAATACCCTTATTTAGTACTAAGATTTTTTGGGAAAAATCTCTTCCTGCAATAATGGGTAATGATTCCATAGCTTCGCTAGGGAAAACTCCTGGTTTTGCCGTGCAAATACCTGATCCTGAATCAATATAAGCTGCGAAATATTCTGACTTATATTCTTCATATATTATCCCTACTGAGATATAAATGGAGAATGGACTTGTCATTTAATTCTGATGGTGTGACCCTTCAGATTAAATTCTATACCATTATCCTTTCTTACCCATGGTTTATGATTTTCGAGAAAACTTAATCCCAAAATCATAACCCCATTGTCTTTTCCGGCGGTGCCTAAGACTCTGATCTCGTGTCCTGCAATTTCAATTGTTCCTTCATAGGTTCCAATTGATGGCTGCTGCAAGTAGTATAAGTCATCACATGGAAAACGGTTAATCTTTTCAGTGATGTCGAATATTACTCGTATTTCTTTCCATCCTTCGGGGCATTTTATCTTTATATTATCTACCCCAATGGATTGAGGAGTTAGATCTTTGATGAACTCCTTCCCTTTATATGCCATAATTCTGTCTTCCAAAAAAGACATACGGCTTGCGTACTCAATTCTAGCACTCGTTGATCTGTCTAGAATTGGATGATCTCTTATTTGTATGTCTACTCCTCCTAACCTTGGAATCTGGGTAGGATTTGGAGTCATGACTTTAGCAAATTCCTTGAAAATTCTAGGAATTTCTATATATTCTTTCCTGAGAAATAAGTCAGAATGATGACTATTGGAAAGTGCATAAGAGATTCTATAAGTTATAGAATATGGCCTGTTCCCTTCTTTCATCAGATCTTTTCTTTTAAAATCCTGATGAAGGGTTAGAACTCTACTAAAATCTTGGTCAGCTAAGTTATAGGAAATTCTGGGATGTATGTCAAACATTAACTTCCCAGCATATAAATTTCCTACCATAGTTCCAAGAAGACCATCTCTAAGGTTATTGATTCTTCTATCAGTGACTGATAGATGCAATTCAGAATCAATGCCTTCTTTGAAGGTTGCCTTAATTACTACTTCAATGGCTCCTATGTGGATCCATTTCATAGTAATGGCGATTTCCTCCTTCATTCTGCTTAATTCCTCAAGAATTTCTTCTTTAGGAATTAATTGCATATCCATAACATTACAAGTAAGTTCCATAGGAATTGCAAACTCACCTGCACTTACCTTGTAGATGATGTTATGTCTTCTCTGGTTGAGTCCCATCTGGTTAAGAACTCGTCCAATCCCGCCAATTCTGAATCCGTCATATGGGCTGAGGTTGGAATCTTGTCGCATTATTCTTTCCATGGTTCGATTCGAGATCGTCATCCTTGAAAAGAATCCAGACAGGTTTTCAGTGGTCTGAATCCTGTCTTCTTCAGTCAGACTCTGTTGAAGATCCATCTGAATATGAGTCCGAGTCACTTCTTAATTCTTCCTCGTAGATGCTTTCATCCGAGGGGATGTCCTCAAACTGATAGACTGGTACCAGCTTTCCATGGTAGACTGCTTCCACGATATCCTCAGTGGCTTCGTACATTCGTACCTCACGATTCTGAGGGCAATCGGGTGAGATATGACCTCTGGCTCCACACTTCCAACAGTTGCAGTCCTTGAAACTTTCGTTGGCTCGGGTATGGGCTCGTCTGAATGTCCTCTTGGACGTCGTTCTCCCCGCGCTCCTTGCTGCTGAGCTAGTTGAACCTTGGGATGAACTCTTCGTCGTTCCCGTTCTTTGTCCAGTTTTGTATGATCTGGCCTTGCTCTTGGACCACCATGCTCTTCTTCTTCGGAATGGAGGTCTTCTGAAACTCCTACTGTATGAGCCCCGACTCTTCTTCTTTTTCCTCTTTTCTCCTGATTCTCCTATAATTGTTGGAAAATCGTTATTTTCACAGCAAAGAGGAGTTCTTTTTATTTTACCTCTTAGTCTCTTGATGTTCTTTTGGGCTGCTGCCTGTTGACACCATTCTCTGAGCTTATCCTTTAAGAAGGACATTCTTCGAGCTATTGAGTCCACTGTACCAGGGGGTACTGTGTACGATTGGATCAACATTTCTCTCCATGGGCTGCAGATCTTTGCAAAGAACATGGGACATGCTACTTCGGCTGTCATTTCACTCCGAAAATAGTATTTACGAAACCAGTAGATATATTCGTCTACTGCGCAAATACTTCTTAACTCCATACCCAACAGTGCTTGGGTATAGACTTTGATTTTTTCTGTTCTCTGTTCTTCAAAATAACCATCTCCTACAAAATGGGTTTTGAATAAGAGGCCAAACCTTTCACAGATTGTGCTTTTGGATTCTCCTTCGAGTATTTGCTCCTTTAAAGCAGCCGTGGAGTTTTTCCAGCCCAGCTTTGCCGATCCTTCGAGACTCAGCTCTATTAATCTGACAAAGTTTTCTTTATCGAGTTCCAGGGTGGTTGCTGCAATCTTCATTGAAGCTACCCATTCATCGATCAGGTCTTCGATGTTTCGGAAGTCGATAACGTCGAGGTTTAGTGTTATGCCATATGGATTTAATGGTTGTAACATCGTCTTGGCCCACGGTGTGGATTCTGGTGCTCTACTTGGATTCCGTCCTGGGTTTCGTCTTGCATTGAGATGCACCTCAGGATACCTGTTCATGTAGAAGTCTGTACTTTCTCTCATTGGAACATCAGGCGGTCCATCGTGGGTCACGTTGGATCCTGATCCTTCCGCATAACCCAATTGAAGGACTTCATTGGGTTTTACATTAACCAGATCCATAATCCCAAGTTGGGAAAATGATTCTGCTAATTCTTGTAGATCTGATAGATCTGCCCTGGAAACACTCATTCGACTGTTTTCAGGAGATCGATCATAAGCTCTTCTTGTGATTTCTGCTTTGGAACCATAGTTGCTTTACCCTTTTGATGTAAAGCTTGTACTGGTCCGAATGCATCTCTAATATTGGCTTGGTTATTCTTGGAAGATCCAGGAATATCCTTCTGCCTTTTCTTGATATCCGAAATGTCAAATTTCAGATTCAAAATTTCTTTCTTTAGATCTTGAAATACTTTCAAGATCTCATCTGTTGTCTGATTCAAGTTATCTATTTTCCCAGGTATAATTAATACCCGGTTACCAAAATCTTGAATCGTCTTTTGGATTTCACTTAAGTCTTTTGATAACTTAGAGCTATCCGGATCAATTTCTTTCCAGTCCGTTCCTCTCATTTTTAGGAAAGAAACTGATTTTGATAATATCTTGTCCATGGGACAAGTTCAAGAAATTCCTTTGGAATTTTCTATTTTTTATTTCCAAAATTTGGAAATAACTTGTGGGTTTCAAATTAATTGAATCCATTAAATAATTAAATCTTCTCCATTAAGAAATAAAATATTATAAATAATATAATTAATATGTTCTTCAATAAAACCTAGGCTCTGATACCAATTTTCAAGCGCATTGGGTGTCATTTATATAGTGAAAACTTAAGTATATTGACAAAGGACTAAAGTAAATAAAGTCAAACTTTCTTGGGGTTTTAATGAAAGAAAGGAAAAGTTGTTGGGAATTAATTAATTTTCAAATTGGTCCTTATGGCTTAATTTCATTCAACATGTGTTTGTAATGGCCTAATTCTGGAAATTCAACTTATAATGGCCTAAAAGTGGAATAGGCTCCTTGTAATGGCCCTTTTTATTACTTTCCCCATAAATCAAAGAGCATGAAATTGAAAAAGATCGTAGTAGTAAATAAAATTGAGGAATGATAACTTTAACCGCGGTAGTAGCCAGGGTTGCTACATCTGCTTCCGTCTGAATCCATGATCCAACATAAATTTGCTCTATGATCTATAACCAAAAAGAAGGCATACTATGATTAAATAAAGAGACCAATGAACTAATATTATACTAACCCAAGATAAAGAGACATATTTCTAAAGAAGGCATACTATTATATTTCTGAAGATGGATTTGCAATACAGATTTCGGACCAGAATGAGAAAGAGGCTCAGTAGATTGACATGTAGGAGGAGTCATTGTAAAGCTGATGAGACATGTTTGCAGAATTGAAAAAGAAGAGGATGTAATTTGTCTTGAATGAATAATCCAAGATAAATCCAACATGACACCCTAAAGTATGAAAAAAGGAAGCTCTCACCAGAGACCTCCCTTGTTGACTGATGAACAATAACTGCGAATAGTTGATCTCTTTGTTGATGAGAGCTTACTGCGAAGTCATGGGTAACATAAATTATAGAGTAACATTAAGAGAATGCAATGTAAGACTACAAAATATTACTATAACCAAGCCAATAATATCATGAGGATGTTCACGTTCCTAACCTCTTGATACCACATTCTGAGCAAAACTTGGAGGTTCCTAAATCCCTTACTCAACCATCTTTATTGTAAATAATTTTATTACACTGGCAATGAGAAATTAGCACAGCTACACATTCACGAATATTACCAATCAATTATCTCATTTTAGGAAGGAAGAGCATACCCAAGAATCAAGCACCTGTCTGTGGAAAAGTAGAGGGGTAGCATCCGAAGTGAAGATTAATTTCTTGAAAGAAGGAAACGCATCCCATTACTATAGCAAGAACCTGCGAAAAAAGAAGTGCAAATAATATGAATGAATCAACTGGTCCACCTGACTATCATGCTCACAAAAATTCATGTGAAATAATTCAATCTCAACAGCGAATAACAAAACCCAAAGCAAGCATTAAAGTTTTGCGAAGAAAATCTTCTGATCCCGTTTTTAACCCCAGAAACAATGACGTTCCAGAATTATATACACAGAAATCCGAAACGCTACGGGATGCAGAATTTAGCATTAGTAATTCCACCCATGACAAAATCCCCAATCAAGAAATATATAACCAAAAAGAACTTCAAAACGTGTTCAAATAGAACTTTAAATAAAGTGACCCATCTGCAACAACATTATAATCCATTATGGTATATTGTAATGTTGCTGGAATTTGTATTATAGGAGTACAGAACATTCATGGTGTCGAAGATCTGCTGCATCTCGAGTCCTAGAAAACAGAACCCTCCCGAAAATTAAAAACTAAATCCAAAAATGGTTTCTGCAATATGTTGTTCGTTTCTGCAAACGAAAAATCTCAAATTCAAATCCGAAGGCGCTGCTCAATATGTTGTTGGTTTCTGCAAACAAAATCCAAATTTAACTCAAACATCCAAGCAAAAATGGAAACATAAACAGAACCAAATCAAATCAAATCAACAGATTCTCTCTTTAGAGCTTCCATCGTCATAAACTCACAAAACATATGCATGAATGATGGATCCCTAAGTGTTACATATTTTTCAACAAAAAAATTCGTTTGGAAGCACGATGAGGAACAAAAACTGACCTAAGAATTGGAGTTCCGAACGTCCGGCGGACCAATCACCACCAACACCCCACCAGATCGTCGTCCACCAGACAACATACATGCACGCATGACACACCAGTAATTTGCAGCTACGCTATCTTTTGTTGGGAGCGTCGCCACTTCAAAGATGTTTGTTTGGTGCCTTCCCACTATTTTTATTTTATTTTTTTTGGTTCTAGGTTTTGTACATAAGCTTCACCAACTGAATAATTTATTTGTAAACTGCCTCATTCATACTCATTTGTCAAGGGATAAAGTTATATCTTTAAGTAATACTTTTTGGTTTTACCGCGAGTTATAGCTTCACTGCCTCATTCATAATCATTTGTCAAGGGATAAAGTTATAGCTTCACCGCGAGTTCTAGGGATCAAACCAAAGGAAGGTGGAGTTAACTATGAATAGGGATAAAACATTGAGCAAATTGACCATGAAGAAACCAAACGAAATTCCAACGTCCAAAGGCAATTCCATGTCATGACAAAGGCAACATATTGTGGTCATTACAAGTTTCCAGATAAGACAACAGGAAGCACACCTTGCCAATGCAGCAGGCTCCCACGAAGATGGAACTTCTTCCTTCACAGAATCCTTAAGCACCATCTGAGAACAAATGTGACATACATTTGTGCATAGTGTGTACTGTGTAGTGCGTGAGAGTTGAATGAAATTCTTCATACCTGAATGATAATCGAGAAACTGCAGCAGGACATGGATGAGCTAATAAAATGTCATTTAATGCATAAGTCGGGATCATCTTTGAGTTTATATCAACCATAATCCTTGATAATTCAGATGGCACTGCGCGATTCTCTAGGATGCCATCTAGTATCTAACATGAGATATCATAAGAGCAACAAGATATGAGAATGCAGAATTATTTGCAGCATCTGGTTACAGAAAAACAGAGCATGAAGGGTATTATGCCATGGAAATGTACTTAAGAGATCATTGGAAATTTCACAATCAGTGATGGATCATAATATATGGTTGTAAATACAAGATACTGTAAAAACTGATACCTCGGAACTTTGGATGTTCAAGTCCATCGGCACCAAAAGATCCAAAAATTTCCTCCCATGACATGATTTTCTAGATTAGTTATTTTAAGACCATTTACTTCTCCGGAAAAGATCTCAAGCAATCATGGGATAAACAAAGGAAATATTACAAACCTAACAAATTTTTCCAAACTCACACTAAGATACTGAAAATTTGGCATAAGCCCAAACCTCACATGTTCAAAGCTATTCACAGTGCCGGCACAAAGATAGCCAGTGCTCCTGGTAGCATCATATTGTTCAATACAGTCTTCTACCTAAGCAAAACAGCCATTACTTTGTCACACCAACAATGAAGAACATTTATGCCTATATATTTATTTAATTCAATCAAATGAATAAACTCTGCCTCTTCTGGTATGGTGGAATCAGAATTCACTCCCAGTAACGGAACTGAATCATCCATGAAATGGCTGGCATGCAAAAGTGTTCCATTACCGCCAATTGCTTTTTACTTTGGATGCCTCCATGATCTCATTTCTAAATTGGAAGGCAATGCAGAACCTACAATGATTACCTTGGTTCCAGGCGCCGATTCCTGGAATAACCCTAAGCGGCAGGACGCTAAATGGGGTGCGCTCATCAATGACGGCGAAAACAAAATACATTAACCCCAAATACACCGAAACAAAATATAGAATAGGAATCATAACACAGGATGTTCACAGCGCAACAAAAGAAAAATCAAAAATTTGGAATCAAAAGCGGAACATGGGAAACAGTCAACACCAGAAAATTCGACAGGAAGCTGTCTCAAATCCATGGAAGGAGAGCAATCGAAACACGGCAATGGAAATGGGAATCAATGCAAAATGGAATTAGGGCAATCGTATCGAAACGAAAGAGCACGAGCTACCTGAGGCCCGCAGCGGGGCTGGCGGGGGTTGGGGGGGCTGCACGGGGCGAGCTTCGCCGGAGGCAAATTGTGGCCGGCGAAGGCGGAGCAGGACGGCGGCGAGGGCGGAACAGGCCGGCGGCGAGACCGGAACAGGCACAGCGCTCCAAGGCCTAGGGCAGGGCCGGGCCGGACGAGGCAACTTGAGGCGACAAATACCTGGACTGTAAACAAAATTAGAATACCGCAACAAAAGTCCTTGTATTCAGAAAACAACACATCCGCTTAAGCATACGTACACAGAACCAAACTATTGAAAAATAATTTCTAAAAATCAAACAACTGAAAAATTTCTCAGGCGCAACAAAAAACAACTGAAAAGCGTGAAGTCCATAGGAAGAAATATAAACTGTAGCTATCGAATACCAAAATAGGGAAAATAAGAAAGCAGCAGAAATTTCAATTTGTGGGAGATAAGTGGGCAATGACAAATAAAAACTCTACCCATCGAAGAACGGAAATGATAAAATATGAAAAAAATACCCGATGGCGAGGTGCGACGGACGCCCGCTGTTCGTAGGGCAACGGCGACGCACACTGCCGCACGAGACCCGGGGAACATCGGGCTTTGCAAGTCCGCAATTGGAGAGTGAAAGCGCATGAGGTTGCAGGGCGGGGCGGCGTTGTGCGTACGGGCGGCGACGCGAGCGGAAACCAGCGGCGGCGCAGGGCGTTTCTTGGTCGGAGAAGGTTCACAGAAATTTGGGATTCTCAAATGAAGAGAGTAATGTGAACGAAGAGAAATACATTAAGAAGGTGGTGGCAGTAATTGTAATTTGAGTGAATGCAAATAGTACTATTCCTCGTTGAATAGTACTATTCATTACCAACCCACATATATATATATATATATATATATTTTTGGATAATAATGCCGTGTATCTAAACATAAGGGGAAAAATACTTCATATTGCTGTTAATTTGACACTATGTAGTACTCCCTCCGTCCTCAAATATATAAAACATTGACATAGTAACTATTATTCATTGAGTAACTTTGATTCGACTTTTTAACATAATTATATAAGATAAAACATAGTCAAGTGAGATCTTGTTGGATTCGTCTAATCGCGTAAATTTGTATTATCTAACTTTTATAATTTTTACTTATATACAATTAAAGATATTGAGCGTTAAAAATGTGTATTGGATTGCGTGAAATACTGAAATTTTTCAATTATTGGAAAACGGAGGGAGTATATTCATAAGCGGAATTACCCCCTATCTTTAGAATTACCCCCTATTTTATACATTTACTTTTGTTATTTTAGATATGAAAGCAAAACTATTTTATTTACAGTTTTTAACTTGTACATTAAAAGAAATGGCGATTCAGCTTAACTACTTTCTTATTTCTTTTTGGATTTCCTATCTCTGCAAAGTTTTACATTTCATTTGTGTTGTTATCTTCTGTTGTGCTTGTTCATTCTTTTAATGTACAAGTTAAAAACTACACCTGAGAAGGCTACTAATTTTTATGCTGTAACCTGTAATCGGTGCCTCAACTGGTGCTCCAAGGGTGATTTGGGCACTGTTCTTCATTGTGTAGCCCCTGAATACAATTTTCATCTCCAAATTCCTGAAAGAACAATTCAATAATTTTAGGATCGCCAAAGTCTTATTAAAAGCATATAAAAATATGGTAAATTCAACGTAAATAAGCCAATTGTAACCATGATGACTTGAAAAGTAAAAACACATGAAATCCACCTAAAAATACAATAAACTAAAGTAAAATACACACATTTAGACATATTTTGGTTCAATTCAAACTTGTATAAGTGTGGTTTCACAGGGTGCATCAAGCAGCCTGGAGAATTTTTAGATTTACTCTTACCGAAATGAAACCTGCAGTTATTTATCTTCAATTACATTTAGAAAACTTCCTGTGTGTCCACTTCAATGCACGCGAGAAATTAGCTAATGTCCTAAGTAATCCATTCAATCGAAAAGCAATGCTGACTGAATTCTTTTTCATGAACAGGACAAATGCTGAAGCTCAACGGCTCAAGTTGACCTACCCTAATTTCCCCACTTATTTTGTTTGGAATGAGACAAATAAATTTTGGCTACGGCGCAAAAAACACCAGGGTTCAAATAGGCTTTGTCAATCTTACACATCCTACTTACTATTTGCGGTTGCTATTAAAGAAGGTATGTTGTCCAACTTCTTTCTAGGACTTACTAAGGAGGCTGCTGCATTTAGTATGCCTTATGAACTCCGACGGCTGTTTACAACTTTGCTTGTGTACTGTGAGCCTCAAAATCCTCGGGCCTTGTGGGAGATGTTTGAGCATTCCCTTTCTGAGGACTATGTCAATGCACAAATCCCAACATACATTAATCGGAAAAAAGTCCTCGGACAAATTGGCTCGTTCCTACTCTCAATGGGCAAAAGGATAGAATCATATAATTTAATTGACCAACAAATAACAAACATTCCTCCAGAGCATTATACAAAAGGAGTTACACAGAAAGGAATTATTGTTCATCCAAATGATTTAGAAGCTATTCAACTATTGAATGAAGGGCAAAGAGCTGCTTTTGAAAAAATCACTTTTGCTGTTTATTGTGGCCAAAGCAGTGCATTTTTTGTTGATGGGCCAGATGGAATAGGGAAATCATTCCTTTATAGAGCATTGCTTGCAGACGTCCGTTCAAAAGGATTTGTATCTCTTGCTAATGCAAGCTCTAGGATAGCAGCTTCATTGCTCCCCGGTGGTCGAACAACTCATTGTCGGATCAGTAAACAAAGTTCTTTGGCAAAATTGATCAAGGAAAGCAAGCTCATTTATGGGATGAAGTTACTATGTCAAAGAAATCTGCAATTGAAGCATTGAATGATCTGCTGCAAGATCTCATGAGTTCATATGCTTTGTATGGAGGGAAAGTAGTCGTGCTTGGAGGTGATTTCAGGCAAACATTGCCAATTGTTAAGAACGTAGTGAAGCTGAATTCATTCCATCTTGTATAGTTCACTCAAACCTTTGCCTTCATTTCAAACCATCCATTTAACTGAAAATATGCATGCTCGGTCATATCCTACTTTCACTTCCTACTTATTGCGCGTTGGCAATGGAATTGAACCAACTGATATGCATTGTACTATTTCAATCCCACCTGAGCTTTGCATCATGTATGAGAATGACCAATCTTCTGTGCAAAAATTGACTGACTTTGTGTATCCATCTTTAGAAAGTATACAGGACACAAGCCACACTATTGAAAATAAAATGCTTTTAAGTACAAAGAATTGTTATGTTGATGAGTTGAATTATATGCTCATTGATCGATTTCCAGTGGAATTGACTGAATATTATAGTCGGGACAAAACAGTCAATCCCGTTGATCAATCTGTTTATGAGGACATGTTAAACTCATTGTTCCCTGGGAGTGTCCCCCCCCCCCCCCATCGATTGGTTTTGAAAGTCGGTGCACTGATCGTCTATTTGAGGAATTTAGATTCAACTGAAGGACTTTGTAATGGGACACGATTGATGGTAAAAAATCTTTGCTCTAATGTTATCCATGCAACAATTTGCTATGGGGAATATAGCGGTAAAGAGGTCTTCTTACACAGGATACCCTTGAAAGCACCTGTAACACCCTGGTTTTAGTCACCCAGGCCGGAACGTTACCGCCACACTTTTCTAAATAAGACATGATCAAATCGAACTTATTTAGAAAGATGCTAAGGCTAAAGTTGTACCAATACTTTAAAAATATTTAAAAATCATCCAAATAGTGCCCGAAGTTTTAAATCAAAGTTATGTCTATCATGCGTAAACAAAAACAGTGCGGAAGCTAAATAGGGCCAAAACATGCGGCCAAAACATAGTCCAAAGTCT
This sequence comes from Hygrophila difformis, assembly GCA_030278955.1. NCBI lineage: Eukaryota > Viridiplantae > Streptophyta > Magnoliopsida > Lamiales > Acanthaceae > Hygrophila > Hygrophila difformis. Next base: position 60,125,939 of record JAOANR010000008.1, read on the forward strand.
CAGTGCAGTATTTAAATAAAAGTAAAATGCGACAAGTCTTGAGAATAAAATCTCATCCCTTCATGCAAATGCTCACCCTGCAAAATCTGGGAAAAATAGGAATAACAAAAAATCAGTACAAAAGGTACTGCGCAAGTTAATATACAACACAAAGAATTTTAAAAATTTTACAAAAGCATATAAAAAAATAGGATTTTTAGTTTAAAAAGGCGGATAAGTAATTTACGGGATTCTTACACATGCCAAACGAATATTTTACCATTGTTCGTTATGATCGAGGACACCATATATGCCCTTTGGGACTAACACCCACAAGGACGCCAATTCATAATAAGGATCCTAAGGACGTACCCTTGGGATCAACCTCTGGGACTCGTACCCACGAGGGTTGTGAAAGCAGTGACCCTATACAGACCGCTCCGGAGCCCTAGATAACCCATACGGATACATCTAGGAGTATAGACTCTTACAAACACTAAAACCATATAACATATTTTGTCGTTTTGGCTACGAGAGGGGGCGGCCCAACGAGCTCCACCAAGTGCACTTACCCTCAAGAATAACATTGGGCATCCCACTCAATCAAAACTCCCAAAGTTTCAAAATCCACTTATTAACCATTATCACAAAATGACCATATTTCCAAATTGTATAGATTTCGAAACGAGGGTGAAAATCGACCCGAAAATCACCACAAACACATAACATGAATTCCACAATTTTAAGGCATGAAATGGAACACAAGAGCAGTGATCTGTTTCACTTTTGAAAATGTAGAAAACAATTTTTAAAAATTCCGAAAAAGTTATAGTACTAGAGAACATCAAAATGAACAATTATCATAGAAATAGCCATATTCAAATTCGGAATCAAAATAAGTGAAATAAATCAATTTTAGAAAACCCCGATTTAAGGATTTTAAAAGCTTGAGTGATTTCGACCACAGTGTAAATAAAAATCCATAACTTTTTCAAGAGAATTCATAAAATCGTAAATATTGACGGAGACATTCTAGACACATTATGGAACAAAAATCATGAAGACCTCGACAAAAATTACCAATTATAGTATGAACTAACAAGCACCACAAAATCGGACTTCAACAAAATCGAACCTGACAGCATGTATGTAGCAGAAAACCAGATCGAATTTGGGGCATCAAATGAACTCCAAAAATTATGAAAATTTACAGATCTCATCTTCAAAATGTTAGGAACATTTTTTTATTTGGGAAAGTTTTCTCAAAAATGATCGGATCTAAGTCAAAAATGCGATGCAACAGAAACAAATCATGAAGAACCCTAGTTGACAGATTTTCTAGTTCATAAGAAAAGGATTGGAACTCGGTTTCTAATCAACCAAAACTTCTAAAACTCAATGGATTCGGATAAAAAAAAAATCCCCTTCTTCAAATCCTTGAGAATGTCCAACTCGGCCCCAACAAGCAACACTCCACCGAATGCACCTATTTTGAAGATGTTGGAAGAATTTCTTAGTTCTAGGGCCTGGGTATTGAATCTAAGACCTATGAAATGGAATGGAATCTTACCTAACCATTGATGGATGGATTGGGAACTTGAATCTCGTCCAATGCCCCTGAGATGATGAAGAACCACCACACTTTCTCACCAACACTCAGGTGAAGTCTAATTTTCGGACTAAGGGTATGGGGGTGGTTTTGGGGCTGTTTAATCCACTAATATTGATGAGTTTAAGGTTCCAAGGGGTGCCTAAATGCATCTAGGAAAAGTGGGAGTGACTCAATGCAGTCAATACTCGAAAGTACCACTCACCTACCCTCATTCATCCACCTTGCTCAACCATTGTGCATTTACTTCCACATTGGTTCATGAATCCACTTGATTCCAACTATATAGGGGAGTTTAATACATCCAAAATCATTCCAATGAGTCCCAATACATCCCTTAATGTCTGAAGATTGAATAAGGATCGATTGGAATCGCCAAGCTCGGAAAACGGAGCAAGAAACGCGTGAAATGCATTGGGTGTTGCCCTCTGCACGGTGGCGCGCCACCCCGTGGCCACCACCAGTCGGCCTTTTTTTTTAAAATTATGATTTTTTTATTTCATAAATCATAATGTAGGAATTATCCGAGATCGTTGGGATAATTCGATAAACTTATCCCGAGTCGCGATCGTCCGAAAATATTTAATTCCACTCTCTCGGAATTATTTCGGTTTTGATAATTAAATTCAATTCTTTAAATTTTTTGATTTAAATTCTCGATGTCGATTTCTCGGGTATTACAACCCTCTTTAGAAATCAACTTCGTCCTCGAAGTTGGGTCGCACTCGGAAAGGAAAAACCAATGTAGACCAGAAATTGGCACGCATAGAAATATTGAGGCTCGAAAATTAAATTCTTACCTCGACGCGTGACGACTCTCTGCGGGGTATCACATCCTCTCCCCCTTAGGACTGCAATTATGTCCCTATAACTGCTCACGAGTCGCTTTGGAATAGGTTAGGATAACGATGCTTCATATCCGATTCCAATTCCCACGTCGCTTCTTCCGTGCCATGATTGGACCATAGAACTTTCACCATTCTCACGATCTTGTTCCTCGTAACTCTTTCTTTGACATCAAGTATTTCTTTAATTGAGAAACATGAAACACGTTGTGAACTCGAGACAATTCCGGTGGAAGAGCCAATCGGTTTGCTAAGGTACCCACACGGTCTAAAATTCCGTAGGGACCAATGTAGCGAGGACTCAACTTTTCTCGTTTGCCAAAACGCATCACCCCCTTCATCGGTGATACTTTTAACATAACCTTGTCTCCCACTTGGAACTCCAATTCTTGTCGTCTCGTGTCAGCATAACTCTTTTGCCGGTCTTGTGCGGCTTCATCTTCTGTTGAACGACCTTGATTTGTCTGCTCATGCCTTCAATGAGCTGTGGTCCAACAACCACGGAATTATCATCCTTTACCCAGCATAGCGGACTGCGACACTTGCGTCCGTAGAGAGCTTCGAACGGTGCCATGACAATGCTAGCATGGTAACTGTTGTTATACGAGAATTCGATTAGTGGCAAGTGGTTTTCCCAACTTCCCTTGAAGTCAAGTACACAAGCTCCTAGCATGTCTTCAAGCATTTGAATCGTCCGCTCAGTCTGACCATCAGTCATCGGATGAAAAGTCGTGCTCATCTTGATTTGGGTCCTAGGGCTTCTTGCAATTTGGTCCAGAAATTTCAGACAAATCTGTTGTCTCGGTCAGAGATGATATCGTGTGGTACTCCATGCCTTCTGACCACATTATCGATATATGCCTTGGCCAGTTGATCGATCGACCAGTTGTCCTTCATTGGTATAAAGATGGCGGTCTTCGTCAACCGATCAACTATCACCCAAATTTTGTTCATGCCTCGGGGAGATCTTGGTAATCCCGAGACAAAGTCCATGGAGATGCTATCCCACTTCCAGCTTGGGATCTCCATTGGCTTTACCAAGCCCAATGGCTTTTGCCGTACCGCCTTCACTTTCTGGCAAGTGAGGCATTTAGCCACGAAGTCAGCAACATCCTTCTTCATTCGCGTCCACTAATAAATTTTCTTCAAATCCTTATACAGCTTATCTCCTCCCGGTTGCACTGAATAAGGTGTACTGTGGCCTTCATCTATCAATTTTCGCTTCAGTTCCTCGCACTTATAAGGAACACACCATCTTCCTTTGAAGTGGATACTTCCGTCATCGTGGATCGTGAATCCTACCACCATACCTTCTCTGATTTTCTCCTTGATCCTCTGAAGGTTCTCGTCGTCTGGTTGAGCTGCTCAGATCTCGTCGAACGCGATAGGTTCAATTGCTATGGCATTTACCATTTCTACCACGGTTCCATAATGGACTAGTTTAGTATCCAACTTCGCCAAGTCCATGTATAGTCCCGAAGGTAAGATGAGAGTGTTTGCCGTATGCCTCGTTTCCGACTCAATGCGTATGCAACGACGTTCGCTTTTCCCTCATGGTACGCTATTTCCAGATCGTAGTCTTTGATCAGCTCAAGCCATCTCCTCTGCCTCATATTTATCTCCTTTTGAGTAAATATGTACTTGAGGCTCTTGTGGTCCGTGAACATCCGACATGTTCGTCCATAGAGGTAATGTCGCAAATCTTGAGAGCGAACACCACCGCAGCCAATTCCAAATCGTGTGTCGGATAATTCTCTTCATGTGGCTTGAGTTGTCGCGATGCGTAGGCAATCTCCCTTTGGTTTTGCATAAGCATGCAACCAAGACCTTCCTTTGAAGCGTCGCTATACACTTCAAAATCTTCCATCTCTGATGGTAATGCCAAGATCGGGCTGTGAGTCTTTTCTTGAGCTCTTGAAATGACGCCTCACAATTAGCAGACCATTTGAACTTTAACCCCTTCTTCAGCAATTGGGTCATTGGTCTTGCAATTTTGGAAAAATCTTTCACGAATCTCCTACAGTATCCGGCCAGTCCAAGGAAACTTCTGATCTCTGTCTGGCTTGTTGGTGCCGGCCAATCAGTCACCACATATATTTTTCCGGATCAACCGACACTCCTTGAGCCGATACTATATGCTCCAAAAATTTGACTTCCTTCATCCAAAATTCACATTTTGACAGCTTTGCGTACAATTGGTTCTTTCTCAAAATTCCAAGTACTTGATGAAGGTGTTTCGTGTGCTCCTCCTCATTCCTTGAGTAAACTAGAATGTCATCGATGAATACGATGACACAAGAGTCTAGCAACTCTCGGAGTACACTATTCATGAGGTTCATGAATACTGCGGGAGCATTTGTCAGACCAAAGGACATTACGGTGAATTCGTAGTGCCCATACCTTGTCCGAAATGTTGTCTTGGGTATGTCCTTCTCGGCGATACGCAACTGATGGTATCCCGATCTTAGGTCAACTTTTGAAAATACTGTTGCTTCCTTCAGTTGATCGAAGAGATCTTCGATCCTATGTAGTGGGTATTTGTTCTTGATTGTCACTTGGTAAGACCTATGTAGTCAATACACAATCGGAGTGCACCGTCTTTCTTTTTGACGAACAAGACGGGTGCTCCCCATGGCGATGTTCTCGATTGAATATAACCCTTAGATAACAACTCCTCGAGTTGTTCTTTCAGCTCCTTCATCTCCACAGGTGCCATGCGATATGGCGCCTTCGATGCCAGCTCAATCCCGGGTACTAGGTCAATCGTGAACTCAACCTCTCGTTCAGGTGGCATTCCTGGAATGTCTTCCGGGAAAACGTCGGAATATTCATTCACGACTGGAATTCGGTCGATCTTGCTTCCCTCGTCTTCAAGGTTATGTACGTAGCATGCGTACAATTGGTATCCCTTTTGCATGAGGTTGCAAAACTTTATGGAATTTACCACCTTGGCACTCCTCTTTTGAGGTTGCATGTAGTAAATGACCTTCTTCCCCCGACTTTTGGCCAAAGAGATCTTCTGCTTTTGGCACTCAATAACGGCCTTGTATTGAGTCAGCTAGTCCATTCCCAAAAAGATATCGAAATCTCTAAGGTCAAACTCTATCAGATTTGCGAAGAATTAGGTATTTTTGATCACTATCGGGATTCCATCGTATCATTTGGAGCACGATACCACCTTACCCTGAATTTAAAATTTAAGAAGTAAAAGACATGCGTCTGGCGAAAAACTCAAAAGACGGCTATTGAATTCCTAAGTTAATGTTCTTAGGTGCTGATAGATCTAACGTAGATAGAAACTTGTGGAAATTAAAGAGCAACTTGCGCCCGAATCGAACAAAACTCTGACAGGTACGCTTAAAGCAGTGAACGTACCTGCGATCACCTCATCTTAAGCGGCCAAATCGGCTTGGTTGATGACGTTCAGACGTCCCACGGCTCCGCCCTGGTTCCCTCGTTGATTGCGGTTTTGAAGAGGCCTTTGTTCTTGTCGAAGATTGATGAACTCCTCGTATTTCGCAGCCTTCGTGTTCAGTGAGTAGAACCTCTCCCTCAGGTTTTCCTTAAATTTTCCCAGAAATAGGCATGTTCGCCTTCAGCCAAGCCTCCTTGAGAAGTTTGCCACCATTCGTCTACCTCTCCACTCAGGTAGTAGGTCACCACACTGACCTTTTCGTTTTCTGGACATCTAACTGAGTTAAGGAGTTTGTCAAATGTCCGGATCCAATCTTCCAGTTTCGTTGGATCCTCTTGACCTTCATAGAGGGGCGGTTGGTAAGGGTTTACCATCGCCAAGTAGTTGATACGGGCTACCGGCGGAGGTACTGCTGCTTGGGCCCAATTCACTTCACCATTACCTAAGGCGATGAGGACTTGCTCCACAGTCCTTAGTGTCTCATCCATGGCATTCGGGGCAGGGTCTGCTTGCCCTCCGGTGTTAGGCAGATTCGCCCCAACAGGAATGTTAGCATTCTCATTATTCGGGATCTCCCTCCTCAGTCTTCCCCTTGGCGGCATTCTGATAATTAAGCACGCAGAGGTAAGATTTGAATTCTAAGGTAGGTTAGCAGTGAAGTTAAAATGTGATTAGAATCCCATCTCGTAAGCTTCAAATGTAAAAAGGACACTGATAGGAAAATAAATACTAGATTTCATTAAATAGTAAAGATTTTGATAAACAAGGGATAGCTACATCAAGATGTGATAATAAGATACTACTACGAAAAATGTGGTAGATATACTAATACGCGAATGTAGTCCGACGAGCAGAGGTCGAATAACATAATCTAGAGCAAATAGTCAGGCGAGTAGCCGAGCATCCCATGATCGGCCTCGAGCTCCTCATCAGTGTCGAGGGGCAATGGAGGGTTCTCCACAACCTCCTCGGGATCCTCCTCCTCGATGTCAATGGGCTCCTGGGGATCCTCTTCCTCCTCCTCCATCTCGGGCTCAGGATTGAGATTGTAATACCCGTAAATTTTAGGATATAAGATAGAATTTAATCCGATGAGAAAAGAGGTCTTGTTTCCAAGAACACGTAAAATCGAAAATGCACGGAAGTCGAAAGACGATGATTTAGGAGCCGACGAACCCAAAACCGACGGACCTAAGATTTCAAACATGAAATCAATTTAAGTCGGAATATAATTAGAGTAGGAATTATAACCCGAAAATATCCCGGAAAATCGAGCCCGAAAACACGGAAGGATAGAAGTCCGAAAGAGAGGAGGAAAAGACCTGACGGATCGCACGGACCCGCCCGGACCGAGGTCCAGGCGAAGGCCGCGCGCTGTCCGCGCGGTGTTTGGCCTACCACCGCGCAAACCCCGCGTGGATGCCCAGAATGCGGCCATTCACGCGGTTTCGGAAATTTCTTGCCATATTTCGACCCCTCGACTTTGGAAACTCAATCCCGAGTGAACGAAGGTGTATATGGTCGGCTCTAGGGGTCTTGAGACTCGTTTGTTTTGAATTCCCAAACCCTAGCAGCCCTAAACACTCCCCAATTTCACCCAAGTTCATCCAACACCCGAAAACACCAACGTCGAACTTTCCGATCACTTTCCGGCGACGAAAACCGACGGAGGAGGCGTGGAATACAAGGTCTCTAGTGCTCCAGACTTTGATAAGTCGTTCATAGGCTTTCATTTAAGTTTTCGAACCCGAAAACTCGATCTAACATTGGATTCCTTCTTCCGATTTGAAATCGTGGCCAAAGTTGGAAGCTTGGCGTTGAGGAGATCCGTTCGTAGTGAATTTGGACGAGCCAAACAACCCGAGGATGACCCAACACCTTACCACTGTAAGTTGATGCCTTTCATATCAATACGGGTGGCTTAGGGGTTTCCGATTTAGTCACGTTGTAACGAAACGTAAAAACCGAACCTAAAAATCCTATCTTGCGCAATTTCTGAAATCCAATTAAAACTCATATTTCAAGAATCCAATCCGAGAAACTCAAAACTAAACTTTTGTTTCTAACACATTAATCTATGTTGTGTACAAATTTCAGCCATATTCGTCAACATTTGCTACCCCAAAATGATCTGAACATAAACTGCCTTGTAAAACGTTTTCAAAAATCTGACAGTGTTGATGTCCGAACTTGATAAGCCCGTTTCTATATTTTCTAGTCCGAATTGATCTTTTGCCATCTAAATGAAAGTCGTAGATAATTATGTCTAGTATGTGCATATAAAATTTCAGAATTTTTGGAGTCCATTTGGTATGTCAAAACGTCGATTTTCTGAACTGTGGTAAACCTGAATCCTGACAGTGTACACGTTGTGCAATAAACTCGATTTTTGACATGTTTCCTCAACTTATTAAAGCACGAAAGTTGTTTGTTAGGGTCTTTTTGATATACTGTGAAAATTTCAGAATTTTTGGACTTGAAATGAATTTTTAAATTAAAAAGGTGTAAACTATGACGCCAAATGATTTTAAATCGAAGAGATTTTGAAATTTCGAAACAAACGGTCGAGACCTTGAAATACGATACATCTATACTTTTGAAAAATCCCGTTACAATTGAAACATATGAGATACTTCAGCGGAGGGTGAGTGCTCTGCAGGGTGCCCCTCTAGCCTTTCTCTTCGGGCCTATAATGGACGAGAGAAATTAGATGAGATACTACGCCAAAACGGCATTGAGATACGGCCTACACTCTCGGGATTATCCGCATGGATTTCCCGAGGCTCCGGAGTGTTTTGGGTATGGCAGATACGGCTGCGGCCGTCGGATGACCGGCTAAACTTGACGAGATTGCGATGCAATCGTGAAATACTTGGAAATACTTGAAATACTTGAAATACGAAACGGCTGCGGCCGCCGGATGACCGGCTACACTAAATATTGAGAAACGGAGACGTAACGGGAAAAATTAAAAGATTTAATACTTTTTATGTATTTATTTATTTATTCTTGTCTTTAAATTTTGCATTTAAATTTATGTCTTAAGTTTTATAACATGTTAGATTATTATTATGACTTTAAATGCATGTCCAAGTATACAATTAAATTTTTAAATTTTAATTTCAAATTGGTAAATGGATTGTTGTATGCATGATTAGGAGAGAATTTAATTATTTAATTAAACCATTTTATTGCTATGTTAGGATCGACTTACTGAGTATTTTATAATACTGATGAAATTGTTGTTTTCCTTTTTCTTTCAGAGTACGGAGATAATGCATAGCATGTGCATTGGGGGATGGAATTATTTAAACGTTGTTTATCGCTTTTATGATACTGCATATCGGGCATGTAAAACCCGGGTTTTGGCCATGTTGGCCCATTTTACTTATTTCCGCTGCGACATATTATTATTACTATTATGTGTGGATGAGACTTATTATTATTTTTAAATAAATTCCGGACTTATTTTAAAACTCTTTGCAATAACCCATAGCCTTGCATCTCTTTAGTAAGCTCGGAGAATTCATGTCTTGCTAGGGAGGTGTGGCGGTGGCATCCCGGCCTGAGTTATCAAATCCGGGGTGTTACAGAGATGGTTTTGAAGCCCGATCACAACCTCCTTGAGAGCAAAGATCCTACCTTGCAGCATATGAAGGTCATCGAATTGAGTCTCAAGTGTGGTTTGACGACCAATAGTCTCATTGTTTTCTAGGTCCAATTTTGATATCTTTTCCTCCAAAGACCTAATACGGTCCCTATCATTAGCAGCATCTCTACGAGCATGACGTAACTCGTGGGTGATGTCAGACATAGAGCAAAGTAGGCGCATGATAGTATCATTCATCCTTGGGTCAGCCATCTAACATATAGATTTTCATATTCAAAATTTTGCGCATTTGTAATAAAGTATGTTAATGCACATGCATTTTCCCCCCAAAATTTTATATAATAATTTAAGATGTCAAAATTTTTGAGATATATTTTCCATGGGTTTAAAAATAAAAATCCTTTTTCCATGGAAATAATATTTAAAAATGCTTAAAAATAATACTTAATATTTTGGGCCTCTATATTGGGCCGAAAAATAATAGCTTTGAAAAAACATTTCGGGCTCTGATACCACTTTGTAACACCGCGGTTTTGGTCATCCAGGCCGGGACGCTACCGCCACACCTTTCTAAATAAGGCACGATCAAATCGAACTTATTTAGAAAGATGCTAAGGCTAAAGTTGTACCAATACTTTAAAAATATTTAAAAACCATCCAAATAGTGCCTGAAGTTTTAAATCAGAGTTATGTCTACCATGCGTAAATAAAAATAGTGCGGAAGCTAAATAGGGCCAAAACACGCGGCCAAAACATAGTCCAATGTCTCAGTGCAGTATTTAAATAAAAGTAAAATGCAACAAGTCTTGAGAATAAAATCCCATCCCTTCGTGCAAATGCTCACCCTGCGAAATCTGAGAAAAATAGAAATAACAACAAATCAATACAAAAGGTATTGCGTAAGTTAATATACAACACAAAGAATTTTAAAAATTTTAGAAAAACATATAAAAAGTAGGATTTTAGTTTAAAAAGGCGGATAAGTAATTTACGGGATTCTTACACATGCCAAACGAATATTTTACCATTGTTCGTTATGATCGAGGACACCATATATGCCATTTGGGACTAACACCCACAAGGACTCCAATTCATAATAAGGATCCTATGGACTTATCCTTGGGATCAACCTCTGGGACTCGTACCCACGAGGGTAACAAAATTTTAAAAGGGAAATAAAGGAGAGAATAAGTGGATGGAAGAAAATTCAAACCCCCAAATAATAAGATTGCTAATGTTTTTCTACCCGTTTGCCGTTGTGCATGGGCGTTAGTTTTTTTTTATAAATAAAGTCAATAATTTGTTAATTCATAAATTTAAAAAATAATTAAAAAAAAGAAGTCAAAATCTTTCATGCGACAGACAGCTGGAAGATTAATTGAAATTTCAAATATGTTATTAATTTAATTAGACCAACCAAAAGAGATGAGAATATTACTTTCTTACAGGAAATGCTTGAAATTTTCTTAGAAATATTTCCAGTAGCAATTTTCTCTTGAATACTCTAATTGCATGTTCTATACAACGATCGGCACAACAATCATTAGAAAGTCTTTTTAATTTATTTATAGGTACATGTCAGAGCAACAAAAATATTGTGGAATTTTAGAAGCACAAAAGATAACAACTGCACAATTGTGTAAAAGTAACTAAATTCAACACAAATGCACATAAATTATAAGAAAAGAACGTCAAAATATATATAAATATGCATATATACATATACATATAGGGGTGGGGGTTGGAGAAGATGGCCTAAACAAGATTTAACTTCAAAAGATGTTTAAATATCATTTAAGAACATATTTATAGTAGTAAAACTAAAGATTAATGCATATTTATTATAGTAATTATTTAATAAAACAAACCATTTCAATTTATAATAACATATTTCAGCAAAAAAAATTATAATAAAATATTTAGGGAGATAATAAATTCAAATTTACTACTCACTCGCAAACTTATAACCACATTAGATGCCATATGTAACACCACATTTTCCCCTTAAGATACAGCGGAAGCAGAGTGCAGGAACAATGGGCAGGTGCTACCGCCACGTATTCCGGGATGTCCGAAATGCGCTAAGGCTAGCATGCAAACGTGCAGAAAATCAGAGTTAAATGTATATGCCAACCACTTTCCGGACAAGCTAGCATATAATTTGCACAGAAGTAGGGTTGCAACAGAATCGACCGATTCGTGATTCGATTCGTGATTCGATCCGAAATTTTGCTATTCGTATTCGGAATTTTATGATTCGAATTCGAATAAAACATATTCGATTCGATTCGATAAGTAAACGAATACGAATACAAAATCTCAATATTCGATTCGATATTCGTTCGTATTCGATTAAATATTTATGTATTTAATAAAATCATATATATTATTATATTTATATAATATAGTATATTTTTTTTCCATCTCACTTCATATATTATTTTTTTTTTGTCCAGCCCAATTATTTATACAGCCCAATTTTCTTCTTGGCCCAGCTTCCTAAACCCTAGTTTTCCCTATTATTATTGCAATACCCTTTACGAGGGCACAAAAGAAAGCATTACAGCAGTCTAGTCAGCAGATTGAGGAGTTTTAGGGTTGGGTTGGCGCCGCTGCTAAATCTTTTCTTCCCTTCTTCCATTTATTTTCTTCTTTCATTTTTCTTCATACTATACAGATTGAGGAGTTTTAGGGTTGAGCAGTGGCCATGGCTGCGAGTTTGGTGAGCAGAGGAGACGCAAGAGGGCGTGAGGGGGAGAATAGCGGAGCTGTGGTAGCAAGCGCAGCAGCCGCCGATGGTGTTGAGCGAGTAGATGGAGACGCCGTTCGATGGTGGCCCTGCCGATGGTGTTGGTGACAACGGTGGTGGTGACCGAATCTGGGGAGAAATGCTTGAGCAACGGTTGTGGCGAGAGAGATGAGACAGCCAGGGGTGCGATGTTGTAGCAGCCGGAGGAAACTTATACTTAGTTGATATTTGACAATGGATGAGACTCCTATGCTGCGAGGAGGCGCTGAAGCAAAGGAGGAGCCGATCAGCCGTTGAAGCAAAGGAGGCGCTGAAGCAAAGGAGGAGCCGACAGTGTAGGCTAATGTTTGTTAAATTTCAGAACTAATCTTCGATACTGCTTTGATTAGGTTCGATTTTTTGAGTTGATTAGAATCTGGTCGAAAGTTTAGAATTATTTTTTTTGTTATTGTGTATTTTCAGTTTATGCTTTTGTTCTTCACAATCGTTGCTGTATTTTTTTCTTTTTGTTCTTGTCCCATTCGGACATTGTTGATGTTGTGTTGGTGTGGAAAATGTACAAGAAAGGCACATCCCATGAGCAAAGAAAACACCGACATCAAACTATGGTTGAATGCAGATTTGTATGCCTTCAAAATTTACAGGTTTATTCACAAGTCACAACAATTCGAATCGAATCGAATAATTACGGAACGAATAGTTACAATCGAATCGAATATCTTCAAATCGGATCAAATAATATTGTGTAAAAAAATCGAATCGAATATTCGAATAGTTTCGAATAATTCGAATATTAACTTCGAATCGAATACGAATCTTATTTATTATTCGAAAAATTATCGAATACGAATACGAATAGTTGAACAATTTTCGAATACCGAATCGAATAGAGAGGTATTCGCTTCGATTCGATTCGATTGCAACCCTACACAGAAGCTTATAATACTGCAAAAGTATAAAATATGCTAACCACTTTCCATTGCCACCACCACCGCCGTGGTAGAATCGCACCACCCACAGCCACCATCATCATTCCTTTTTCCCCAAAATCCGACCTCCTCCACCCCTCGGCCACTCCTTCCATCCCCCATTCAGTCATCCTCAAGAAGATTCAGATCCGAAAGAAAACATAAATAAATAAAGAAGGAAATGGGAAGGAGAAGAAGGAAGGAGCCGCCCGGCGAGCCCGCCCATCGCCGCCGAGCCTTACCTGCCGGAGCTACCGTGGGAGTGGGAGAGGGAGAGAGAGAGCGTCTGAAACGGGGGGGGGGGGGGGGGGGGGGGGGGGACAGAAAAGAGAGGACTCAGACTAGTTTCTGAAAACGTGGAGGGGTTGGAGGCAAAAATTTTACCAAAATGAGGGGTAGAAGGACATTGGTTGTGGAGTACAAAAGAAATTAAAGAAGTGCAGGGGCAAATTAAGGAAAAGGGACACAGCTGGAGAATTGTGAAAAAGAGAGGTATTCTGCCTCAGAAAAATACGAACTGATTGATGCCTATATAATACCCCTCCCACTTCCTCTATTCTCGTGCATCCCAACTCCAGTTTCTTTATTTAGGCTGTTTCCATTATCTAGTTTTGTGTAGTGCTTGTTGAGTTTTAAGTAGTATTGTTAGAAATATTTTAGTAGGCGAGATTGCGATTTCGAGTGTGTAACTCCCCCATTTTTTCCAAAGAATCAGCGGAAGCAAAAGCACGAGAACAATGGGCGGGTGCTACCGCCACGTATTCCGGAATGCCCGAAATACGCTAAGGCTAACATAAATATTAGTGGAATATCATATTTGAATGTATATGCTATCCACGTTCCGGACAAGCTAGCATATAATTCGCAATGAAGCTTATAATACTGTAAAAGTATAAAATAAGCTTAAATAAAATGTTTGGTTAAATAACCAAAATGGAGGAACGCATTCCCCAATAGAGCTCAACGCCAATAATGGAATAAATCCACGGAAGTTTTTATTTTAAAAGAGGTTATTACCTCGCAATTCTAAATATTTTAAAAGCGTGACGCGCATTATTTAAAACTGTAGGGCACAATATTTGCATAATTGGGTTAAAACCCGAAACAATTTGTCCAAACTACAAAATGGAAATTCTATGCCAAGTAATAAATTTTATCCCAAATGGGATTTAAAAATATGTATTTATCGTAAACAATACACCAATCCGTGCCCATTCAAATGATGCTCTACCAAACCTTGCAGATCTCAAAACCTGAAAGGAAATGGTGACAAGTGTAGAGTCAGCGAAAACAATCGCTGAGTAAGTAGACGTTTACTCCCAGAGGAGGTAGGGTAACAGAAATAAGTTAAATACAACAATTATGGTAATAGTATGCTAAAACAAGAATAATTTATACATAAAGTCAATATTAATCTAACCGGGTGACGTAGTCGCCAGAACCAATGGATTAATTATTCCAATAATCCCCGAAGGGCCAGTTTCCAAACAAAAGGCCAAGAAATTTTCTGATGCACTGTATAAATTTTCTTGCAGGAAACAGATAACTTGGAACCCCAGGAAGCCCAAAAACTGCAAATAATGATCCGAATAGATCAAGCCCGGACAAGCCCGGAATCCATTAACATGGGTTCCCCACATCGGACTTAAATAAAGATGGAAGAAGGCCTTAAGTTGCATAAGAAAGCCCAACAAGCATGAAGAGGCCCAAAAGGAGCTCGTCAGAAAGTGGCCGGAAGTTGGCCGGAACCACCACCGGACGTCGGAAAATATAATTGTAATTGTGTAGGAATAAGGATATGCGAATTGACTAAGGCATGGGAATCGATGCGGTATAAACCGTATACCGCATCAACCTAATGCGGTCTAAGAGACCGCATCGACCCCATCCAGCCTTTGCCAACTCGATGCGGTCTAGGCAATGTGGAATCCTTAAACCGCATCGCCATAAACCGCATCGCCCTCGTGCATAATTTTTCAAGACCTAAGCTCGATGCGGTTTCCACTCGATGCGGTATACACCTAAAACCGCATCGTCAAAACCACACCAGCTTAGTATTCGCACTTTTAAATATTTCGAGTCCCCAATGCGGAATAGAGCTCGATGCGGTATAAACCGCATCGATCCATTAAAACCGCATCGTTTCACATTTTGTAATAGATAGGCTATTTTAACTACTGATGCGGTCTTTCTCCTTCAATGCGGTCTATACCGCATCGATGCGGTATAAACCGCATCACTTTCCTTAAAACCGCATCAAACCCTCTTTTGATGTATTTTCTTGTTTTTCATGGCTTGGACTATATATATAGGTCCTCCCACACCTTGTAATCAACTTTGTTTAATATTGAAATCCATTCTCATATTTTCAAAGTTCACAACCGAGAACACTCTCTCAAAAGTGTTCTCCCATATCCGTGTTTGTCTTGAACTTATGTTCATTTCCCTCACGCCATCAAGTTGGAAGCTTGCTCGATGGATTGTCAATGAATGATGCACTTGAAGGATGCCATTTGTCTTGAGTTAACCTCATTTCCCTTGGCAAGTTCGGGTCCCCTTCATTCATAAGCTTTCTTAACCTTTATCTCACAATTTAGTTTCATCATCTTATGTTATACCCATCTTTTGTCTGTGTTCTTGTTCTTCATCATCTTCCATATTCCTATCCTTCTAATCATCATTTTACCTAACCCTAAAATTAATCAACACTAATCCGGATATTGTCACTAATCAAGTTTCGATCTACGGCATATATAGAAATTTGGTATCAGAGCCAAACTTGTTAGTGCAATAGGATTACTCTCCATATTTTTCTTGTTATTTCCGTGTCATAGATTGTATTTCTCTTTGCTTGAAAAATCTAGAAAACCCTAAAAATATTTTGTGCCTTGTAACTCTCGGCCATACCCTTTTCCTCCATATCTTGTATGTTTTTGTTTGTTGTTGATGTTAGTCTTGTTATCCTAATCTTATGTACGAATGTGCTTGCATGATTATTTGAGTTTGTTAGATTAAACAAGATTATAAAGAGCAAACAATGAAGGGTTTTGTGGGTTTGGGAGTGAGATTTGTGTTTGAGTTCTTGGTGTTCATATTGATACTCAAATTTGTTCATCCAAGACTCATAGTGTACTTGGCAAAAATTGATGTAATAGTATAGTTGGATGATGCATGCAAGAGACTAGAGTGTAATAGCCATCATCATTAAATTGTCCAATCATTTGCCTTAATTCGGCGCCTTGAACAGTGGGATTGTTTGTGATATTGTAAATTATGGTCTGCATTTAATTCTCCAAGAGAGTACAAGACATCCAACCGAAAAAGGAGGAGCAAAGTCAAGAATTATAGGCCATCAACTTCTCTCTCCTCGATGCGGTCTCTCCCGAGTTGATGCGGTCTATTAAACCGCATCCCATACCAGTAAACCGCATCAACCCCAACTGAGCAAGAAAATCTTCTAAGTGTGGAGAAACTTCCCTCGATGCGGTCTCTCAACATCAATGCGGTATATTGAGGCGGTTTAAACCGCATCGAGTCCCGTAAAACTGCATCACCTCACCAAACATCAGAAATTTGTTGCAGGCATTGAGGCGGTATCCATCAAGGCGGTATAAACCGCATTGATACCCTATAAACCGCATCGAAATGGTTCCAGAATTTTCAAGTGTTTGTGGTGCAATCCCATCTCCAGTATTATTTTTCCTTTCACATATTTGAGTGTTTGAGTGAATTTACAATAAAGTGAATATCGGACTGGCACAATTTGAAACCTAGCCCGAGAAGCCACTAGAGTACTTGTACAATAAAGTGGATATCGTGACTGGCATTTTGTGAAACCTAGCCCGAGAAGTCATTTGAGTAAATTGGGGGTTTACTTCTCGAGTGCATTTTCTTGTGAGCTTTATTTTCCACTTCTAAATTGGGACAAATATCATTGTTCTTTGCTTGCAATATCTGTTTAAGACTGTGAACTTGATCAGACTGCAGTACATACATACATTTCTGTGCATTCTTTGATTGAGTCGAATAGTTCATTTGACTCTTGAGTTGTGCGTACAAAATACCTGTGTGTACTTCTCTTGCATCAGATTGAACTATTTGAGTAGGTGACGAACTTAAGTGGTGTTGAGGACCAAGACTGAGTGCAAATTTGAGAGTTCACTCTACATATTTCAGCACTTATTCTCTGACCTACATTATATCTATATTATTTTTTCTGAGTGTCATGGCAGGAAACACAGAGCCAAATTTGACTGATATCATGGAGATGCTCCGAGCAATGAGCGAGAGTACTGTTAAAGGGGTTGATTTCGAAACCCCTAAGCAAACTCTTGATGCTAATGTTTCAAATATTACTGTTGTAAATGAGCGCATTGATAATCTGAGCAATGAATTTGCAGGACGCATGAACGAAGGCTGGAAGATGCATTCTATCATCCTTCCACCTCCGGAAAAAATGGAGCATCTGGAAGCAATAGCCAAGTCCAAGGAACTGACATGGCTGATGCAGAAGAAGCCCTAGCCGAAAGGGAAGAAGAACAGGTCGCGATCGGGACATTTGATCGACGACAAGGGCCCCGTGCTCCAAGGCCGCCTCCTATGGCACCAATCCACCCTCCTCCAGTCGACGAAGGACTGCGCATCAATGATCCTTTGGCCATGCCTCCGCCACCTATGCCAAACAGACCCCGAAATGCACCGGTAATAAAGAGAGATGATCCAGATGACGTGGATGACAATCTGCATTGCATTAAGTTCACCATTCCTACTTTCAGAGGAACCGGTGACCCTAATGAATTTCATGATTGGAGGAACACCATGGAAATGATCTACAACTGCCAAACTACTCTGATTTCAAAAAGATCCAACTGGCAGTTCAAGAATTCAAGGAATATGCCCAACTATGGTGGCTAAAGTTCATAGTTGATCATCACAATGACGGGCAGCCCCAAGTCACCGACTGGGAATATTTTCTACAGCTCATGGAGAGGAGATTCGTGCCTCCCACCTACAAACCAGACATGTACATGAAGGTGATCAGTCTGAAGCAGGAGTCAAGAACTGTTGAGGAATACTACCGCGAAATGGAAATGCCCATGATGCGAGCACAGTTCAATGAAGACCCGTTGATCACCCTGACCAGATTTGCGAAAGGTCTGAGGCCCGAAATCTTCAAAGAAATGGACATGAGAGGATATGTGAATATCACTGATCTAGTGAGAAAAGCTGCAAAAGTTTGAGGCCCAACTCAAAAGAAGAACCCATCTGACTTCCACCGGTTACAACCCAAATAAACCTTGGTTGATTCGACCACCTGAGCGGACAGAGAGACCCAAAAACCCCCAGCCTACACTGTCGTCGGTTCGTGATGAGGGAGGTTACAAGCCCAAAAGGTTTGAATTGGGAAAGAATTTCAGGGAGTACAACCGGGAAGATAGAAACAGAAACCAGGGCCGAGAACAACATCTACCCGCCAAAGACAAAAGAGAAATCACTTGCTGGAAATGTGGCAAGAAAGGCCATTATGCCAATGAATGCAATGATCCAAGACGAGTGGCGATACTCAATACTGGCGAGGAGGAAAGACCAGTGATCGAGGTTGAACCCGGAGTGTTCAAGGTTGTTGATTCAGAAGAAGAGGATGACTGTGATGAAGATCTGAGACGATATCAAGTTGATGAACCAGTCAATCCAGAAGTCGATGAGGACAATGAAGAAGACGTAAATCTGCTAGTAGCAATGAGAGCTTTAAATGCTGACAGAGAACTAGAAATATCACCCAACGAACAAAGGGAGAATCTCTTCCATTGCCGTTGCACTATTCAGGGCAATAATGCCACTGTCATTGTTGATAACGGAAGCTGCACTAATATTGTTAGTTTATATACTGTGCGCAGATTGCAGCTGCCGACAGAGGAGCATTCCTGTAACACCCCGGTTTTTGGTCACCCATGTCGGGGTGTCACTGCCACACCTCCCTAGCAAGACGGTTTCTCCGAGCTTGCTAAAGAGATGCAAGGCTATGGTTTTTCAGAATTTAAAACATTCAAACAGCCCATTCATATATAATTTAATAATAATGTCATTACAGTTGCAGCGGAAAATAATATCTACGTATATAATGCAGCGGAATTTAAAAATAGGACCAACATGACCTAATCACGGGTTAAACAGGCCCGTTCATGCAAGTTCTAGTCTAAAGCAAAATTTAAGAATAAAGTGTTCCCCAAAATTCCCATGTATGCATATGATGATGCATATTCTTCAGCTCTGAAAGAAAAAGGGAAACAATATGGTTTGGTCAGCAAAAACTTGCTGAGTAAGTTAACACATACATGATTATGGGGTTTCAAAGCCTTTAATTAAATTTAAAGAAAAACATAAGCATACAAGACATGATTTAATGTATTAATCTAATAACAATTTAACCGCATAATTTAAAAGACAGGGATTTCATAAAACAATGAATATAGCTTGCAAAGTAATATAAATGTAGGACATAATTTAAAAGCATAATCTAAAAGGAACAAATTTCGAGTCTTCTAGTTTCATATCTCAAGTCTCATGTTTATATCTCAATTGCCATTCGGCAAGCTTTATTTATCAATTGCCTCTCGGCAAGCAGTATATCTCAATTGCCTTTCGGCAAGCATTATATTTCAATTGCCTTTCGGCAAGCAGTATATCTCAATTGCCTTTCGGCAAGCATTATATTTCAATTGTCTTTCGGCAAGCAGTATATCTCAATTGTCTTTCGGCAAGCATTATATTTCAATTGTCTTTCGGCAAGCAGTATATCTCAATTGCCTTTCGGCAAGCATTATATTTCAATTGCCTTTTGGCAAGCATTATATTTCATGTGTATTTTATTTCAAAAAAATTTCCAATCGTTTAAACCTTAAAGGCTAATTTCACCGTTTAACAAGATTTTCAAGATTTGACCCGGTCAACCACAGTTTACTTCAAAATTCATTAAAAATCGAGTTTAAGTCCAAAAATTCTGAAATTTGACCGGTAACTCGAAAACACAGAGATGAACAAGTTTCATGTTTTAATTTTTTCGATCCGAGATACGGAAGTAAGTCGAAAACATAGATTTCTATCAGGTTACAAATCTGTCCGAACCTTTACGACAGCAGTTCCTAAATTTCGAGATCCACCATAGCAAACCAACTCCAAACTTGATGAAATTTTACAGGGAGACTCTTAAGACATATATACACAAGTTTCATGTTCAACAAAAGATCTAATTCATCCTATATCTATTGTCAAAAATGCCAACAAGTTCGGGCCAAGAATCTGTCAAGATTTCAAGATCTAAATTTAGAACAGTTCGGTTTGGAGCCGAAACCGATATCAAACCTCAACAAAAAATTCCAAAAATTTATGGAGGTATTCTTAACGTATAGATCTACAACTCTTATGTTTAGCACCAATCCTAAATTGGTCTAGATCTAAGGTGAAAATCAACCTCAAGTTTGGATAAAGAATCTATCACCGTTTCAAGATCTAAGTCGAAGGCAGGTTTGTTTGTGTTCGTTTTCGGATAACAAAACACGATGAAAAATTATGAAATTTTTACAGAAGATAGATCTATGTCTTAGGAACGTTTTTCGTGTTTTAAGTTTTCTCGTTTGAATAGTTTTAAAAGGTTCCAAAAATTCGTGCACAAATGTTGCGCCGTAGGGTTTTCGTGTTGACAGATTTTACGTTCTTGGTTAGATCTTCAGATTACGTGTATTTTTAAATCTCCCAAACCATGTAAGCATTAACTTACATATCTTTAGGCGTCCGGGATCGTCGATTCGGAGGCGTGGCTTCCAGTCCACCGTTTATCTCTTCGGTCCGTCGGGTTCTTCGTTCTCAATCCGATTCGGGGTGTAGAAAGGAAAGAAATTAAGTTAGGATTCGTTTTCGAATCACAATGGAAAAGAATTTGGACCAGAACTTACCACGACGTTTTAGCTTCACAAATTTTCGTCCAAGACAGTTCCTTGCTCGGTTCTGGTGCCTCCGACGACTCCGGGATTAGGGTTTTCGAACGTATAGAGAGTATGAAGAGTTGAAAAGTGTTTAGGGTGACTCGGGAGGGTTATTTATAGGGAAACAAGACCTAGGGGACGTCCAAGGTCTGCCCCTAAGAGTATTGAGCCGTAAGGAATGCAACCGAAGCCGAAAAATCCGGATTCGGGCGAGAGAATCTCGCACGGGGCGTTTCTGCCAGTTGGCGAGGGGTTGGCGCGCCCTTAGGCCAACCAGCGCGCGGCCAGCGCGCCATTCACGCCTGGACTCCAGTCCGGGCGGGTCGTGCGATCCGTCGCGCTTTTCCTCCTCTCTTTCGGACTTCTATCCCTCTATGCTCTCGGAGTCCCATTTCCGGGGTATCTTCGGGCTCCTAGTTCCTATCTTAATTCTTACTCGGGTCTAGATTTAATATTGGCCCTGAATTCTCGAGTCCATTAGTGTCGGGTACACTTGTACAATTTATTTTATCTTTGGCTTTACGGGTATTGGAAATTTAATTCCTTTTTAGATTAGACTTCATTTCTCATTTCTTTTTCTCTTTACTTATTTAGTGTATTTATTTATTATTTATTTATTTAATTATTTATTTATTTTATGTTGCAAAATTCTCGGGTATTATAGTCTACCCTCCTTAAGAATCAACTTCGTCCTCGAAGTTGTGTTTCGGCTTTTCTCGTGTTAAGAACTAATCCTTTTGTTTATTTTATTATTTTGTGACTGAACTTAGAATTAAAACTTCTAAGCTGCCTACGTACCCTGTGAAGGGATCAAGCCATAACGTAGTTCAAAACAAATTGAATTAGTTTATTCATGATTTAGGATACATCTTATCAAGTCGAACTCCAAAGAGAAATTATTATGGGTTATCACATCGTCTCCCCCTTAGGACTTCAGTTATGTCCCCATAACTGCCTATACGTTATTCTCAAGAGGGTTCGGGTTTGGTTTAAATGAGCCGTGCCTTTGAAATGGATTTGTTGTTTGGGAAACCAAACAAGATTTTTGGAATAAAGAGTGTTTTAATAAAAACTTTATTTTTATTGTCCACATAAGGAAATTTTCTAATTCGTACAAGGATAGGAATGGCTAAGGTCGAGATTCGTTATGCTTAGGCGTGCGCTTAGATGAACGCGATCTAGAACTAAGGCAAGATCAGTCTCTAGTTAGCGTTCCTAATTTGATGTCAAGCGTCTAAGTTATCTAGTGCAAGCAAAAGGTCTAAGTTATAACATATCGCTTCTAGGTTCTCTAAGGTATAGAAAAAAATGTGGTATGCACATGCACATGATGATTTCCCCCCAAATTAATTCATGCACTATATATATTTTTCTAATTTCCATGGGGTTTAAAATAAAAATTTATTCCATGGAACTAATGCTTTAAAAATTTAAAATAATAGTTAAAATTCTTGGACCTCTATATTGGGTCAAAAAGAATTATAATTTGGGCTCAAAAATAATTTGGACTAGGAAACTTTAAAAATAAAGATAATAATTTGGGCTTCTATAATAATTTAAAAATATCATGGTTTAAAAATAATAGTTTCAAAATAATAATCTAATAGTTTAAAAATAATTTGGGCTCTGATACCAACTTGTAACACCCCGGTTTTTGGTCACCCAGGTCGGGGTGTCACCGCCACACCTCCCTAGCAAGACACGGTTTCTCCGAGCTTGCTAAAGAGATGCAAGGCTATGGTTTTTCAGAATTTAAAACATTCAAACAGCCCATTCATATATAATTTAATAATAATGTCATTACAGTTGCAGCGGAAAATAATATCTACGTATATAATGCAGCGGAATTTAAGAATTGGGCCAACATGGCCTAATCACGGGTTAAACAGGCCCGTTCATGCAAGTTCTAGTCTAAAGCAAAATTTAAGAATAAAGTGTTCCCCAAAATTCCCATGTATGCATATGATGATGCATATTCTTCAGCTCTGAAAGAAAAAGGGAAACAATATGGTTTGGTCAGCAAAAACTTGCTGAGTAAGTTAACACATACATGATTATGGGGTTTCAAAGCCTTTAATTAAATTTAAAGAAAAACATAGGCATACAAGACATGATTTAATGTATTTATCTAATTACAATTTAACCGCATTATTTAAAAGACAGAGATTTCATAAGACCATGAATATAGCATGCAAAGTAATATAACTGTAGGACATAATTTAAAAGCATAATCTAAAAGGAACAAATTTCGAGTCTTCTAGTTTCATATCTCAAGTCTCATGTTTATATCTCAAATGCCATTCGGCAAGCTTTATTTATCAATTGCCTCTCGGCAAGCTTTATATATCAATTGCCTTTTGGCAAGTAGTATATCTCAATTGCCTTTCGGCAAGCATTATATTTCAATTGCCTTTCGGCAAGCAGTATATCTCAATGGCCTTTCGGCAAGCATTATACTTCAATTGTCTTTCGGAAAGCAGTATATCTCAATTGCCTTTCGGCAAGCATTATATTTCAATTGCCTTTCGGCAAGCAGTATATCTCAATTGCCTTTCGGCAAGCATTATATTTCAATTGCCTTTTGGCAAGCATTATATTTCATGTGTATTTTATTTCAAACGAATTTCCAATCGTTTAAACCTTAAAGGCTAATTTCACCGTTTAACAAGATCTTCACGATTTGACTCGGTCAACCACAGTTTACTTCAAAAATTCATTAAAAATCGAGTTTAAGTCCAAAAATTCTGAAATTTGACCAGTGACTCGAAAACACAGAGATGAACAGTTTCATGTTTTAAGTTTTTCGATCCGAGATACGGAAGTAAGTCAAAAACATAGATTTCTATCAGGTTACAAATCTGTCCGAACCTTTACGACAGCAGTTCCTAAATTTCGAGATCCACCATAGCAAACCAACTCCAAACTTGATGAAATTTTACAGGGAGACTCTTAAGACATATATCCACAAGTTTCATGTTCAAAAAAAGATCTAATTCATCCTATATCTATTGTAAAAAATGCCAACAATTTCGGGCTAAGAATCTGTCAAGATTTCAAGATCTAAATTTAGAACAGTTCGGTTCGGAGCCGAATTCCGATATCAAACCTCAACTAAAAATTCCAAAATCTTACGGAGGTATTGTTAACGTATACATCTACAACTCTTATGTTTAGCACCAATCCAAAATCGGTCTAGATCTAAGGTGAAAATCAACCTCAAGTTCGGATAAAGAATCTATCACCGTTTCAAGATCTAAGTCGAAGGCAGGTTTGTTTGCGGTCATTTTTGGATCTCAAAACACGATGAAAAATTATGAAATTTTTACAGAAGATAGATCTATGTCTTAGGAACGTTTTTCGTGTTTTAAGTTTTCTCGTTTGAATAGTTTTAAAGGTTCCAAAAATTCGTGCGCAAACGTTGCGCCGTAGGGTTTTCGTGTTGACAGATTTTACGTTCTTGGTTAGATGTTCAGATTACGTGTATTTTTAAATCTCCCAAACCATGTAAGCATTAACTTACAGATCTTTGGGCGTCCGGGATCGTCGATTCGGAGGCGTGGCTTCCAGTCCACCGTTTATCTCTTCGATCCGTCGGGTTCTTCGTTCTCGATCCGATTCGGGGTGTAGAAAGGAAAGAAATTAAGTTAGGATTCGTTTTCGAATCACAATGGAAAAGAATTTGGACCAGAACTTACCACGATGTTGTAGCTTCACAAATTTTTGTCCAAGACAGTTCCTTGCTCGGTTTTGGTGCCTCCGACGACTCCGGGATTAGGGTTTTCGAACGTATAGAGAGTATGAAGAGTTGAAAAGTGTTTAGGGTTACTCGGGAGGGTTATTTATAGGTAAACAAGACCTAGGGGACGTCCAAGGTCTGCCCCTAAGAGTCTTGAGCCGAAAGGAATGCAACCGAAGCCGAAAAATCTGGATTCGGGCGAGAGAATCTCGCACGGGGCATTTTTGCCAGTTGGCGCGGGGTTGGCGCGCCCTTAGGCCAACCAGTGCGCGGCCAGCGCGCCATTCACGCCTGGACTCCGGTCTGGGCGGGTCGTGCGATCCGTCGCGCTTTTCCTCCTCTCTTTCGGACTTCTATCCCTCTATGCTCTCGGAGTCCCATTTCCGGGGTATCTTCGGGCTCCTAGTTCCTATCTTAATTCTTACTCGGGTCTAGATTTAGTATTGGCCCCGAATTCTCGAGTCCACTAGTGTCGGGTACACTTGTACAATTTATTTGATTAATTTTATCTTTGGCTTTACGGGTATTGGAAATTTAATTCCTTTTTAGATTAGACTTCATTTCTCATTTCTTTTTCTCTTTACTTATTTAGTGTATTTATTTATTTAATTATTTATTTATTTTATGTTGCAAAATTCTCGGGTATTACAATTCCAGTCCCTACTTACTGCACTGGATGAACAACAGTGGCAAGACCAAGGTCTCCCAACAGGCATGGGTCCCTATCACGAAGGGCACCTACTCGGAAAGAGTATTATGTGATGTCGTTCCCATGAACACATGTCACGTTTTGCTTGGAAGACCGTGGCTTTATGATAAGGATGCCACTTACAGGGAAAATCCAATGTTTTATATTTTAAACATGGACAAAAGGAATACTTTTTCAAACCATTATCTGTCAAAGCTGTTAGGTTAGACCAAGAAAAGCTAAAGAACAAAATAGCTCAAGCAGAAGCCGACCGCAAGGCCAGGGAAAGAGGAAAAGCCAAAGTTGGCGAGAGTTCATCAAACTTGGATCAACGTCTGATATTGACCAAGACTGCATTTCAGCAAGCATCACGAGAACCTGACTTCTCAGGTCACTTTTTTCTTGCGTTAGTTAAACCTGATGAATCTCTCAATAAAACTGTTCATACTGCACCTGATTTGCCTTTGGAATTTTCCAGGATGCTTGATAGGAACCAAGATATTTTCCCGGAAGAAGTGCCATCTGGCTTACCAGCACTCCGAGGCGTGGAACATCGCATTGACTTTGTGCCCGGAGCTTCAATCCCCAACAGACCTGCATACCGCATGAATCCCGAGGAGTCGAAGGAAATTCAGCGCAAGTGCAAGCATTGCTCGAAAAGGGTTGGGTTCGAGAAAGTTTATCTCCGTGTGCTGTTCCAGTTCTGCTCGTTCCAAAGAAAAATGGCGAATGGCGTATGTGTGTTGATTGTCGAGCAGTCAACTCTATTACGTTCAAATATCGTCACCCAATTCCACGACTGGACGACATGCTAGATGAGCTTGGTGGTGCTAGTCTTTTTACCAAGATCGATTTAAAGAGCGGATATCATCAAATCAGAATGCAGCCCGGGGATGAATGGAAGACCGCCTTCAAGACGAAGTTTGGTCTATATGAATGGCTCGTTATGCTATTCGGTCTTACGAATGCCCCCTCTACATTTATGCGTTTGATGAATGAGACTCTTCGAAATTCATAGGAAAATTTGTAGTAGTTTATTTTGATGACATTCTTATTTACAGATGTACTCTAATGATCATGTAAATCATGTGCAATAGGTACTGGATCGATTGAGAGAAGTCCGCCTGTATGCCAACTTCGAGAAGTGTAGCTTCTGTGTGCTGGAAGTGACGTTTCTTGGATTTGTCGTGGGAAGAGATGGACTTAAAGTGGACGAATCCAAGATCAAGGCTATATCTGACTGGAAGCCGCCAACCACTGTGCATGAAGTTCGCAGTTTTCTAGGTTTGAGTGGTTTCTTTAGAAGATTCGTTCCACAGTTTAGTGTAATTGCGGCCCCGATCACTGCACTGCTTAGAAAGAACATTCCCTTCAAGTGGGGCCCGGCACAGCAAAAGGCATTTGATGACCTCAAGGATAAGCTCACTCATGCACCTGTCCTAGCATTACCAAATTTCGATCTGCCGTTTGAAATTGAAAGTGATGCGTCGTGTACGGGCATGGGAGCGGTGTTGCTCCAAGAAGGAAGGTTGATAGCATACTACAGTGAGAAATCCAGTGGAGCACAACTGAATTATTCCACGTACGACAAGGAATTATATGTTGTTGTTCAATCTTTGAGTACATGGCAACACTATCTGAGAGGAAGAGAATTTGTGATCAACACTGACCATGAGACACTTAAGCACATAAGGGTTCAGGGACAATTGAGCAAAAGACATGCTCGATGGAGCACATTTATAGAATCCTTCCCTTACGTGATTAAGTATAAGAAAGGAAAGGACAATGTGGTTGCAGATGCACTCTCCAGAAGAACAGCATTGGTCACTTTTGCAACTACTCATCTGTTTGGATTCGAGCACATCAAGAGTCAGTATGCCACTGACGAAGATTTTAGAGTGCTTTACGAAAGAACAAAACAAAATGGTTTTAAGGAGTTTTCCCAACTCGACGGGTTCCTGTACTTTGGTAACAGATTATGCATCCCAAAAGGATCCGTCAGGGAGTTGCTAATTCAAGAGGCTCACGGTGGTGGTCTCATGGGGCATTTTGGAAAGGATGCAACTCTGGGGATTCTCGTTGAAAAGTTCTACTGGCCAAAAATGCAAGCCCAGGTTGTTCGCTTCATTGCTAGGTGCTTGCTCTGTCTGAAGGCC
Organism: Hygrophila difformis; assembly: GCA_030278955.1. Classification (NCBI taxonomy): domain Eukaryota; kingdom Viridiplantae; phylum Streptophyta; class Magnoliopsida; order Lamiales; family Acanthaceae; genus Hygrophila; species Hygrophila difformis. The sequence continues at coordinate 60,153,676 of JAOANR010000008.1, forward strand.
AAGTCGACGGTTAAACCCCACGGCTTATATCAAGCATTACCTGTGCCAGAAGGACCCTGGCTGGACATATCAATGGACTTTGTGCTTGGACTACCACGGACCGCAAGAGGCAAAGATTCAATCTTTGTGGTAGTTGATTGATTCTCCAAGATGGCGCATTTCATACCATGTGCGAAGACCAATGATGGCAGGCATATTTCGAACTTATTCTTCAAAGAAGTGGTACGTCTTCATGGGGTACCAAAGTCAATTGTGTCAGATCGAGATGCCAAGTTCGTAAGCTATCTCTGGAAGGGTTTTTAGCGCGAGATGAGTACACAACTCTTGTTCTCAACGTCTTACCATCCTCAGACGGACGGACAGACAGAAGCGGTAAATCGCGTGTTGGGTAACCTTCTACGCATAATTACTTCTTCGAGCTCTAAAATTTGGGATGAATGTTTGCCTTACATTGAATTTGCTTATAATCGCCACATTCATCGTGCCACACACATGTCACCCTTCGAGGTTGTTTATGGATTTAACCTGATGACCCCTCTCGATTTTCTGCCACTACCTAGTAGTGAGCATCTTAACTTCAACGGCAGGGACAGGGCTAAGGCGATCAAGGATCTACACGAGAATGTTCGGAACAGTTTGCTGAAGGCATCGGAGACATATGCCAAATTTGCCAACAGGGGCAGAAAAAGGCTGTTGCTGAAACTAGGAGACTAGATCTAGGTGCACATGCGAAAAGAACGTTTTCCTGCACAGACACATGGCAAACTCGCATCTCGCCGAATCGGACCTTACAAAGTCCTAAAGAAAATTCAACGACAATGCCTATCGGATTGAGCTTCCTGATGATTTTAATATTAATCTGACTTTCAATGTTGCTGATTTATCTCTTCTCGAAAGAGATGATGAGTTGGATTCTGGTCGGTTGATCTCTCAACCTTCCCAAGGGGGTGGGGATGGCGTAGTCGCCAGAACCAATGGATTAATTATTCCAATAATCCCTGAAGGGCCAGTTTCCAAACAAAAGGCCAAGAAATTTTCTGATGCATTGTATAAATTTTTCTTGCAGGAAACAGATAACTTGGAACCCCAGGAAGCCCAAAAACTGCAAATAATGATCCGGATAGATCAAGCCCGGACAAGCCCGGAATCCATTAACATGGGTTCCCCACATCGGACTTAAATAAAGATGGAAGAAGTGCACGGAAATGCACGGAAGTCAAGAGACGACAATTTAGAACCCGACGAACCTAAGCCGACGGACTTAAGATTTCAAACATGAAATCAATTTAAGTCGGAATATATTTAGAGTAGGAATTATAACCCGAGAATGACCCGGAAAAAAAATCGAGCCCGAAAACGTGGAAGGATAGAAGTCCGAAAGAGATGAGGAAAAGACCCGACGGATCGCACGCCGGACCGCAGTCCAGACCAGTGCCGCGCGCTGGCCATGCGGGGTTTGGCCTTCCAGCACGCCAACCCCGCGTGACACCCCAGAATGCGGCCATTCACGCGGTTTCGGCGATTTCTTGCCATATTTCGACCCCCCGACTTTGGAAACTCAATCCCGAGTGAAGGAAGATGTATATATTCGGCTCTATGGGTCTTAGGACTCATTATTTTCGAAATCCCAAACCCTAGCAGCCCCATTGTCTCTCCCAATTCTCCCAAGTTCTTCCAACACCCGAAATCACCAACTTCGAACTTTCCGATCACTTTCCGGCGATGAAAACCGACGGAGGAGGCGTGGAATACAAGGTCTCTAGTGCTCCAGACTTTGGTAAGTTTTTCATAGGTTTTCATTTAAGTTTTCGAACCCGAAAACTCGATCTAACATTGGATTTCTTCTTCCGATTTGAAATCGTGGCCAAAGTTGGAAGCTTGGCGTTGAGGAGATCCGTTCGTAGTGAATGTGGACGAGCCGAGTGACCCGAGGACGACCAAACACCTTACCACAGTAAGTTGATGCCTTTCATATCAATACGGGTGGCTTAGGGGCGTCCGATTTAGTCACTTTGTACCAAAACGTAAAAACCGAACCTAAAAACCCTATCTTGCGCAATTTCTGAAATCCGGTTAAAACTCATATTTCTAGAGTCCAATCCCAGAAACTCAAAACTAGACTTTTGATCCTAACACATTAATCTATATTGTGTAAAAATTTCGGACATTTTTGTTGACGTTTGCTATCACAAATCGCTCGAACATAAACTGCCTTGTAAAACCTTTTCGAAAATCTGACAGTGTAGATGTCCGAACTTGATGAGCCCGTTTCTATATTTTCTAATCCGAATTGATCTTTGTAATCTAAATGAAATTTGTAGATAATCATGTCTAGTTTGAGCATATAAAATCTCAGAATTTTTGGAGTCCGTTTGGTATGTCAAAACATTGATTTTTTGAACTGTGGTAAACCCAAAACCTCACAGTGCACATGTTGTGCAATAAACTCGATTTTTGACATGTTTCCTCAACTTATTTCGGAATCATTAAAACACGAAAGTTCTTCGTTAGGATGTTTTTGATATACTGTGAAAATTTCAGAATTTTCGGACTTGAAATGAATTTTTAAATTAAAAAGGCGTAAACTGTGACGCCAAATGATTTTAAATCGAAGAGATTCTGAAATTTCGAAACAAACGGTCGAGACCTTGAAATACGATACATCTATAATTTTGAAAAATCCCGTTACACTAAATCGAAACGATATGAGATACTTCGGTCGAGGGTGAGTGCTCTGCACGGTGCCCCTCTAGCTTTTCTCTTCGGGCCTATAGTGGACGAGAGAATTTAGATGAGATACTACGCCAAAACGGCATTGAGATACGGCCTACACTCTCGGGATTATTCGTATGGATTTCCCGAGGCTCCGGAGTGTTTTGGGTATGGCAGATACGGCTGCGGCCGCCGGATGACCGGCTACACAAGAAACTTACGAAACGGCTGCGGCCACTGGATGACCGGCTGCACTAAATATTGAGAAACGGTGACGTAACGGGGAAAATTAAAAGACTTAATACTTTTTACGTATTTATTTATTTATTCTTGTCTTTAAATTTTGCATTTAAATTTATGTCTTAAATTTTATAACAGGTTAAATTATTATTTATGAATTTAATGCATGTACAAGTATACAATTAAATTATTTATTTTTAAATTGGTAAATGGAATATTTTTGTATGCATGCCTAGGAGTAAATTTTAATTATTTAATTAAACCCCTTTATTGCTATGTTAGGATCGACTTACTCAGTATTTTATATACTGATAAAATTGTTGTTTTTCTCTTTTTCAGAGTATGGAGAAAATGCATGAGCATATGCATTTGGGGGATGGAAAATTTAAACATTGTTTATCGCTTTTATGATACTTGCATATCGGGCATGTAAAACCCGAGTTTTGGCCATGTCGGCCCATTTTATTATTTTCCGCTGCGACTTATTATTATCACTGCTATGTGTGGATGAGACTTATTAATATTATTATTATTTTTAAATAAACTCCGGACTTGTTTTAAAACTATTTGCAATACCTATAGCCTTGCACCTCTTTAGCAAGCTCGGAGAACCCGTGTCTTGCTAGGGAGGTGTGGCGGTGACATCCCGGCCTGGGTTATCAAATCCGGGGTGTTACACATTGGTATCAGAGCCCGGAAAATTTTAAAGCTACTATTATTGTTTTTAAACCATTATTTTAAAACCTAGTATTATTTTTAATTTATTATTTTTAACTACTAGTATTATTTTTAGCCAAGAGTTTGAGCCCAAAGATTTATTATTTTGGCCCAATTTTTTTTTTTATGATTGGCCCAAATACCCATGTTTTTGTTACTTTAGCCAAATTATTAATTTTGGCCCAATATAGAGGCCCAACTTTTTAATTACTTAAATCCATGATTAAATTAAATTAAAAACACATTAAATAAATTTTTATTGGGGGGATTGCATATGCATATTCATGTAGATTTAAATTCCTGCATATCTCGACTTTGCTCGAAACATGTTCTAACTCTAACATCTTTGTTGACATTAGATGGCCGAACCCAACACGAACATGATCAATCTGATGATGAAACTGACTAACGCGTACCTCGAGTCACAACAACATGTCAATTATTTCAAGACTCGGGTACAACAACTAGAGGGTAACGTGGCCCATTTGGGACATCTTAGGGAAGCTGACCATCACGATATAACTAAACTCAAGGCCCAAGTCGCCAAACTTCAAACCCAAGTGGTTGCACTTCAAAACAAGGATAACGAACTGATGATGCAAGTAGGGCACTTAGGAATGGAACTGATGAGCCTAGAGGATGACGTATTTCCTCAGAGCCCCAAGCCTGTTGGAACACCCACTCCCATTGACGAATCCAGCGACGAGGACGATCCCATCGAGGATGCACCTACCTATTCACTCTAGACTTAGAGATCCATACCGATGCACTATTATTTACATATCCCTTTAAATTATTATCAGCAGTATTATTTCTGTTACGAATACTTGTAACCTAAATAAAAAAATTTCTTGAGTAATAAATATACAAGCATTTATTTTATATACAAGTATATTTAAATTATTCCTTACATTTTATTAAATTATCATTCTTTAATTACCTTGATCAAATGAGGGAACAAGGTAATAATAAATAAACAACATATGTATGCATATAATAATGAGATAACAACTAAACAAAAATACAAGTATTAATAAATAAACGACTTATATATATTATATAAAGACAATAATTAAACAAGGGTACCTCCAACCCCAAACCCTGAAACCCTAAAAACCCTAAACCCTAGACCCTAGATTTTCGGAAAAAAAAAAACCTGAACAGGTTACTGTTCACGAAAAAAAAAATCAAAACAAAACAAAACAAAACAAAACAACAATTGTTAAGCAACTTCCAACAACAACAAATAATACACTAAAACTCTAAACAACCTCTACTAACAGGGTCTAGGGGATTGATACCTGTTGATACCATAAATTATTTAATAAATCACCTTACAAGCATTATATGATATTTCAACAAGAAAATCTAAACTCTCCTGTTCTTGCAACAGCATGGCACCGAGAGGAAGACCGCGCCCTCAGCCCACTACTCCCAACACCAACGACACACCTAGGCAACCAGATATGCCGATACCCAACGAAGGGGTACACGCTCAAGAGGAGCCAGCAAACCCATGCCAAACAATATGGACGCAAGTGCCGAAGCCCATTGAGCTGGGAAGAGAACAATAGGACTATGGAAGTTGGACCGCAACTTGTTGAGGACATGGCTCAACAAATCAAAATAATCCAAGGAAAGATGAGAGCCGCTCAGGACCGACAAAAGAGCTATGCCGATGTGAGACGGTAAGACTTAGGATTTCAAATCGGCGATAGGGTCATGCTGAAGGTATCACCGATGAAGGGGGTGATGCGCTTTGGCAAGCGAGGAAAATTGAGTCCACGATACATAGGACCGTATGAGATCCTAGAAAGAGTGGGAAACCTAGCATATCGGCTAGCATTGCCGCCACAATTCGCTCGTGTGCATGATGTGTTCCATGTCTCACAATTGAAAAAGTATGTACACGATCCGACCCATGTACTCCAACCGGAGGAGATTGAATTGGATGATGAGTTGAGCTATGAGGAAATTCCGGTACGAATACTTGACGTGAAGGAAAGAGTAACACGAAATAAGACCGTGAGAATGGTCAAGGTTCTTTGGTCTAACCACGAAGCCGAGACGACAACATGGGAATTAGAGGCAGACATGAAGGATCGTTACCCGACCCTTTTCCAAGATGAGACAACCGCAGTTATGGGGACATAACTGTCATCTTAAGAGGGGGAGGATGTAACGGCCCGAATATTTCTGGATATTTTTATCCGAATATTTTGTACCCCAAATAAACAAATTCAAATTGTTTTGAACTACGTAATGACTTGATCCCTTCACGGGATACGTAGGCAACTCGGAAATTTCAATTCTGGGTTCAGTCAAATAATAACAAACAACAACACACAATAATACAATTGCTTAATCAAACAAATCCTGAACTCGCGAGATGATAAAGCGCAACTTCGAGGACGAAGTTGATTCTTAAGGAGGGTATACTGTAATACCCGTAATTTTTATAATATAGAATTTAATCCGATGATCAAAGTGGGTTATTTCCGAGGACCCGTAAAGTCGGAAATGCATGGAAGTCAAGAGACGACAATTTAGAACCCGACGAACCTAAGTCGACGGACTTAAGATTTCAAACATGAAATCAATTTAAGTCGGAATATATTTAGAGTAGGAATTATAACCCGAGAATGCCCCGGAAAAAAAAATCGAGCCCGAAAATGTGGAAGGATAGAAGTCCGAAAGAGAGGAGGAAAAGACCCGACGGATCACACGGACCGGTCCAGACCGCAGTCCAGACCAGTGCCGCGCGCTGGCCGCGCGGGGTTTGGCCTTCCAGCGTGCCAACCCCGCGTGACACCCCAGAATGCGGCCATTCACGCGGTTTCGGCGATTTCTTGCCATATTTCGACCCCCCGACTTTGGAAACTCAATCCCGGGTGAAGGAAGGTGTATATGGTCGGCTCTAGGGGTCTTAGGACTCATTATTTTTGAAATCCCAAACCCTAGCAGCCCCATTGTCTCTCCCAATTCTCCCAAGTTCTTCCAACACCCGAAATCACCAACTTCGAACTTTCCGATCACTTTCTGGCGACGAAATCCGACGGAGGAGGCGTGGAATACAAGGTCTCTAGTGCTCCAGACTTTGGTAAGTCTTTCATAGGTTTTCATTTAAGTTTTCGAACCCAAAAACTCGATCTAACATGGGATTTCTTCTTCCGATTTGAAATCGTGGCCAAAGTTGGAAGCTTGGCGTTGAGGAGATCCGTTCGTAGTGAATTTGGACGAGCCGAGCGACCCGAGGACGACCAAACACCTTACCACAGTAAGTTGATGCCTTTCATATCACTACGGGTGGCTTAGGGGCGTCCGATTTAGTCACTTTGTACCGAAACGTAAAAATCGAAACTAAAAACCCTATCTTGCGCAATTTCTGAAATCCGGTTAAAACTCATATTTCTAGAGTCCAATCCGAGAAACTCAAAACTAGACTTTTGATCCTAACACATTAATCTATGTTTTGTAAAAATTTTGGACATTTTCGTCGACGTTTGCTATCTCAAATTGCATCGAACATAAACTGCCTTGTAAAACCTTTTCGAAAATCTGACAGTGTAGATGTCCAAACTTGATGAGCCCGTTTCTATATTTTCTAGTCCGAATTTGTAATACCCGGGATTTTTATCGGCGTCCAAAGGAATAAAATTTATTTCTTAATCCAATCAAGGTCGAAATATCTCCGAGAAGAAGAAAATAATTTATCACAATAAATTATTGCTCGGAAATGCAACGCCGATAGATTCAAAAATTCAAACAAAAATTCAAAATGGAATAAAAGAGGGAAAGGAAGCCCGAAGACATTCCATGGATCGAGTGAAAAGAATTGGAACTAAATTCAAGAAGGAAAAAAATTTTAATTCCAAGAACCCGTGAAGTCGGAAATAATTGAATTAGATAAATTATTGCACGGGAGCCAAAAGACGACGAATTAGAAGCCGACAAATCCGAAACCGACGGACTTAAGATTCCAAATACGAAATTAATTTCAAGTCGAAATAGATTTAAGATAGGAATCATAATTCGAGAATGACCCAAAATATCGAGCCCAAAAACGTAGGATGACAGAAGTTCGAAAGAGAGGAGAAAAGACCCGACGGATCGCACGGCTCGGCACGGACCGCAGCCCAGCCGGGGCCCGCGCGGTGGCCGCGTGGTCTAAGCCCCAAACAGCGCCGGGACCGCGCCACTACAGAGGCAGCTGCACACTTGCACGTTTTCGGCTATTTCTTGCCATATTTCGACCCCCCGACTTTGGAAACTCAATCCCGAGTGAAGGAAGGCGTATATGGTCGGCTCTAGGGGTCTTGGGACTCATTATTTTTGAAATCCCAAACCCTAGCAGCCCCATTGTCTCTCCCAAATCTCCCAAGTTTTTCCAACACCCGAAATCACCGACTTGAACTTTCCGATCACTTTCCGGCGACGAAAACCGACGGAGGAGGCGTGGAACACAAGGTCTCTAGTACTGATAAACGTTGCTTTCTATTTTTCTATGACAGAGTATGAAGCATGAGCATACATCCGGGGAATTTATTTTGGGCATTAAATTATTTTCTGCATGAGACTGCATACGGGCCTGTTAACCCGTGTTTTGGCCATGTCGGCCCTTATACTTTATTTCCGCTGCACAACTTATATTTCTGTTGCGTGTATGGATGATTATTATTTTTAAATATAAGTATTCCGGACTTGTTTGTTTAAAATTATTTTATACCCTTAGCCTTGCATCTTTCAGGTGAGCTCGAATGAAGTCGTGTCTTGCTTGGGAGGTGTGGCGGTGACATCCCGGCCTGGGTTATCAAATCCGGGGTGTTACAGAATTGATCTTTGCAATCTAAATGAAAGTTGTAGATAATCATGTCTAGTTTGTGCATATAAAATTTCAGAATTTTTGGAGTCCATTTGGTATGTCAAAACGTCGATTTTCTGAACTGTGGTAAACCCGAAACCTGACAGTGTACATGTTGTGCAATAAACTCGATTTTTGACATGTTTACTCAACTTATTTCGAAATTGTTAAAACACGAAAGTTGTTCGTTAGGGTATTTTTGATATATTGTGAAAATTTCAGAATTTTCGGACTTGAAATGAATTTTTAAATTAAAAAGACGTAAACTGTGACGCCAAACGATTTTAAATCAAAGAGATTTTGAAATTTCGAAACAAACGGTCGAGACCTTGAAATACGATACATCTATACTTTTGAAAAATCTCGTTACACTAAATCGAAATGATATGAGATACTTCGGTGGAGGGTGAGTACTCTATAGGGTGCCCCTCTAGCCTTTCTCTTCGGGCCTATAATGGACGAGAGAATTTAGATGAGATACTACGCCAAAACGGCATTGAGATACGGCCTACAATCTCGGGATTATCCCTATGGATTTCCCGAGGCTCCGGAGTGTTTTCGGTATGGCAGATACGGCTGCGGCCGCCGGATGACCGGCTACATAAGAAACTTACGAAACGGCTGCGGCCGCCGGATGACCAGCTACACTAAATATTGAGAAATGGTGACGTAACGGGGAAAATTAAAAGACTTAATACTTTTTACGTATTTATTTATTTATTCTTGTCTTTAAATTTTGCATTTAAATTTATGTCTTAAATTTTATAACATGTTAAATTATTATTTATGAATTTAATGCATGTTCAAGTATAAAATTAAATTATTTATTTTTAAATTGGTAAATGGAATATTTTTGTATGCATGCCTAGGAGTAAAATTTAATTATTTAACTAAATCCCTTTATTGCTATGTTAGGATCGACTTACTCAGTATTTTATATACTGATAAAATTATTGTTTTTCTCTTTTTCAGAGTATGGAGAAAATGCATGAGCATATGCATTTGGGGGATGGAAAATTTAACCATTGTTTATCGCTTTTATGATACTTGCATATCGGGCATGTAAAACCCGAGTTTTAGCCATGTCGGCCCATTTTATTATTTTCCGCTGCGACTTATTATTATCACTGCTATGTGTGGATGAGATTTATTAATATTATTATTATTTTTAAATAAATTCCGGACTTGTTTTAAAACTCTTTGCAATACCTATAGCCTTGCATCTCTTTAGCAAGCTCGGAGAACCCGTGTCTTGCTAGGGAGGTGTGGCGGTGACATCCCGGCCTGGGTTATCAAATCCGGGGTGTTACAGTTGCATAAGAAAACCCAACAAGCATGAAGAGGCCCAAAAGGAGCTCGTCAGAAAGTGGCCGGAAGTTGGCCGGAACCACTACCGGACGTCGGAAAATTTAATTGTAATAGTGTAGGAATAAGGACATGCGAATTGACTAAGGCATGGGAATCGATGCGGTATAAACCGCATCAACCTAATGCGGTCTCTTAGATCGCATCGACCCCATCCAGCCTTTGCCAACTCGATGCGGTCTAGGCAATGTGGAATCCTTAAACCGCATCGCCATAAACCGCATCGCCCTCGTGCATAATTTTTCAAGACCTAAGCTCGATGTGGTTTCCACTCGATGCGGTATACACCTAAAACCGCATCGCTAAAACCACACCAGCTTAGTATTCGCACTTTTAAATATTTCGAGTCCCGATGCGGAATAGAGCTCGATGCGGTATAAACCGCATTGACCCATTAAAACCGCATCGTTTCACATTTTGTAATAGATACGCTATTTAACTACTGATGCGGTCTTTCTCCTTCAATGCGGTCTATACCGCATCGATGCGGTATAAACCGCATCACTTTCCTTAAAACCGCATCAGACCCTCTTTTGATGTATTTTCTTGTTTTTCATGGCTTGGACTATATATATAGGTCCTCCCACACCTTGTAATCAACTTTGCTTAATATTGAAATCCATTCTCATATTTTCAAAGTTCACAACCGAGAACACTCTCTCAAAAGTGTTCTCCCACATCCGTGTTTGTCTTGAACTTATGTTCATTTCCCTCACGCCATCAAGTTGGAAGCTTGCTCGATGGATTGTCAATGAAGGAAGCCATTTGTCTTGAGTTAACCTCATTTCCCTTGGCAAGTTCGGGTCCCCTTCATTCATAAGCTTTCTTAACCTTTATCTCACAATTTAGTTTCATCATCTTATGTTATATGCATCTTTTGTGTGTGTTCTTGTTCTTCATCATCTTCCATATTCCTATCCTTCTAATCATCGTTTTACCTAACCCTAAAATTCATCAACACTAATCCGGATATTGTCACTAATCAAGTTTCGATCTACGGTATCGGGAATAGTTAATACAGCAATATGCGTTACCGAGATGTAGTATCCTAGCCACTGTGTTGTGCAGGTTCCCCATTGGGGCCCAAATCTCACATACACGCAAGGGTGTGGGGGAGGTATGAAATTTCCTCGAACCCACCACTGAAATCAGATATGGAACGTTGCTTTCTCGCCCCAAATCTCACATACACGCTAGGGATTGACTTACTCAGTATTCCTTAATACTGATAAACGTTGCTTTCTATTTTTCTATGACAGAGTATGAAGCATGAGCATAAATCCGGGGAATTTATTTTGGGCATTAAATTATTTTCTGCATGAGACTGCATACGGGCCTGTTAACCCGTGTTTTGGCCATGTCGGCCCTTATACTTTATTTCCGCTGCACAACTTATATTTCTGTTGCGTGTATGGATGATTATTATTTTTAAATATAAGTATTCCGGACTTGTTTGTTTAAAATTATTTTATACCCTTAGCCTTGCATCTTTCAGGTGAGCTCGAATGAAGTCGTGTCTTGCTTGGGAGGTGTGGCGGTGACATCCCGGCCTGGGTTATCAAATCCGGGGTGTTACAGAATTGATCTTTGCAATCTAAATGAAAGTTGTAGATAATCATGTCTAGTTTGTGCATATAAAATTTCAGAATTTTTGGAGTCCATTTGGTATGTCAAAACGTCGATTTTCTGAACTGTGGTAAACCCGAAACCTGACAGTGTACATGTTGTGCAATAAACTCGATTTTTGACATGTTTACTCAACTTATTTCGAAATTGTTAAAACACGAAAGTTGTTCGTTAGGGTATTTTTGATATATTGTGAAAATTTCAGAATTTTCGGACTTGAAATGAATTTTTAAATTAAAAAGGCGTAAACTGTGACGCCAAACGATTTTAAATCAAAGAGATTTTGAAATTTCGAAACAAACGGTCGAGACCTTGAAATACGATACATCTATACTTTTGAAAAATCTCGTTACACTAAATCGAAATGATATGAGATACTTCGGTGGAGGGTGAGTACTCTATAGGGTGCCCCTCTAGCCTTTCTCTTCGGGCCTATAATGGACGAGAGAATTTAGATGAGATACTACGCCAAAACGGCATTGAGATACGGCCTACAATCTCGGGATTATCCCTATGGATTTCCCGAGGCTCCGGAGTGTTTTCGGTATGGCAGATACGGCTGCGGCCGCCGGATGACCGGCTACATAAGAAACTTACGAAACGGCTGCGGCCGCCGGATGACCGGCTACACTAAATATTGAGAAATGGTGACGTAACGGGGAAAATTAAAAGACTTAATACTTTTTACGTATTTATTTATTTATTCTTGTCTTTAAATTTTGCATTTAAATTTATGTCTTAAATTTTATAACATGTTAAATTATTATTTATGAATTTAATGCATGTTCAAGTATAAAATTAAATTATTTATTTTTAAATTGGTAAATGGAATATTTTTGTATGCATGCCTAGGAGTAAAATTTAATTATTTAACTAAATCCCTTTATTGCTATGTTAGGATCGACTTACTCAGTATTTTATATACTGATAAAATTATTGTTTTTCTCTTTTTCAGAGTATGGAGAAAATGCATGAGCATATGCATTTGGGGGATGGAAAATTTAACCATTGTTTATCGCTTTTATGATACTTGCATATCGGGCATGTAAAACCCGAGTTTTAGCCATGTCGGCCCATTTTATTATTTTCCGCTGCGACTTATTATTATCACTGCTATGTGTGGATGAGATTTATTAATATTATTATTATTTTTAAATAAATTCCGGACTTGTTTTAAAACTCTTTGCAATACCTATAGCCTTGCATCTCTTTAGCAAGCTCGGAGAACCCGTGTCTTGCTAGGGAGGTGTGGCGGTGACATCCCGGCCTGGGTTATCAAATCCGGGGTGTTACAGTTGCATAAGAAAACCCAACAAGCATGAAGAGGCCCAAAAGGAGCTCGTCAGAAAGTGGCCGGAAGTTGGCCGGAACCACTACCGGACGTCGGAAAATTTAATTGTAATAGTGTAGGAATAAGGACATGCGAATTGACTAAGGCATGGGAATCGATGCGGTATAAACCGCATCAACCTAATGCGGTCTCTTAGATCGCATCGACCCCATCCAGCCTTTGCCAACTCGATGCGGTCTAGGCAATGTGGAATCCTTAAACCGCATCGCCCTCGTGCATAATTTTTCAAGACCTAAGCTCGATGTGGTTTCCACTCGATGCGGTATACACCTAAAACCGCATCGCTAAAACCACACCAGCTTAGTATTCGCACTTTTAAATATTTCGAGTCCCGATGCGGAATAGAGCTCGATGCGGTATAAACCGCATTGACCCATTAAAACCGCATCGTTTCACATTTTGTAATAGATACGCTATTTAACTACTGATGCGGTCTTTCTCCTTCAATGCGGTCTATACCGCATCGATGCGGTATAAACCGCATCACTTTCCTTAAAACCGCATCAGACCCTCTTTTGATGTATTTTCTTGTTTTTCATGGCTTGGACTATATATATAGGTCCTCCCACACCTTGTAATCAACTTTGCTTAATATTGAAATCCATTCTCATATTTTCAAAGTTCACAACCGAGAACACTCTCTCAAAAGTGTTCTCCCACATCCGTGTTTGTCTTGAACTTATGTTCATTTCCCTCACGCCATCAAGTTGGAAGCTTGCTCGATGGATTGTCAATGAAGGAAGCCATTTGTCTTGAGTTAACCTCATTTCCCTTGGCAAGTTCGGGTCCCCTTCATTCATAAGCTTTCTTAACCTTTATCTCACAATTTAGTTTCATCATCTTATGTTATATGCATCTTTTGTGTGTGTTCTTGTTCTTCATCATCTTCCATATTCCTATCCTTCTAATCATCGTTTTACCTAACCCTAAAATTCATCAACACTAATCCGGATATTGTCACTAATCAAGTTTCGATCTACGGTATCGGGAATAGTTAATACAGCAATATGCGTTACCGAGATGTAGTATCCTAGCCACTGTGTTGTGCAGGTTCCCCATTGGGGCCCAAATCTCACATACACGCAAGGGTGTGGGGGAGGTATGAAATTTCCTCGAACCCACCACTGAAATCAGATATGGAACGTTGCTTTCTCGCCCCAAATCTCACATACACGCTAGGGATTGACTTACTCAGTATTCCTTAATACTGATAAACGTTGCTTTCTATTTTTCTATGACAGAGTATGAAGCATGAGCATACATCCGGGGAATTTATTTTGGGCATTAAATTATTTTCTGCATGAGACTGCATACGGGCCTGTTAACCCGTGTTTTGGCCATGTCGGCCCTTATACTTTATTTCCGCTGCACAACTTATATTTCTGTTGCGTGTATGGATGATTATTATTTTTAAATATAAGTATTCCGGACTTGTTTGTTTAAAATTATTTTATACCCTTAGCCTTGCATCTTTCAGGTGAGCTCGAATGAAGTCGTGTCTTGCTTGGGAGGTGTGGCGGTGACATCCCGGCCTGGGTTATCAAATCCGGGGTGTTACAGAATTGATCTTTGCAATCTAAATGAAAGTTGTAGATAATCATGTCTAGTTTGTGCATATAAAATTTCAGAATTTTTGGAGTCCATTTGGTATGTCAAAACGTCGATTTTCTGAACTGTGGTAAACCCGAAACCTGACAGTGTACATGTTGTGCAATAAACTCGATTTTTGACATGTTTACTCAACTTATTTCGAAATTGTTAAAACACGAAAGTTGTTCGTTAGGGTATTTTTGATATATTGTGAAAATTTCAGAATTTTCGGACTTGAAATGAATTTTTAAATTAAAAAGGCGTAAACTGTGACGCCAAACGATTTTAAATCAAAGAGATTTTGAAATTTCGAAACAAACGGTCGAGACCTTGAAATACGATACATCTATACTTTTGAAAAATCTCGTTACACTAAATCGAAATGATATGAGATACTTCGGTGGAGGGTGAGTACTCTATAGGGTGCCCCTCTAGCCTTTCTCTTCGGGCCTATAATGGACGAGAGAATTTAGATGAGATACTACGCCAAAACGGCATTGAGATACGGCCTACAATCTCGGGATTATCCCTATGGATTTCCCGAGGCTCCGGAGTGTTTTCGGTATGGCAGATACGGCTGCGGCCGCCGGATGACCGGCTACATAAGAAACTTACGAAACGGCTGCGGCCGCCGGATGACCGGCTACACTAAATATTGAGAAATGGTGACGTAACGGGGAAAATTAAAAGACTTAATACTTTTTACGTATTTATTTATTTATTCTTGTCTTTAAATTTTGCATTTAAATTTATGTCTTAAATTTTATAACATGTTAAATTATTATTTATGAATTTAATGCATGTTCAAGTATAAAATTAAATTATTTATTTTTAAATTGGTAAATGGAATATTTTTGTATGCATGCCTAGGAGTAAAATTTAATTATTTAACTAAATCCCTTTATTGCTATGTTAGGATCGACTTACTCAGTATTTTATATACTGATAAAATTATTGTTTTTCTCTTTTTCAGAGTATGGAGAAAATGCATGAGCATATGCATTTGGGGGATGGAAAATTTAACCATTGTTTATCGCTTTTATGATACTTGCATATCGGGCATGTAAAACCCGAGTTTTAGCCATGTCGGCCCATTTTATTATTTTCCGCTGCGACTTATTATTATCACTGCTATGTGTGGATGAGATTTATTAATATTATTATTATTTTTAAATAAATTCCGGACTTGTTTTAAAACTCTTTGCAATACCTATAGCCTTGCATCTCTTTAGCAAGCTCGGAGAACCCGTGTCTTGCTAGGGAGGTGTGGCGGTGACATCCCGGCCTGGGTTATCAAATCCGGGGTGTTACAGTTGCATAAGAAAACCCAACAAGCATGAAGAGGCCCAAAAGGAGCTCGTCAGAAAGTGGCCGGAAGTTGGCCGGAACCACTACCGGACGTCGGAAAATTTAATTGTAATAGTGTAGGAATAAGGACATGCGAATTGACTAAGGCATGGGAATCGATGCGGTATAAACCGCATCAACCTAATGCGGTCTCTTAGATCGCATCGACCCCATCCAGCCTTTGCCAACTCGATGCGGTCTAGGCAATGTGGAATCCTTAAACCGCATCGCCATAAACCGCATCGCCCTCGTGCATAATTTTTCAAGACCTAAGCTCGATGTGGTTTCCACTCGATGCGGTATACACCTAAAACCGCATCGCTAAAACCACACCAGCTTAGTATTCGCACTTTTAAATATTTCGAGTCCCGATGCGGAATAGAGCTCGATGCGGTATAAACCGCATTGACCCATTAAAACCGCATCGTTTCACATTTTGTAATAGATACGCTATTTAACTACTGATGCGGTCTTTCTCCTTCAATGCGGTCTATACCGCATCGATGCGGTATAAACCGCATCACTTTCCTTAAAACCGCATCAGACCCTCTTTTGATGTATTTTCTTGTTTTTCATGGCTTGGACTATATATATAGGTCCTCCCACACCTTGTAATCAACTTTGCTTAATATTGAAATCCATTCTCATATTTTCAAAGTTCACAACCGAGAACACTCTCTCAAAAGTGTTCTCCCACATCCGTGTTTGTCTTGAACTTATGTTCATTTCCCTCACGCCATCAAGTTGGAAGCTTGCTCGATGGATTGTCAATGAAGGAAGCCATTTGTCTTGAGTTAACCTCATTTCCCTTGGCAAGTTCGGGTCCCCTTCATTCATAAGCTTTCTTAACCTTTATCTCACAATTTAGTTTCATCATCTTATGTTATATGCATCTTTTGTGTGTGTTCTTGTTCTTCATCATCTTCCATATTCCTATCCTTCTAATCATCGTTTTACCTAACCCTAAAATTCATCAACACTAATCCGGATATTGTCACTAATCAAGTTTCGATCTACGGTATCGGGAATAGTTAATACAGCAATATGCGTTACCGAGATGTAGTATCCTAGCCACTGTGTTGTGCAGGTTCCCCATTGGGGCCCAAATCTCACATACACGCAAGGGTGTGGGGGAGGTATGAAATTTCCTCGAACCCACCACTGAAATCAGATATGGAACCATGCTGGATTGCCCCAATAGTCCCCATGTGGCTATTATGTACACAACAACGTGGGAGTTGGGCAGCTGGCCCATACCCAGACCCAGCCCCCGTAACAATGAGCTCAAAAATCCATAGGATTTTGTAAATAGATGCAGAAATTATAAAGCACAGTAAAAGAGCATACCCAAATTCCAAAAGCAGTAAAGAGCAATAAGCATAAATTTAAAAACTCCTTGGCTTGCACCGAAAATCCCGGTCAAAATCCAAACTACTAAAAAAATTCGTAACCACTATATAAAATCCTACAACACTAAACTAAACTAAGTAATTGAAATAGAGGAAACAAAAATAATATTAAAGCTGAGAAAACAAGAATGGAGTGTGAAATCGGAGAGTGAAATGGGCGTGTATAAATGGCTAGACGTGGGGGTTTTTATATAGGCCAATGTGGTTAGAATAAAACAAGTGTACATACTTTTTTTTTCACCTTTTCCCAATTTCCCTATTTTGCCTCTGTTTCTCATTAATGATTTGTACTCCCTCTCAATCGTCCTCCCCACTTCCCTATTTCAGCCATTCACTTGTCTCCTTCTCCATTTTGTACAAGCCCTGCACCATTTCACTTTTGTGTCTCCCTACCATTAAACTATTTTGTCTTGCTCTTGGTGCATTCTGGCGGCGGCAGAAATGGGCGGCGATGACCCTGGGAGGCGGCGGTGGTGGCGGAGCATGTTGCAGGCGACGGCGGCAGCGCTCGTTGAGGGCAGCGGCGGTCGTGGCGATGGCGGCCTTCTTCCTCCTCTCCTTCTTCTCATCTCCTCTCTTCCTCTTGTCTCCTATTATTTCTGTTTTTTTCTCTTTTTTTTTTGTTTTGGATCTGTGGTTTTTTTGGGAAAGGGTGGAGGCGGTTGTGATTTAGGATTTGAGAATGGGGGTGGGTGGAGAGATGGAGGGGATGGCCGCGGTGGTGGTGGTGGTTCGGTGGTGGCAGGAGGCCGGGGCGGCGATGGCGAGGCCGGGCGGAGGAGGCTGTGATGGTGGCTTGGTGGTGAGAGATGGTCTTGCGGTGGTGATGGCGATGCCGGAGATGGCAGTGGCTGGGGGTGGCTCGATCGGAGGAGACGGTGGCGCAAGGTGGTAAGGGCGAGGGTTGGAGGCCGGTGGCAGTGGAGGAAATGGGTGGCAGCGGAACGGACGAGGAGGAGGGCGGTGGTGAAAACGCGATTTGGAGGAGGGCTGCGGAGGCGTCGCCGGCGGCGGTGGCGCCGGGGGGAGGCGGCGGCAGACCCAACTTTAGGGTTAGGGTTTCCTTACGGTTTGGTGCACTGGGCCTGGTGTTTGGGTTAAGTCTATTGGGCCAAAGGTTTGGGTTGGGCCAATTTTGAATTACTCATGCTTATTGGACTCAAATCTTTTGCTAATTGGACTCTTAAAAATTAATGTAGTAGAAATTTTAACTAATTCATGGACTTAATTATCTAATTAATTTGGATTATGGATTTAATCTACCTAGTAATCCGGTACCGTTAGTCGAGTAATTCAAGACTCCACATTCTCCAAATCGGGACCACCATCAATTCGAAGTCGGACATGGTTTAAGTATTGTAATTTAATTGTAAGAACTTAATTTAACTCCAAATGGTCTTTACACTTGTGATTCAATTTAATGGGTTTAATGAATTAAATCATCTATTAATTTGCCGTCATTAGCAAAATTAATCAAGATTTCAAATCCCTTCAAAGCGTTTGGTCACTTGTTAATTTCATAACTTAATTAGCTAAGTATTTTAAACAAATCTTGGGGGAATTATAATTTAATCCATCACTTAATATTAAATTGCATTCTTGCAAATAAAATTTATGGACTTGAAATAATTAATCTCCTCATTAGATAATCCATTAATAAAACGGGTCCTCCCTGATTTCCATGAATAGACTAAGTATTTTTAATTCAACCCTAATTATTAATTTATAATATAGTCCGTGTTCATTATTAACTAATCCAACACCTTTAACGTAATGAACCTAAACTCCAAAGTTCTCGACGTCCACCCACTACGCGATTAAAATTTAATTTGCATTAAAATGTTGATAGGGATTTTTTTTGGTTTAAAATGGCTAATTAATTTATACTAAATCTGATTAAATAGTCGTTGCTTCGAAAATATATAAACCTTTCATCTAAAAATTAATTTTATGTGAAATTTTGAATATTCATCTATTTAAAATCTTATTTAAAATTTTACGGGGTGTTATAGAGTGGAAATTTTGCTAGGAGCCAAGGAATTATAGAGCTCAATAAGAGTTAGTGGAGATAGCTACGTGAGAGTGTTTCGAGTAAGATTTATTCAGTTGGAAATTTTAGTTATTATTAATGTTAGAATATCGTTATAGAATACGTTATTAACATTAAAATTTTTGCTAGTCAAATAGCGGTAAAGAGATATATGCTCGTAGGTCGTGCGTGTGTCGTGTCCACAGTGACTGTAAGTAGATTTTTACTCTTTGGAGTAAGCCTTAATTTATTTAGCTTAAGCATAAATTTTAAATACTGTTTTACTCAGTTTTAAATTTTTGCTTATAGCTCCCTACTGTTTTGGATTATTGGTATGCCATTTTATTGTGTTTTATAACGTTCGCAATTATTCACAAATCCAATGGATTTTTGAGCTCATTGTTACGGGGGCTGAGTCTGGGTATGGGCCGGCTGCCCAACTCCTACGTTGTTGTGCACTTAATCGCCACACGGGGACTCTTGGGGCAATCCAGGCAGTTCCATATCTGATTCCAGTGGTGGGTTCGAGGAAACTTCTTACCTCCCTCACACCCTTGCGTGAATGTGAGATTTGGACCCCAATGGGGAACCTGCACATCACAGTGGCTGGGATACTACATCTCGGTAACGCATATTGCGGTATTAACTATTCCCGGTTTAGATTAATATTAATTGTATGTATAAATTGTTCTCATTTTAGCATACCATTACCATAATTGTTGTATTTAACTTATTTCTGCTACCCTACCTCCTCTGGGAGTAAACGTCTACTTACTCAGCGATTGTTTTCGCTGACTCTGCACTTGTCACCATTTCCTTTCAGGTTTTGAGATCTGCAAGGTCGGTAGAGTATCATTCGCATGGGCACGGTTTGGGGTATTATTTATAAGAGCATATATTTTTAAATCCCATTTGGGATAAAATTTATTACTTTGCATAGAATTTCCATTTTGTAGTTTGGACAAATTATTTTGGGTCTTAACCCAATTATGCAAATATTATGCCCTACAGTTTTAAATAATGCGCGTCACGCTTTTAAAATATTTTGAATTGCGAGGTAATAACCTCTTTTAAAATAAAAATTTTCGTGGATTTATTCCATTATTGTCATTGAGCTCCATTGGGGAATGCGTTCCTCCAATTTGGTTATTTAACCAAATATTTTATTTAAGCTTATTTTATACTTTTACAGTATTATAAGCTTCATTGCGAATTATATGTTAGCTTGTCCGGAACGTGGTTAGCATATACATTGAATTATGATATTCCGCAATTATTTATGTTAACCTTGGCGTATTTCGGGCATTCCGGAATACGTGGCGGTAGCACCCGCCCATTGTTCCCGCGCTTTTGCTTCCGCTGATTCTTGGGGAAAATGGGGGTGTTACACCTTGTACGCCTCTACCACATAAAAGCATGCCTTTAAATTTGTGCCTTTAAATTATTTTTAATATTCTGTCAAATTATACTTTTATACTCCCTCCGTTTTTTTATAACCTTACCATTTGCATAGTTGATACTATTCATTAAGTAATTTTGATTCAACTTTTTAGCATAGTTGTGTAAGATAAAACATAGTCAATTGAGATATTGTTGGATTCATCTAATCTCGCAGTTTTATAATATCAAATTTTTATAATTTTTACTTGTATATTATTTGAGTTATTAATGATTGAAAATGTATATTGGATTGCGTGCAGAGAAGAAATGGAGAAGATATAAAAAAACGGAGGGAGTATTAAGTATGCACATGAATAAAAAGGTGAATTTTTATTAATCAAATTTTTAAACCCATTATTGTTATGTTAGGGATTGACTTACTCAGTATTTTATATACTGATAAAACCCGTTGTTTAAATTTTCTCTCAGGGTACGAAGGCAATTGAGCACGTGCATTCATCGGGTTCGGGAATATGAACACTAACTCTGTGTCACATTTTAATTTTAAATTATACATTGCATTTTGGCCATGCCGGCCCAAATTTAAATTTCCGCTGCGATTATTTTACTATGCATGAATTATATTATGCTAATTTTAAATTATTATACAATGGGCTTGATTTAAATTTATATTTTTGAAATACCTTAGCCTTGGATCTCTCAAGTGAGCCCGAATGAGTCGTGTCTTGCTTGGGAGGAGTGGCGGTCGCATCCCATCCTGGGTTACCAAAACGGGATGTTACAAGTTGGTATCAGAGTTCGGATTATTTTTAAAGTTATTATTTTAAGACTATACTAGTCAGCCCACTAACGGTAACCGCGGGGATGTAAAATCAAGAGTAATATATTGATACGTTCATATAAAAAATACTATGTAATTAGATTATTATTGTAACACCCCGGATTTGATAATCCAGGCCGGGATGCCACCGCCACACTTCCCAAGCAAGACACGAGTTCATTCGAGCTCGCTTGAGAGATGCAAGGCTAAAGGTATTTCAAAAATAATTTAAAAACAAGCCCAAAAGGATTTACTTTAAAATAACACAGCATAATTCAAATAAGTCGCAGCGGAAAATTTAAATATGGGCCGACATGGCCAAAACGCAGTGGGTAATTTAAGTCTAACAAAATACAACATTCACAGTTCCTAATTTAATTCCCGAGCCCCAATATGCGTGCATGCTCATGTCATTCCTTCATACTCTGTAAAAGGAAAATAAAACAACGGGTTTTATCAGTATATAAAATACTGAGTAAGTTAATTCTTAACATAACAATAATGAGTTTTAAAAATGTAATTAATAAAAATTCTCCTTTTTACTCATGCACATTTTATAGTATAAAAATGTATTTTGTCAACATTAATAATAAGAATTTAACTGCATGATTCTAAACGTAAAGAGACGTACACAAATACTAAGGATATAAATTTTAGAAATTAGCATAAAGGAATTTATTATAAGTCAAAGGGTTTCATAATTCATGGGGTAGATTATATGTTCCCGCATAGCTAATATTTCATTCTTCTACTTTTGTTTCCACTTGAGCACTTATGTCCACAAGTCTTACAAATCACCATTCGCTAGGGCTCTTATGTCCACAAGCCTCATGGTCGATATTTCACTAGGGCTCTTATGTCCTCTAGTCGAACGCTTGGACTCTTATGTCCACAAGCCTCAAATCAATATTTCACTAGGGCTCTTATGTCCGCTAGTCGTACGCTTGGGCTCTTATGTCCACAAGCCTCATAATTTATGTTTCACTAGGGCTCTTATGTCCGCTAGTCGTACGCTTGGGCTCTTATGTCCACAAGCCACATAATCAAGATTTCATAGTTCCCAATTCGATCATAAATCATAATGTTTCCAAAATTGTTGAAAGTGTCGCAAGGAAAGTTTTCCATAAATCTCAAGGTTTAGTAAGCGAACACGTCGCAGATTACGCCTTTTGGTTTCAAAAATTCATTCTTAAGGCGATCACTATGAAATTTACTCAGTGTAACAACGACACCCTAACGAACAACTTTCGTGTTTTAGGTTTCTCCAAATCAGGTAAGGAAACAAGTCAAATTTTGCAATCTTCATAAAATGCATAATCTGCCAATTCTTCCAGTAACAGCGCAATGTTTTTAAAACACGTTTTCTACCTAGTAAACGAACTCCAAAAATTATGAAAATTTACGGCCACGTACATGACACAAAAATGAACAAGTTCTATTAGAGGTATTTTGTCCGAAAACACTCCAGATCAGATCAGATCCGCGCATCAAGTCCAGTTAGGAAATCTGTTCCTATTTTCTTTTTAAAACACAGAATATTCAGTTCGAGTTCGAGGGTCCAAACGTTAACGAAAATTTACAAAATTTTACAGACACATTCTAGAGATTGTTGTCTACAACTTTCATTTTTACATCAAAGATTAGTTTCGATGGGATCCATTAGAAAAACGTCAAAGAAGTCGGACATGAAATTCTGTCAGCTTTTTCGGGTTTGAAGAATTACTCAGAAAATACCAGATCGGATTTGACAGACCAAACGTCGACAAAAAATTCTGAAAATTTAACACGATATACTTTAACTCATTAGGAACAAGTTTGTAGTTTTAAGTTTCTCCGTTTGAAATCTCCAAAAGGGCTTAAAAGTTGGGTTTCAGAAAGCGCGCGTAGGGAGCGTTTTTGGGACAGATTTTCGTACGTTGACTATAACTTGCATTCCGTTCGATTTTAGGACACCAAAACGGTTATGAGAAGAATCAACTTACAGTGTCTAAGATCTAAAGTCTTAGATTTCGTCGGATGAACTACGGAAGCCACGAACACGTCCAAACAACTCCTACTCCTTCTCTTCGGTCCCGATTTGTGAATAAGAGAGGAAAAACTTATGTGTCAGGCCTTAGGTCGACCAGGGGTCATGAAAACAAGATTGAGAATTCATCCTTACCACTACACGATGCTTGAGAAGTGCTCCAACTCGTCCGTACGTCGTCCTCCTTGCCGGAAAGCTCCTTGAGTGTTCAAAAGACCAAGGTTTTTTGAACTACGTAATGACTTGATCCCTTCACAGGGTACGTAGGCAACTTGGAAATCTCAATTCTGGGTTCAGTCAAATAATATCAAACAACAAAACACAATGATACAATCGCAATCAATCAATCGATCAATAAGTCGCGCAACTTCGGGGACGAAGTTGATTCTTAAGGAGGGTAGATTGTAATACCCGAGAAATCGCCATCGAAAATTTAAATCCAAAAATAAAGAATTGGATTTAAACCGAAATAATTCCGAGAGAGCGGAATTTATTATTTATCGGAAGATAGCAACTCGAAACGAGTTTATCGAATTGTCCCAACAATCACGGATAATTCCCACATTATGTTTTTATTTTTGTAGATAAGGAATCTTAATATTTAAAAAAAAAAAAAATTGTTACTGTAGCACTACTGTAGCATTACTGTAGCACTACTGTAGCACGTGCGGGTACTGTAGCAGCCGATCACTTGTCGGATTTTTGTCCCTTTTATGGCCAAAATACTTCCCCAACACCCATTTATCAGCCATCCACACCCTTTCTTCATCCCAAAACTCTCCCAAAATCAAAAACACAAAGCTTTACCTTCCGGCGACTTTCCGGCAACTTTCCGGCAACCAAATCCGACCGAGGAAGTGTGTAGATCAATAATTGCAAGCTTTGGATTGTTGGTAAGATGTAAATTAAGTTTCCTTATGGTTTTAAGATCACAACCATCATCCTAACTTACGAATCTTCATATTCAAACACAAATCGGAGCCAAAGGAAGAATAAATCGGGTGGAAGAGATTCGTTCGTGACATCCCGTGGATTCCGGACGACCCCGTGACCTCCTAGACATTATCCCCACTGTAAGTTAACCTTACTATGGTTTTGGGTGACTTAAAATGCAACCAAACATAGAGATTTAGAAACTCTAAAATCTGTCAACAAGAAAAACCCCCGGCGAAGCGTTTTCGTATGAATTTTTCGAACCCCTAAAGCTGCTCAAACGGAAAAACTCAAAACATGAAAAGTGTTCCTAAGACTTTGGTCTAGCTTCTGCAAAATTTTGGAATTTTTCATGTTGTTTTGAAACCTGAAACCGACCCAAAACCGAACAGTATTAAATCTGGATCTTAGAACTTTGGCAGATTTCACTCTCAATCTTGTTGGTTATTTTGACCTTGGATCTAGGCCGATCTAGGATTGGTGTTGAACATAAGAATTGTAGATCTATGAGTTTAGAACATTACTGTAAGTTTTTAGAATTTTTCGTTGAAATTTGAGCCTCCGAATCTGAGCCGATCCGATCTGCGTTAGAACCGAATTCACGAACCTTGACAGATTTCATAATCAAACTTGACGAGCAAAACTCTTACTTCGAGTGTTCAAACCTGAAAACTCAAAACTAAGATTTTGATCCTAATATCTTAAGCTATATTGTGTAAAAATTTCAGAGATTTTCATCGAGTTTTGATACCCCAAATCATGTCGGACATATTCTGCGTTTTTAAGAGTTTTCGAAAGATGACAGATTTCATAACCGATCTTGATGAGCTTATTCCTACCATTTCTAGTCCGAACTAATCTTCATGATCTAAATAAAAGTTGTATATAATCATGTCTAGTATGTGCATATGAAATTTCAGAATTTTTGGAGTCCATTTGATATGTTAAAAAGTCGAATCTTTTAACGTTGTCAAACCTGAATCCTGACAGCTTTTTGTTTGTGTAGAAAACTTGATTTTTGACATGCTTCCCATCGTTTTTCCGAAAAACTTAAAACACGAAACTTGTTCATTGGGATGTTTTTGAATTACTGTGAAAATTTCAGATCAATCGCCTAAGAAATGGATTTTTAAACCAAAAAGGCGTAAACTGTGACGCCAAATGACTTTTAAATCAAATGGATTTTGAAATTTCGAAACAAACGGTCGAGACGTTGAAATACGATATATCTATACTTTTGAAAAATCCCGTTACACCAAATAAAAACATTTTCTTTAAAAGAATTCTTTTGAAACATTGGGGATTTGTGACCAAGTTTGATATTATCAATATTGACCATATGGCTTGTGGACATAAGAGCCCAAGCGTAAGGCTAGTGGACATAAGAGCCCTGGCGAATGGTTATTTATGAGACTTGTGGACATAAGAGCCCAAGCGTACGACTAGCGGACATAAGAGCCCTAGTGAAATATTGACCATACGGCTTGTGGACATAAGAGCCCAAGCGTAAGGCTAGTGGACATAAGAGCCCTGGCGAATGGTTATTTATGAGGCTTGTGGACATAAGAGCCCAAGCGTACTGATAAAACCCGTTGTTTAAATTTTCTCTCAGGGTCCGAAGGCAATTGAGCACGTGCATTCATCGGGTTCGGGAATATGAACACTAACTCTGTGTCACATTTTAATTTTAAATTATACATTGCATTTTGGCCATGCCGGCCCAAATTTAAATTTCCGCTGCGATTATTTTACTATGCATGAATTATATTATGCTAATTTTAAATTATTATACAATGGGCTTGATTTAAATTTATATTTTTGAAATACCTTAGCCTTGGATCTCTCAAGTGAGCCCGAATGAGTCTTGTCTTGCTTGGGAGGAGTGGCGGTCGCATCCCATCCTGGGTTACCAAAACGGGATGTTACAAGTTGGTATCAGAGTTCGGATTATTTTTAAAGTTATTATTTTAAGACTATACTAGTCAGCCCACTAACGGTAACCGCGGGGATGTAAAATCAAGAGTAATATATTGATACGTTCATATAAAAAATACTATGTAATTAAGATTATTATTGTAACACCCCGGATTTGATAATCCAGGCCGGGATGCCACCGCCACACTTCCCAAACAAGACACGAGTTCATTCGAGCTCGCTTGAGAGATGCAAGGCTAAAGGTATTTCAAAAATAATTTAAAAACAAGCCCAAAAGGATTTACTTTAAAATAACACAGCATAATTCAAATAAGTCGCAGCGGAAAATTTAAATATGGGCCGACATGGCCAAAACGCAGTGGGTAATTTAAGTCTAACAAAATACAACATTCACAGTTCCTAATTTAATTCCCGAGCCCCAATATGCGTGCATGCTCATGTCATTCCTTCATACTCTGTAAAAGGAAAATAAAACAACGGGTTTTATCAGTATATAAAATACTGAGTAAGTTAATTCTTAACATAACAATAATGAGTTTTAAAAATGTAATTAATAAAAATTCTCCTTTTTACTCATGCACATTTTATAGTATAAAAATGTATTTTGTCAACATTAATAATAAGAATTTAACTGCATGATTCTAAACGTAAAGAGACGTACACAAATACTAAGGATATAAATTTTAGAAATTAGCATAAAGGAATTTATTATAAGTCAAAGGGTTTCATAATTCATGGGGTAGATTATATGTTCCCGCATAGCTAATATTTCATTCTTCTACTTTTGTTTCCACTTGAGCACTTATGTCCACAAGTCTTACAAATCACCATTCGCTAGGGCTCTTATGTCCACAAGCCTCATGGTCGATATTTCACTAGGGCTCTTATGTCCTCTAGTCGAACGCTTGGACTCTTATGTCCACAAGCCTCAAATCAATATTTCACTAGGGCTCTTATGTCCGCTAGTCGTACGCTTGGGCTCTTATGTCCACAAGCCTCATAATTTATGTTTCACTAGGGCTCTTATGTCCGCTAGTCGTACGCTTGGGCTCTTATGTCCACAAGCCACATAATCAAGATTTCATAGTTCCCAATTCGATCATAAATCATAATGTTTCCAAAATTGTTGAAAGTGTCGCAAGGAAAGTTTTCCATAAATCTCAAGGTTTAGTAAGCGAACACGTCGCAGATTACGCCTTTTGGTTTCAAAAATTCATTCTTAAGGCGATCACTATGAAATTTACTCAGTGTAACAACGACACCCTAACGAACAACTTTCGTGTTTTAGGTTTCTCCAAATCAGGTAAGGAAACAAGTCAAATTTTGCAATCTTCATAAAATGCATAATCTGCCAATTCTTCCAGTAACAGCGCAATGTTTTTAAAACACGTTTTCTACCTAGTAAACGAACTCCAAAAATTATGAAAATTTACGGCCACGTACATGACACAAAAATGAACAAGTTCTATTAGAGGTATTTTGTCCGAAAACACTCCAGATCAGATCAGATCCGCGCATCAAGTCCAGTTAGGAAATCTGTTCCTATTTTCTTTTTAAAACACAGAATATTCAGTTCGAGTTCGAGGGTCCAAACGTTAACGAAAATTTACAAAATTTTACAGACACATTCTAGAGATTGTTGTCTACAACTTTCATTTTTACATCAAAGATTAGTTTCGATGGGATCCATTAGAAAAACGTCAAAGAAGTCGGACATGAAATTCTGTCAGCTTTTTCGGGTTTGAAGAATTACTCAGAAAATACCAGATCGGATTTGACAGACCAAACGTCGACAAAAAATTCTGAAAATTTAACACGATATACTTTAACTCATTAGGAACAAGTTTGTAGTTTTAAGTTTCTCCGTTTGAAATCTCCAAAAGGGCTTAAAAGTTGGATTTCAGAAAGCGCGCGTAGGGAGCGTTTTTGGGACAGATTTTCGTACGTTGACTATAACTTGCATTCCGTTCGATTTTAGGACACCAAAACGGTTATGAGAAGAATCAACTTACAGTGTCTAAGATCTAAAGTCTTAGATTTCGTCGGATGAACTACGGAAGCCACGAACACGTCCAAACAACTCCTACTCCTTCTCTTCGGTCCCGATTTGTGAATAAGAGAGGAAAAACTTATGTGTCAGGCCTTAGGTCGACCAGGGGTCATGAAAACAAGATTGAGAATTCATCCTTACCACTACACGATGCTTGAGAAGTGCTCCAACTCGTCCGTACGTCGTCCTCCTTGCCGGAAAGCTCCTTGAGTGTTCAAAAGACCAAGGTTTTTTGAACTACGTAATGACTTGATCCCTTCACAGGGTACGTAGGCAACTTGGAAATCTCAATTCTGGGTTCAGTCAAATAATATCAAACAACAAAACACAATGATACAATCGCAATCAATCAATCGATCAATAAGTCGCGCAACTTCGGGGACGAAGTTGATTCTTAAGGAGGGTAGATTGTAATACCCGAGAAATCGCCATCGAAAATTTAAATCCAAAAATAAAGAATTGGATTTAAACCGAAATAATTCCGAGAGAGCGGAATTTATTATTTATCGGAAGATAGCAACTCGAAACGAGTTTATCGAATTGTCCCAACAATCACGGATAATTCCCACATTATGATTTTTATTTTTGTAGATAAGGAATCTTAATATTTAAAAAAAAAAAAAAAATTGTTACTGTAGCACGTGGCTACTGTAGCACGTGCGGGTACTGTAGCAGCCGATCACTTGTCGGATTTTTGTCCCTTTTATGGCCAAAATACTTCCCCAACACCCATTTATCAGCCATCCACACCCTTTCTTCATCCCAAAACTCTCCCAAAATCAAAAACACAAAGCTTTACCTTCCGGCGACTTTCCGGCAACTTTCCGGCAACCAAATCCGACCGAGGAAGTGTGTAGATCAATAATTGCAAGCTTTGGATTGTTGGTAAGATGTAAATTAAGTTTCCTTATGGTTTTAAGATCACAACCATCATCCTAACTTACGAATCTTCATATTCAAACACAAATCGGAGCCAAAGGAAGAATAAATCGGGTGGAAGAGATTCGTTCGTGACATCCCGTGGATTCCGGACGACCCCGTGACCTCCTAGACATTATCCCCACTGTAAGTTAACCTTACTATGGTTTTGGGTGACTTAAAATGCAACCAAACATAGAGATTTAGAAACTCTAAAATCTGTCAACAAGAAAAACCCCCGGCGCAGCGTTTTCGTATGAATTTTTCGAACCCCTAAAGCTGCTCAAACGGAAAAACTCAAAACATGAAAAGTGTTCCTAAGACTTTGGTCTAGCTTCTGTAAAAATTTTGGAATTTTTCATGTTGTTTTGAAACCTGAAACCGACCCAAAACCGAACAGTATTAAATCTGGATCTTAGAACTTTGGCAGATTTCACTCTCAATCTTGTTGGTTATTTTGACCTTGGATCTAGGCCGATCTAGGATTGGTGTTGAACATAAGAATTGTAGATCTATGAGTTTAGAACATTACTGTAAGTTTTTAGAATTTTTCGTTGAAATTTGAGCCTCCGAATCTGAGCCGATCCGATCTGCGTTAGAACCGAATTCACGAACCTTGACAGATTTCATAATCAAACTTGACGAGCAAAACTCTTACTTCGAGTGTTCAAACCTGAAAACTCAAAACTAAGATTTTGATCCTAAGATCTTAAGCTATATTGTGTAAAAATTTCAGAGATTTTCATCGAGTTTTGATACCCCAAATCATGTCGGACATATTCTGCGTTTTTAAGAGTTTTCGAAAGATGACAGATTTCATAACCGATCTTGATGAGCTTATTCCTACCATTTCTAGTCCGAACTAATCTTCATGATCTAAATAAAAGTTGTATATAATCATGTCTAGTATGTGCATATGAAATTTCAGAATTTTTGGAGTCCATTTGATATGTTAAAAAGTCGAATCTTTTAACGTTGTCAAACCTGAATCCTGACAGCTTTTTGTTTGTGTAGAAAACTTGATTTTTGACATGCTTCCCATCGTTTTTCCGAAAAACTTAAAACACGAAACTTGTTCATTGGGATGTTTTTGAATTACTGTGAAAATTTCAGATCAATCGCCTAAGAAATGGATTTTTAAACCAAAAAGGCGTAAACTGTGACGCCAAATGACTTTTAAATCAAATGGATTTTGAAATTTCGAAACAAACGGTCGAGACGTTGAAATACGATATATCTATACTTTTGAAAAATCCCGTTACACCAAATAAAAACATTTTCTTTAAAAGAATTCTTTTGAAACATTGGGGATTTGTGACCAAGTTTGATATTATCAATATTGACCATATGGCTTGTGGACATAAGAGCCCAAGCGTAAGGCTAGTGGACATAAGAGCCCTGGCGAATGGTTATTTATGAGACTTGTGGACATAAGAGCCCAAGCGTACGACTAGCGGACATAAGAGCCCTAGTGAAATATTGACCATACGGCTTGTGGACATAAGAGCCCAAGCGTAAGGCTAGTGGACATAAGAGCCCTGGCGAATGGTTATTTATGAGGCTTGTGGACATAAGAGCCCAAGCGTACGACTAGCGGACATAAGAGCCCTAGTGAAATATTGATTATGAGGCTTGTGGTCATAAGAGCCCTGGTGAATGGTGATCTATAAAAGAAACGAAAAATATTGAGAAATGGTTATGTAACGGGAGAACAAAAGATTTAATGTTTTTAAGTATTTATTTATTTATGCCTTGCAAATCATTTTACTATGCAAGTCGAATTATGATCACGTGGAAATCCTTATTTTAAATTATGCCATTTATTTATTAGTGGATGATTAACTTAAATTGTGTATTACCTACAAACATCTTTTTATTAAATTTAATTAAAGGATTTGAAACCCCTAAATCATGCTATGTGTTAACTTACTCAGCGCGTTTTTGCTGACCCAAACCATTTATCCCCTTTTTCTTACAGAGTCTGAAGATTATGCATCGTCATATGCATACATGGGAACATTTGGGGAAATCTCTATTTTAAATCCCTGCATTTAATTACGACTTGCATGAACGGGACTGTTTAACCCGTGTTTTGGCCATGTCGGCCCTTATACTTTATTTCCGCTGCACAACTTATATTTCCGCTGCAACTTTGATGTATTATTTTTAAATTATATATGAATGGGCTGTTTGAATATTTTAAATTCTGAAAAACCATAGCCTTGCATCTCTTTAGTGAGCTCGGAGAAACCGTGTCTTGCTAGGGAGGTGTGGCGGCGGCATCCCGGCCTGGGTTACCAAAACCGGGGTGTTACAAGTTGGTATCAGAGCCCGGAATATTTTAAAACTACTATTTTAAAGAGCCCGGAATATTTTTAAACTATTATTTTCAAGTATTATTATTTTTAAAGTTATCATTTCTAAACTAGTAGTATATTTCAAAGAGCTCAATTATTATTTTGAAGTTAAAGCCCAAATTTTTAGCCCAAATAATTTATTTCTTTCGGCCCAATATAGTGGTCCAAACCTTTTATCCTTATTTTAATCTATCCATGGAATAAATTTATTTTTTTTAAAACCCATGGATAAATAAATGCATGCATAAAATTTTTATTGGGGGGGATCACATATGCATATGCATACATAATATCTGTACTAACCTTTTTTGTGAATCGTATGTGATACATAACCTTCTCACTCTAGTGTTCGACATGACCTTGACTTAGGAGCGTTTGCTAAAGAGTAACCTTGCCTTAGTCCTAGATCTTGATCACTTAGAAACTCATCTTCGCGTGCTTAATAACAGAAATGGCACCTAGAAGAAAACTGATGAAGGATCATATGCGATGATACCCGAACCTGGTTGTGAATAATACATAGGCAGTTATGGGGACATAACTGTATTCTTAAGGGGGGGAGGATGTAATACCCCGTAAGAATGCATAAGCATTTATCTTGAAACTCGAATATTTTGTATCCCAAATAAATTTTTTTTGAACTACGTAATGACTTGATCCCTTCACAGGGTACGTAGGCAACTTGGAAATCTCAATTCTGGGTTCAGTCAAATAATATCAAACAACAAAACACAATGATACAATCGCAATCAATCAATCGATCAATAAGTCGCGCAACTTCGGGGACGAAGTTGATTCTTAAGGAGGGTAGATTGTAATACCCGAGAAATCGCCATCGAAAATTTAAATCCAAAAATAAAGAATTGGATTTAAACCGAAATAATTCCGAGAGAGCGGAATTTATTATTTATCGGAAGATAGCAACTCGAAACGAGTTTATCGAATTGTCCCAACAATCACGGATAATTCCCACATTATGATTTTTATTTTTGTAGATAAGGAATCTTAATATTTAAAAAAAAAAAAAAAAAAAATTTGTTACTGTAGCACGTGACTACTGTAGCACTACTGTAGCATTACTGTAGCACTACTGTAGCACGTGCGGGTACTGTAGCAGCCGATCACTTGTCGGATTTTTGTCCCTTTTATGGCCAAAATACTTCCCCAACACCCATTTATCAGCCATCCACACCCTTTCTTCATCCCAAAACTCTCCCAAAATCAAAAACACAAAGCTTTACCTTCCGGCGACTTTCCGGCGACTTTCCGGCGACTTTCCGGCAACCAAATCCGACCGAGGAAGTGTGTAGATCAATGATTGCAAGCTTTGGATTGTTGGTAAGATGTAAATTAAGTTTCCTTATGGTTTTAAGATCACAACCATCATCCTAACTTACGAATCTTCATATTCAAACACAAATCGGAGCCAAAGGAAGAATAAATCGGGTGGAAGAGATTCGTTCGTGACATCCCGTGGATTCCGGACGACCCCGTGACCTCCTAGACATTATCCCCACTGTAAGTTAACCTTACTATGGTTTTGGGTGACTTAAAATGCAACCAAACATAGAGATTTAGAAACTCTAAAATCTGTCAACAAGAAAAACCCCCGGCGCAGCGTTTTCGTATGAATTTTTCGAACCCCTAAAGCTGCTCAAACGGAAAAACTCAAAACATGAAAAGTGTTCCTAAGACTTTGGTCTAGCTTCTGTAAAAATTTTGGAATTTTTCATGTTGTTTTGAAACCTGAAACCGACCCAAAACCGAACAGTATTAAATCTGGATCTTAGAACTTTGGCAGATTTCACTCTCAATCTTGTTGGTTATTTTGACCTTGGATCTAGGCCGATCTAGGATTGGTGTTGAACATAAGAATTGTAGATCTATGAGTTTAGAACATTACTGTAAGTTTTTAGAATTTTTCGTTGAAATTTGAGCCTCCGAATCTGAGCCGATCCGATCTGCGTTAGAACCGAATTCAAGAACCTTGACAGATTTCATAATCAAACTTGACGAGCAAAACTCTTACTTCGAGTGTTCAAACCTGAAAACTCAAAACTAAGATTTTGATCCTAAGATCTTAAGCTATATTTTGTAAAAATTTCAGAGACTTTCATCGAGTTTTGATACCCCAAATCATGTCGGACATATTCTGCGTTTTTAAGAGTTTTCGAAAGATGACAGATTTCATAACCGATCTTGATGAGCTTATTCCTACCATTTCTAGTCCGAACTAATCTTCATGATCTAAACAAAAGTTGTATATAATCATGTCTAGTATGTGCATATGAAATTTCAGAATTTTTGGAGTCCATTTGATATGTTAAAAAGTCGAATCTTTTAACGTTGTCAAACCTGAATCCTGACAGCTTTTTGTTTGTGTAGAAAACTTGATTTTTGACATGCTTCCCATCGTTTTTCCGAAAAACTTAAAACACGAAACTTGTTCAATGGGATGTTTTTGAATTACTGTGAAAATTTCAGATCAATCGCCTAAGAAATGGATTTTTAAACCAAAAAGGCGTAAACTGTGACGCCAAATGACTTTTAAATCAAAGAGATTTTGAAATTTCGAAACAAACGGTTGCTGGCAACTTGTTTTCCCAGATGAGTAACCTCTTCTTTTCGAAAGATGTTTCCGCAAACTCTATGCTTTTCCCTGTTAAAAACCAGGAACGATCCATTTAAATTGTTTGAGAATATTTTAAATGGATATTTAACCTTTTCCATCTCGGTGAGACAGACCCAGAATCCCCATGCTCGTCGGGTGGAGATTTCATCTTCGCTGATTGAAGATACCAATGGTGCCTTCTCATCCATAGACTTAACTCTGTTGAAGGCAATCATATCAGTCTTTTTAATTTAATAAAATGAAAGACCGGATAAGAACCTTTCCCGACTATTTCTGGTGCTGCGAAATGAACTTAAGCTCTAGAATATCTCCTCTTTGCAGGTGCGGGTTATTCTGCCATGATTCGTGTACTGCGCTACTTATCCATCCCGGAAGTTTTTCGATTTCCGAAAACCCTGGTGATGTAGTATGAACAGATGCTAATGCTCCAAAGTCATACCACTTTCGAACCTCTTCTGGCTTCGATCCTTCGAGCATCCATACCCTGTTGTATCTCCCTGATGTCTCGATTACTGTTTTGCCCGGGTTAATTCTTCTTTTGGAAACTAGCTGTTCCCATTTCCCTTGGTAGTCCAGCCAGACTGTAGATAGGACCTTCTCGTCTGAATTAACCTTTGAGGTGCCTGTCATTGGCCTAAGGTTAATTTCTTCCTCTTTTACCCCAGAGACAGTGGGTTGACTTGAACATTTGGAAATGTGACTTTCCTCTTGCTCAACATTTTTGTCGGTATCCGACAATGGTTCCTTTGAAGCAGTGCTTGAATCTGCTTCTTCATATGTGACCACTTTAGCTTTTTGGGCACATTTCTCTTTGTTTACCAGGGAAGCTGACGCTTTCCTGATTGGCTCTAATACTGTTTCCCATAATGTTGTCATTGCTATATGGGAGGCTCGTATATTGTTGTGGACCATGTCCACATCGCTCTGTTGTATTTGGGCAGCTGCTCGTGCATTGATCTCGAGCTGTCCAAAATGCTTTGATAGCTCCATTAGGTTTTCTCTGAGGTGCCTGAATCTCGTAATGATGGAATCAGCTTCAAATGCTTCCATCTCTCGTCAAGAAATCTGCAAGAACATTTTCATGAGATTTTATAACATCAATATCATAAGTATAATATTTGCATTCAGCTTGCCATCTGATAATACGAGCTTTTTCAATTCTTGATTCAAGTTTATTTTTTAAAAAAGCCCTAACATTAGTATTATCAATTTTTAATACAAATTTCTTTGCAAGTAAGAATAAAGGCCATTTTTTAAATGTTTTCCATACTGCAAAGAATTCATTCTCGTTAATATGTCAAAGTTTGGCTTGTTGTTCAGTGAACAACCCTCCTGTGTAATGGCGATTTCCTCCTTCATTGTGCTTAATTCCTTAAGAATTTCTTCTTTAGGAATTAATTGCATATCCATAACATTACAAGTAAGTTCCATAGGAATTGCAAACTCACCCGCACTTACCTTATAGATGTTGTTATATCTTCTCTGGTTGAGTCCCATCTGGTTAAGAACTCGTTCAATCCCGCCAATTCTGAATCCATCATATGGCCTGAGGTTGGAATCTTGTTGCATTATTCTTTCCATGGTTCGATTCGAGATCGTCATCCTTGAAAAGAATCCAGACAGGTTTCCAGTGGTCTGAATCTTGTCCTCTTCAATCAGACTCGGTTGAAGATCCATTTGAATATGTGTCTGAGTCACTTCTTAATTCTTCCTCGTAGATGCTTTCATCCGAGGGGATGTCTTCAAACTGATAGACTGGTACCAGCTTTCCATGGTAGACTACTTCCACGATATCCTCCGTGGCTTCGTACATTCGTATCTCACGATTCTGGGGGCAATCGGGTGAGATATGACCTCTGGCTCCACATTTCCAACAATTGCAGTCCTTGAAGCTTTCGTTGGCTCGGGTATGGGCTCGTCTTAACGTTCTCTTGGACGTCGTTCTCCCCGTACTCCTTGCTGCTGAGCTAGTTGAGCCTTGGGATGAATTCTTCGTCGTTCTCATTCTTTGCCCAGTTTTGTATGTTCTGGCCTTGCTCTTGGACCACCATGCTTTTCTTCTTCGGAATGGAGGTCTTCTGAAACTCTTACTGTATGAGTCTCGACTCTTCTTCTTTCTTCTCTTTTCTTCTGATTCTCCTATAATTGTTGGAAAATCGTTATTTTCACAGCAAAGAGAGGTTCTTTTTATTTTACCTCTTAGTCTCTTGATGTTCTTTTGTGCTGCTGCCTGTTGACACCTTTCTCTGAGCTTATCCTTTAAGAAGGACATTCTTCGGGCTATTGAGTCCACTGTACCAGGGGGTACTGTGTACGACTGGATCAACATCTCTCTCCATGGGCTGCAGATTTTTGCAAAGAACATGGGACATGCTACTTCAGCTGTCATTTTACTCCGAAAATAGTATTTATGAAACCAGTAGATATATTCGTCTACTGCGCAAATACTTCTTAACTCCATACCTAATAATGCTTGGGTATAGACCTTGATTTTTTTCGGTTCTCTGTTCTTCAAAATAACCATCTCCTACAAAATGAGTTTTGAATAAGATGCCAAATCTTTCGCAGATTGTGCTTTTGGATTCTCCTTCGAGTATTTGCTCCTTTAAAGCCGCCGTGGAGTTTTTCCAGCCCAGCTTTGCCGTTCCTTCGAGACTTAGCTCTACTAATCTGACAAAGTTTTCTTTATCGAGATCCAGGGTGGTTGCTGCAATCTTCATTGAAGCTACCCATTCGCCAATCAGATCTTCGATGTTTCGGAAGTCGATAACATCGAGGTTCAGTGTTATGCCATATGCATTTAATGGTTGTAACATCGTCTTGGCCCACGATGTGGATTCTGGTGCTCTACTTGGGTTGCGTCCTGGGTTTCGTCTTATATTGAGATGTACTCAGGATACCTGTTCATGTGGAAATTTGTACTTTCTCTCATTGGGACATCAGGTGGTCCATCGTGGGTTACGTTGGATCCTGATTCTTCCGCATAACCCAATTGAAGAACTTCATTGGGTTTTACATTAACCAGATCCATAATCCCAAGTTGGGGAAATGATTCTGCTAATTCTTGTAGGTCTAATAGATCTGCCCTGGAAACACTCATTCGACTGTTTTCAGTAGATCGATCATTAGCTCTTCTTGTAATTTCTGCTTTGGAACCATAGTTGCTTTACCTTTTTGATGTAAAGCTTGTACGAGTCTGAATGCATCTCTAATATTGGCTTAGTTATTCTTGGAAGATCCAGGAATATCCTTATGCCTTTTCTTGATATCCGAAATATCAAATTTCAAATTTAAAATCTTTTTCTTTAGATCTTGAAATAATTTCAAGATCTCATCTGTTGATTGATTCAAGTTAATTATTTTTCCAGGTAAAATTAATACCCGGTTACCATAATCTTGAATTGTCTTTTGAATTTCTCTTAAGTCTCTTGAGAACTTAGAGCTATCCGGATCAATTTCTTTCCAGTCAGTTCGTCTCATTTTCATGAAAGAAATTACTTTTAATAAAATCCTGTCTTATGGACAAGTTCAAGAATTTCATTTGGAAATTTCTATTTTTTATTTCCAAAATTTGGAAATAACTCGTTGGTTTCAAATTAATTGAATCCATTAAATAATTAAATCATCTCAATTAAGAAATAAAATATTATAAATAATATAAATAATATGTTCTCATGCGCTTTGGGTCTCATTTGCATATAGAAAACTTTGGAATAAGACTAAAGTATATAAAGTCAAACTTTTGGGGTTTTAAAAAAAATAAAGAAAAAGTTGTTGGGTTATTAATTAATTTTAAATTGGTCTTTGTGGCTTAAAATCATTCAACTAATGGCTTAATTCTGAAAATTCAGGTGAAATAGACGGTTGCAATGACCTTTTTATTCATTTCCCTTATTTTTTTCTAGGGTTTACTGACACCCATCCCGATTCCCTGCCCGGTCGATCAGCACCACATCTCATCCCCACAGCCACACCGCGATTTCTTCCGCCATAACCCTCCACCGGCCGGCGCTCTCCGAAGCAATCCCTACTTTAATCCATCCGTTTTTTCCGTCTTGTCCTTTCCACCAGGCCTAACCGTGGGAAGGCCTTCAACACGTCGTTTCAATTGGGCGGTGCTCTTGTGGATGCCCCGCGTATCCCGTTGCCGCCCTCCGCCTACCCACCTTCACTGCACGCCGCCGCCCATCCTCCCGTTCTATCTCCCCTTTGTGCTCCATACCCTTCCCTTCACTCACTGTAACCTCCAACGTCGAAACCTGTTGCCGAATCTAAGCCCAAAGGCGATTTTGTTTGCGAGTCCTTGACTTCGTTCCCGTTGGGCTCTCGGCCACACCTCTCTTCCGCGCCGCGCCATCTCTCTCTCGAACCTTTACCGTCGGACGCAGGTTTCGCATTGTATTAGCCATCGGTGATTCAACTCGGTCGCCGGCTCAGGTTATGATTTTCCAGTCTCCTTGTATAATCTGTTGTTAAATTGTTGCCATTTCATTTTTCAATCTGTTGGCTGTTGCTTTTTTCTCCATTTTTGCTCGCTTGCATGTGTGTTACTGCCTACTATTTGTACTATGATTCTTTATTAATGTAGGTGTATTTGCTTCCTGTGAAATTAGTACAATCTCATGATTTCTTTGCTCCAATTTTTCCCTGTATATTCTTCGTCTATTTTTACTGTGGCATCACGCGTATATGCTACACATACAATAAAGCTGCCTTCTAGCATTTGCAGTTTTTGGGTGAGAAACATTACGGTATTTTGCCAAATATATGTTGTTTTTCATTGTGGTTCCTTTATTTTCTTGATTGTCATATTTAGTGCATTGCTAAAGCACTCGGTCTTCCATGATTTGTTCCATTAAACTGGTTTAAATTGTTTCTTTTATAGATTTTTGGGGACCAAAATACATTGCTTTGCTTTGTGGGGTCTTTGTTTAGTTAAAGTATCTTTAGTGCTTCTATCGTGTGGTAGCTTGGATATGTAGTTCATTACATTCCTTGGTTTACCTCTTTCTCCCAATTTTCCAATGATGGATTGTATGTGTTGGTCAGGCAGTTTCTTTATCTATCCAAAGAGGACTGATATCAACTGGTCAGATTCATTGTGGGGAAGGTGTCCGCATCTTCTGGCTCAGTACCAGCTGCTTCTGAACAATAAAGTAGATTTACGTGTTATGTGAAGGAGTCTGGTGATGAGGTGGGCCTCTCTGTAAATTGAAAATGTTGTCCCAACCTTAAACGAGCTTCAATTGACTACTGTATTTCTCAGGCAATTATATCCTCTTATACGACATCTTATGCCAACTTATATAGAAACACTAATATATGTAACTGATTATTACTCTCTTGTCTATAGTGATAGTGGCTCGTAAGCATAGGAAAAACCGTTACCACTTATGAAATATTCTTAATATAAGCCATTTGTGTCTAAACCACTAAGATCAAGTGACATTCTCCTTTCAACTGATTTTCTGAAATCTGTCTTTCCAGGGGCCTTCAAGCTGTTTTGGCAGTGCATGTGTTTGAAACCAGGCTAAACTTTCTAAAGCTCTTTTGGCTTCTCATATGTTTGTTGTTGCTCGTATTTTTTTATCTTCTTATGAAGTATTTGAATATTGAACATCTGTGAATTCCCACATAAATAATTTATTGGGAATTTTGCGGAAGTATCACTATACTTGTGGTGACTTCTCTAGGACAAAGATGAAGTGGTGTTTGGCAGACAATTTTTCAGACAGCTCTTTGGCTGTTTACTGTTCTGATATATTTCTCTCCTTACTATTCTGTTGTGAAAGATCTTGCTTAGCCTAATTTTGTTTCTTAGTCAATCTGTGTTGCTACTGGAAACCTTAAAAGGCATATTAAGAATATGCAATCCTAATCAGTTTTATTTAGTCAAATTTGTTTATTGTGCCTGTATAAGAGCGGAATGGGATTCAGGAACACAAAGAAAGAAGCAGCTGCTAGAAGAAATCTGGTTCCAAGAAAGCTGCTTCAAAAAAAGCTGGTTTCATCATTTCCCAGGAAATATGCATGCACATTTGTGAAACTAGACAATGTGGTATTTTCTGAACGTTGGATGTTGTTAGATTTTAAATGTGGAGTTTATGCATTGGATGTTGTTGGACCAATTCCTGATAAACTATGGAGTTTGCTTATAGAATTACTTTTTAGTAATGGTGGTCCTTAGATTAAATTTAGAGCTCAAAGGATGGCCTTTGAAACCTATTTTTATAATCAAACTCCATAGTTGGGGAATGCGTATGTTAGAAAAATATATTTAAACATAATTAGATATTGCATCTGTATCTGAGCATACTTTTAATCACTTCAATGATTGTATTGTAGGCAAGAAGGAAATCTTAATTGAAAGATGTTGAAATGATGCATTCTGCGAGTACAAGTACAATTTACTCGATGCCAAGTTTCTCTATAAACGACAATTTGTGAATAGCTCAGTTGCTAACTGAGCTATTCAATGTGTCCAATGCCAAATTACCTTTTTGTTAATTGCTTAAGCTGGGAATGCTAATTCACAATTCACTAAACTTTGACATCGGATGAAATACATCAATGAGTTTCTGCCAGTTTTGTGATAGTCTATTCATGGTATATAGTTTATACTTGCCATTTTCTTTCAAAGTACGGTTTTATTTTTATAGATTTTGATCCAACATATTTACTTTTTGTCCAATACTTTATTAAAATCAATCCTCATGTAATTTGTTGTACTTCTCCAGCCATTTTGAAAAAATAAACCTTTATTCTCCAAATTCCAAGATCCTATCTTCCATGGTCAACTTAACTTGTTGTATTTCTCCAGCCATTTTGAAAAAAAAGAAAAAAAGAACTTTTTTCTCCAAATTCCAAGATCCTATCTTCCATGGTCAACTTAACTACATACGATTCTAACCAATTTTCCCTCTTGTCAATCATTATGTTTTTATTTTTTTATTTTTAACATCCTCAACAATCCAACGGGGCAACAATTCCTAATTCATTGAAAATCAAGTTCTGCACTCAAGTTCGACACCAAAGATTTCCTCACAGTGAAATTCTTTTTTATAAATACTGGTTGGGTGGTGTTTTTCCTATTCTGTTTATGGGTGAATTCAAGAGATTTATTTACTCTAGAAATTTCCATAGAAATTCCCCCAGTCGGGTGTCTGTCTTTGTCCCTGCCTTTGCTTGTCAATGTTGTTTCAATTCACAGGTGGTTTTCATCTTTTTCTCGATTTTAGCATCACAATTCTTGCAGCTTACCTCTTCTTTGTGAAATGCTCCAGGTGGAATGATGATTGTGAATTGTGGAATAATCTTGCGAAATTTGTGTAATGACACACCAGTTTATATGGATGTGCCTTTACAAGTTTGTGAGTTGAGGGACCCTAAGGGATTTTACAAGCTTCCATGATCTGGTAAAGTCAAAGGTGCGTTTGTGGTTCTTGTGGCTATTGAGAATTTGAGATTCAAGAGTGATCATTTTCCTTCCTCTTTCCTTCTCTTGCCTGTATGCATTTCCTATTCTCCGGTACTATCTTACTTTACCTTTTCCATAGAACAATGATTTGAATTTTTGAATTTTTTAAAAAGCCACCCGATGGCTACCTCACTCAGCCATTTGTGCGTGTTCTGATTTTTAACATTATTCATAGTTTCCTGAAAAATATCTAGGAAATTTTTTGTCAATGAATTGTCAATTCCTGCCTAGTTCTGTCCCTTGTATCATGTTTGCTTTACAATCGTTATGTTGGCTGAGATCCATGCTCTTTGTGATAATGAATATGATCTTTTGTATTTCTACATGGAAATATATATCTTATATAGACGTGACATTTTGGCAATTGGGGGGTGAAATTTAGCATCTTGTCAATTATATGAGCTTTATTTTCCATATTTAGTAAACTGTAAACATAAAAACATTTGTATGGAGTATACCTAAAAATGGATTTGCACGATTGGGATGGAATACTTTTATTAGGTATAAGGTACAGTGTATGGTCAAAGCCACTGAGAAAATCCTTATGGTAGTGATTTGTGATCTGTAAGTGCCTATAGTTTACTGTTAGTGTAATCTAGAAAATAAGTATGATAATTACCACATCTGCTTCGGTTTTCACTTGTTTTTATTAAATATTAGAACAAATATATGCTATTCAGATCTCGGGCATTTGTGGTTACTCATATGAAAAGTTTGTGTATGCAGCTTTGTGTTTTTTTGTATCCTAGGGAGGCTACTGGGAAAGGGAAGCTTTGAGAGGCTGGAGTGGACTAGCAGTTCTTGCATTGCCTTGGACTCAATTAGTATTTGGTTCCTAAGTTGTTGTACTAATGTACTATTGCTCTACCCTCTGCGTTTTGATGTTTTTCAATTTCTTTTTTTCACCTTAGCATTGGCCACTGCTCTTCACAGTTCATGTTTGGGGTTTTAGTGTTTTTAGGAATTTTTTCTTTTTAATTGCTGGAAGGATGTTAGGAGGAATTGCTCACGGAAGAATGGAAGTCCTGGAGGAAGAATCATCCTCATGGTAGACCATTTTTTTTTTCTTTGATCTTTTTTTTTTATTTTTTTTTTTTTGATTTGGTGGTTTGAGCCTGAAATTTGCTATTTTGTTTCAGGGCTTCGTGATTAAGCCGGAGATTGTTCATGCTGGTATAGTGAATTTAATGGTGTGGAACTGTTTGGTCCCTGTTAAGGCAAGGCAGGTCAGGGGTAAGTATTTTTTATTTACTGGTTTTCATTATTCATGATAATATAGTCCTTTCTTGATGGAATTTGGGGATTTTTAAGTGTACTTATGTGTGAATTTTTTGGACCTCATTCTGGCGATGGATGGTTGTAGTTAAGGAAATTCCAGTTTCATGCTTCTCTGTATCATCGATTGTGAATTGATCATTTTGCTAAAAGTTATTTGTGCCTTGTTGAAAATCTTCCTCTTTTGGATTTCGCTTTATGGTGGTAAATATTCTGCAATTTTATTTTCTCTTTGTTGGCTGAGTGTGCTAGTTGGACAATGGGGTCGTATGGAACTTTTAAATTGGGTTTGTTTTGTACAGTATGATCGTGGAAAATATGTTAAAACATGCATTAACTTACTGGATGTTAATTCTATCTCTCATACTGGATAGGTCAATGATTAAATAAATCTTGATTGTTTCTGTTTGAAAATTCAAAGATGTTACATTTCAAGTTGCAAAATTTTCCAAGTGGGATTTAGTTATGTGGTCATGACTTCATTGTTTATGAATCGTTTGTC
Source organism: Hygrophila difformis (assembly GCA_030278955.1). Classification (NCBI taxonomy): domain Eukaryota; kingdom Viridiplantae; phylum Streptophyta; class Magnoliopsida; order Lamiales; family Acanthaceae; genus Hygrophila; species Hygrophila difformis. The sequence continues at coordinate 60,197,249 of JAOANR010000008.1, forward strand.
TCTACATCATTAACTTCTCCCTATGAAGCTTTTTTTTGGGGGGTATAGATAAATGTTTTCAGCGTGGAGATTCTTTTAATTATTTGAGCCAATGAGAATGATATTTCTTGGCCATATTACTTATTTGTATTCTAAGTAGCACTTGAAATTGAGCAACATGTTAGTGTTTCTATTTTAAGAACCGTTTTCTTTGCAGTTTTGTTGAAAAAACAAACTTAAATGTACATTTGAGTTATTTATACTCATTGTATGTGCAGACTCATGTTCCATTTGAAGCAGCAAAACCTTTTGGCTCGTTCACTGGAAAGTACTGAAATTCTTTGGTTTCCTTTGCTGGCAACTTATACTCCTTGCTCAACATTAAATTTTATTGTGGTGATTTTACACTGAAACTATGGCATATTAAGTTAAGGATAAAGCAGTGGTAAAATATATGGCGGCATTGGATACGATCACACCCACTAATTTCACTATTCCCTGTAATTTATGATTCCATTCTGTATATATCTTCACATTTTAGCTATGGTCATTAGTATTGTTTCATTTTAGTTTGTTTCATGATGCATTTTTGTCACTTACATTGTGATGTCTTGACTTTATCCCAGCTTCCCTCCATTCCTTTAAGCGTTACAATTTTGTGTTTGCATTGGCAAAATTAAATGTGCTCTCTTATGGAATGTGGCATTTTCTTCCTTCATATAAGCAAATACGCATTGGAGCATGAGAAATACAAATACTACATGACTACACATTTGAATTGCAATCTTACATCTACAACACAACACACGAATTGTTGTAATATTATATCCATTGAAATCTTGTGCGGCGTAGCGCGCGAAGCGAGTACTAGTATATATATCTCTCTATTATATATAAGAGAGAAGTTCCAAACAGTGCCAATCCCCAATTTCATTTTCCCCCGTTGGATGAGAGTTCCAATTGAATTTATGTCCGTTGGATTGAATGCTCCGTTGCTAATTCTTTGGGTCGGGTTTCGCCCGATTTGTTCAGCTTTTTTATTCTCTTGACATTCGTCTCCCACTCCTCCGCTTCCAAATCGACGATCATTGGACGAACCCCGCGCTGCCTCCGCCGCCGCACCGCCATCCCTGCTTGCTCTCGCTCCTCAACCCTCGCCCGTCCCTGGCATCGTTTCGTTTGGTCTTCCTCAATTCGTTCAGTTTGGAAAAAGAAGAAACTTAAACAAGAGGGAGGCGAGGCCTCCGTCTTCCGACGCCGTCTCCCCTACGTGTGACGCCCTCCCTGCCTGGACACCGTTCGCCGCTGCCCAACGTTGCCTTCTTTCTTCCGGCGCCCCTCGATCGTTCCTGCACGTCATCTGGGCCGTGGCGCTTTAAGGTAAGGATTGACTGTAATTTAGGGCTATTGTTTTGGGGGTTCGAAATTGGTGATCAAATTGTCACCCGCGGCACAGGATTTCGATTTGGATTCCAAGGTGGATCTGGAAGGACCCGTCGGGTTTCCGATGAGTTGTTTGTCTGAGATTTTTAGGCGATTGCCGCCGACGGGGTTGCTTGAGGCGGCTAGGGTTTGTAGGGGTTGGAGAGAGGCAAGCAGAAGGGTTTGGCGTGCGGCGGAGGCGCTTTGCCTTAGGGTTCCGGTGCCCTCCCTGCTCTGCCATTTTCTTGCTTACTCTTCATCGTCCCACCGTTCGTCTCCAGTTGGAGCTTGAGCATTAGGAAAAGTCAGTTTGGGGGAGCCGAATCCACGAAAATGCGGGGAGTGTGTTCAGGAGAGCTCAGAGTGTGGGGAATTAAGCTTCGAATGCCGAGAAAGATGGAAAACCAAGTTTTATGATTTTTCCATAACATCCATAGTGGTTTCAAATTTCTTCTTCCCTTTTCTTTTCAGTAATTCTTTCATTTTCTTCCTTCTAAGTACTTGTTTCCTGATTGGTTGATAGATGCCACCGAGGTCCTTTATGAGCTAGAGTTGACAATAAAATGAGTAAAAGTATACACGGCACCTGATGGAAGTGTGATGGACCTCTTTTTTTATCACTGCTGACCATGTACTTTTTTGAAAGATGATGTATATGTCAAACTGAAGCAAACTGAACCTTACAAATCTCAATTGGAACTCATGCTTGTGCAACACGTGTTCCCAGAATTCAACAGTCATGTGGGACATCTGAGAGCTAAGGTATGGTGACCTGATTCTGTTACCCGTGTTGTCCTCATCATTGCATCCAACCTTATAAGTAATCAATAATTTTAATCCTTGGCATTTGTTTTATATCTGAGCTATGCATAACATATATTATTCCTTTCTGCGATACAGCTATTTACGTTTGCATTTACTGATCACTACTATGCATGTACTGACACCAATGTTCTTTTACTGAGGAGTATTTGTCTGCGTCATGTCAGATATGAACATGAATTAAGAAATTTTGATTACTGCATTGAGTGACTATTCTTCCATCCGTGTTCTTTAGCTGTAGCCTTACACTCTTTTATCCTTTCCAAATGAACTGGACTGTAGGCAGCATGGGTTGCAGGGCAATATGCATGCATCAATTTCTCAGATCCAAATAACTTTCGAAGAGCATTACATAGCATTGTTGCAGGAATGCGCGATCCGGAGCTTCCTGTTCGTGTTGATTCCGTGTTTGCATTGCGCTGTTTTGTTGAAGCCTGCAATGGTGCAATTTCCCCTGTTATATTGCTTGAGTCTTATTTCTGCCCTGAAATTTTCTAATATTCCTCATGTTTTCTATGTCCAGATTTGGGTGAATTCCGACCAATTCCTCCTCAATTGCTTGATGGTATATCATTTATAACTGTTATATTTTCCTGTTCTTTGCTATGCAACATCAATTTGACTGAATTTCTTTTCAGAGTTTTTTAAACTCATGAATGAGGTCGAGAATGAAGATCTTGTATTTACTCTTGAGACAATAGTGGATAAATTTGGAGAGGAGATGGCTCCCTATGCCCTTGGATTGTGCCAGAATTTGGTGAGACTGGTTTTCTTAGATTAGTGAATATCATACCTCTGTATGGTCTTCTTAAATTGTGCAGTTTCAATCTTCAGGCGGCTGCATTTTGGAAGTGCATGAATTCTTCTGAAGCAGATGAAGAAGGTGATGATCCTGGCTCCTTGGCCGCTGTTGATTGCTTGCGGGCCAGAAGTACAATCCTTGAGTCCGTCAGCAGACTACCACATCTCTTTGTACACATTGAGCCTACTTTATTGCCAATAATGCGCAAGATGCTGACTACCGACGGACAAGGTTGCTACCCTATTCTTATATATCACATATAAAGAATGCCAGGAAGTTACAACTTACAAGTAGATATCTGAAACCAAAAGCTAGGAGAACAATGCAAGAAGCAAAATTCTAATATAGTGAAAATCAGAATAAAAATACCTTCGGTTCATTTATCCTTCCTTGCAGCTTTATCTGCAGAAGTGGACTTGGTGGATCATGAAACAAAAGTTCTATTAAGGTTTTATAGGATTTTATTTGATGTCAGGAGTAGCATGAAAAGGTGCACTCTTGGCTTGCTTCATAGTTGCACCATTGAATTCTTGTGGTTTCATTACGCTTGTTCTGTTTGGGATCATTGAATGTCAATGTAGTATCAAAATATGCTGAATTTATGTCGATAAATTTTTCCGTTGCATTATAAAGGTTGGTATTTCAAATTGGTCATCTTTCATCTTGGAATATACAGCTTTTGTTCCTGTGGATGTCTAACTATAGTATTTGATGCTGGAAACTTTCACTTAGTTACTGAGGCTTGATTACACATATGTTAAAATGTCCCCACAGTCCAGTGAACATATGCCAAGTTAATTGTTAATAACAAATTATAATAATGAACAATCAGAAAGGTCACTCCATCATACAGGAGCTTTACTCAACAACATAGCAGGAAGGCTATTTTGCTTGAGAGAGCTGATCAAACTGAATCATTAGGAGGAGAATAACTTCAGCATTCAATAACATTTTTTTTCCCCTAATTTTTCCTTTGTTCTTTTCTTTTTTTAAAATCCTGGTATATGATATGCAGATGTCTTCGAGGAAGTTTTGGAGATTGTATCATATATGACTTTTTACTCTCCTACTATATCACTGGAGATGTGGAGTCTTTGGCATTACTGATGGAAGCATTGGCAGATTGGGCCATTGATTTTTTCCTGTTTCTGAAAAGTATAACTTTTCACCTGTTTATCTTATTTTCATACTTCTGCTGTAGCTTGGTTTATATGATTCCATGTTTTATTATGCTTCATCGTTAGTTGATTCATTTTTCTTTATGATAATGATAGGTTCCAAAGACCTGTCATCTTTTCATTTTTAAGCCATTTCTGTGGTTGAAATTATTGGTTCTGTTTTATTATTTTTGTATAGTTTAAATCATTTAAGCTCTTTTGTTTTCGTGATGTCACTTGATCTTTCGATTTGTGATTACTATATGTCATTGTTAATCATTTAGTCTGTCAGCATTCCATGAAGGCATGGAAGCCATCTGCTGGCTTATAGTATATTAGCCCATTTCTTTCTTTATCCCTTATTTCTTGCTGCTTTCGGGTTCGTTTTGATCAATTTTTTTCTGAATCTTTCGCATGCAGGTTACATCTATAGATTGTAATTCGTGCGGCATTGCCTGGACAGGCCTTGCATTCCCCACGGAATCTTCCCCATGGTAAAACTATAACTATTATGGAAATTCTTTCTTACATGCTTTTACTATTCCAGTGTAGAAATCTTATATTTCTTTTAAATGACCATTTTCGTTATATTTTATATGGATGCTTTTTATGCAATTGTTGGCCAGTTATCATTTTCCTTATTTTTTAGTGGAAAAGATTAAGTTGTGTCTTTGTTTTTGTTTTGTTTGAGATTATAATATTTGTTAATTTTTTACTATCTTCTGATCGAATTGGATTTGCTAATTTCGAGCAATTATCTTTCAGTACTCCATAAGAGGGTTAAATTTTTTATTCCTCAAGCAACGCTGTTGCTGTGTTGGTCGGCGGCAATGGCCATCCTCGGTACGAGGGTGGTGGTGGCTGAGGTGATGTTCAATCGCGGTGTCAAGATGTTTCCGTTGCATAGGTATTTTTGAAATTTGTGGATTACAGGCCTAATTTTTCGTTTTCTTGTTTGGGATCTTCGGTGTCGCATTGCTTTATTTTCTCTTCTCTTCTCTATTATATATAAGAGAAGTAGTTCCAAAACCTGCCAACTCCAATTTGATTCTCAACCATTGGATCCCAAATCCAATTGAAATGGTAGCCGTTGGATGAAAGGGTGAGTGGATTATTGATCTGGGATCGATTCCCGCAGGGTACACATTCAATCCCTCTTTCTCATTTCTCATATAAGCTAAATATCTCAAATCCCTCTTTCGTCTCGCCCAGAGCTCTCGCGAACCCTACCCCCTCTTCGGCGATCAATTGCAGCGATCCGGCAATTGATCTTATTCTGTGCTTGTTCTGGGCATCGATCGTCCCCCGCTCTGCCGGCTTCGTTGCATCGCCATTGTACGGCCAGCTGAGTGTTGGGCATGCGCTTCAATTCACGTGAAGTATATCTATATATATATGTACAATTCCTTCACGGTTTCTTCCTTGTTTTGTGCTGGTTCCACTTCTTCGATGATGTTTGCTGCCTGTTTTTCGGCATAATGGCCTGGATACTAAAATTATGGACTATGCTAATTGTTCCTACATTGAAGGGAAAAAATTATGGAAGTTCAAAAATTTGTAGACCTTTTGGTTGTAAAGAAACGAGGAAAATTTTGTCTATTAAAAATCTACAAATATGTTTGATTAGAATGATTTGATTTGAAAAAGAGATTACAAATTCATTTATAAAATATATGATGAATTATAATAGAGAAGGATGAGGAAAGGATCTTCCATCATTTTCCTCACCATTGGGTTTTCCTTCTATTTGTTATACATTTCTGCCCATTTTCTATTGTATTTCCTTAATTCTTTTAGTTTAACCCACACGATGTCGTTACCCTTACAATCTTCTTTTCTTTTTCTGCCTTCTTGAACCAAACATAGCCTTAGTGTTATATCACATACTTTTAGTGTGGCCATTTTGTGAAAGTAGATGTGTATTAGCTTTATGCTGACAATAAAACTCAAAAATACAAGTTTCTCGTATGATTTTTCCCATTGTGGCATTTCCTTACGCAGCTTCAGCTGAGTCACAAGGAAGAAATAATAGTGAAGGCATTGATTCACTTGAGACCATTCCAGAGGCGGTTCCAGTTGCATTGACAGAACAACCGATTGAGGAACAACTGGCATGGCATACCTTGTGGCCAGAGTCGCACAAGCTTTACGGTCATGTGAATGAACTGTTTTCCGTATGCAGTGACCATGAGGGGAAGTTAGTTGCATCTTCCTATAAGGTATTTCTTACCATAATAAAAGCTTTTTAGTGTTGGTTTATGAGCAATTGACACAGGATGCTTTCTGATTAACTGCATTATTTAATACTAATTTTCACCCTATAGGCAATTGCAAACTTTTATAAACAGACATCGCAAAATGCTTTACTTTTCTTGGATGTAATAATTGTACGTGTCTGTGTGACTGTTGTTTTACACAAACCTGTGCAATATTATGTGTCTATTGTACTAATTTACTGTTTTGAAATGTTAAATAATTGAGGTCCTATACTTATCTCTACTCTGAACTCTTTAATTGTCTAGCATATATGGTGGGTTTTTAATTTTGAAACTATGCTGTATGATTGAAGTTTAGGAGTCATTGTACATTATATCCTATTCATCAGGGTTGATGCTTTGATTATGAGGTGATTCGCTGATTTGGCAAGCCTAAATTCAATTGGCTGTTTGTATTGGCACTTAAAACTTGGAAACTAACAATCTTTAAAATCCTACAGGCTCAGTCAGCGTCTCTGGCTGAAATATGGCTATGGCAAGTTGGTTCCTGCATGCCTCTGGGCTGCTTGCACTCTCACACCTTAACAGTGACACAGTTGGAGTTCTCTCATGATAACAATTTCCTTCTATCGGTCTCAATGGATCGCCATTTTTCAATTTTTACAACCAGGTATGATGGAATTTTGTTCAGCCTATTCTGATGCAACAATTTGAGCTTTTACCAAGTTTGATCCAGTCTAATTCTAAATGAATTTTAGTATAATATATGGATCTTTAATCAATTTAATGTTATTTGAACAAAATTGTTTTCCAAGAAAAGGATGCATAAAGTCATTTATTTGGTCCAAAGCTCTGGTTGGCAGCAGATTAGCATTCTCACATTCTCAATATATCATGTTCCAAGACAGGACCAGATGAAATCAGTCATGAGTTCATCATCAAACAGGAAGCCCATAAACGAATAATATGGGCATGCTCTTGGAATCCATTCCGCCATGAATTTGCCACTGGTTCCAGGGACAAAACAGTAAAGATCTGATAGAAACACAATTTGAATAATAGAACAAAATAAGAAAATTCTCCAAACGGGAGAACCCGCTAGCCAGCCTCAGGCTCAAATCTCTAATAAACTTCTCAATAATGCAAAAACCCTAATAACTATTTCTTAAATACTAACATAAGAAACCCTAGAACAAATAATAACTACTAATAATCCCTAATAAACTTAGGCCCATAATTGGGCTAAGCCCACTTCCTTGCTCTCTATCAATTCCACCCTCCTTCGAAACAACCTTGTCCTCAAGGTTGAAATCTGCCAGCTTCCCCTTTAACCTCTTGCATTGGTCCTATTAGATTGTCTTGCTCCCCGGCTTTCCAAAATTCTGCATGGCGAAAGTCCAATATCTCGTTCTCCTCTGCCAGCAACACTTTCAACTGCTTCAACGGGCAATCATGGCGTGGGGTGTATGGCTGCTTACAGCGGAAACATAATCCCTTTGCTCGTAAATCAGCATAATCTTGTGGAGATAGGCGAGTGAAACCAGAGCGAGCTGTAGACTGCCCGGATGCTTCCGACTGTGTTGGTGTCGTGGGCGGTCGGTCAGATGGCCTAGGGACAATGCCCGTGTAACCCCCTTGTAAGCCAAGGTTATCCTCAATGTCTCTAGCAAGCTCCATTGCCGTTTCTAAATCCCTTGGACGAAGTAATCGCAAAGCACCTCGAATAGAATCTGCCAACCCTTTCATAAAATACCCTAGATAATGTTCCTCACTAAGTCCTGGGACTTGGCCTGCCAATTGCACAAATAGAGTAATATACTCTTCAACAGAGCCCGATTGTTTCACATCTGCCAGCCGCTCAAAGGGTCCCCCTTTAAAGCGAGTATCGAACCGAGCAACAAGTGCCTGAGAAAACTCCTCCCATGTTAGCCCCGGTTTGCGTGAACGATACCAAGTCACCCAATATAAAGCCGAGTCTGCCATGACCACCACCGCAAAGGCCACTTTCTGTCCGGCGTCTATCCCATGTATCTCGAACTGCTGATTAGCTCGAGCCAACCACCCGATTGGATCAGTCCCTTCAAAATTCGGCAACTGCAGCGACAAGTGCTTCCCACTTGAGGACGTGACTGGAGCTCCTGGTTCCTCTTCGGATTTGGAAGAAACATCATCGTCCTTGTTGGTGGTAAATTGTCGAATCGCGCGTGTGATATCGGCAAGCGCAGCCGTGATGTCTGTCAATTGCATATTCACCGCCGCTAATTGTGCTTTCATCTCCGCTTGATCAAATTCTACCTTATCCAATCTCTCAGATTGTGATCGAGTCATCTTGTGAGGAAGGAATCCGGCAGGTCGGACCAATTGATAGAAACACAATTTGAATAATAGAACAGAATAAGAAAATTCTCCAAACAGGAGAACCCGCTGGCCAGCCTTAGGCTCAAATCTCTAATAAACTTCTCAATAATGCAAAAACCCTAATAACTATTTCTTAAATACTAACATAAGAAACCCTAGAACAAATAATAACTACTAATAATCCCTAATAAACTTAGGCCCATAATTGGGCTAAGCCCACTCCCTTGCTCTCTATCAAGATCCCTGCTCTTTATGAAAACTCCGCCATTGGAAAGATCAAAACAGCAATGCGATGCTGGTCATGAATCGTATAAGGAAGGTTTTGTTAAATTAGTTCCCGTGTAAGTTATAGCATCAAACACTTGCAAATTATCCTCGTTTGGATCCGGAAATAAGCCAAGGGTCTTACTGTGTATTCTTGCTACTCTAATTATTCATGTTTGGTTTGACGGGATTAAATTTATATTTATATTATATACATTCACTTAAATATTCATTGTTCAATAGTTATTTTATAGTACTTTTTATGGCATGATATTGCATTCAATTGTTTCCTCTATTCAGTTAGATTTACTGCTTGTCTGACTTCACAATCATTCTAAATTTCCTTGAACTTGTAGGTGCAAATTGCAGCATGAGGGATCTTTAGACATGGGCAAATGGATTGTAATAGACCAATGTGGGTTTAACTACATTGTAGTTTGCCAGAATCTCTAATGAAAGGCCAGTGAATCTCGATTTTGTGATGCTTTATTCTCCTGTTACTGTTTGTTTCAGTTTATGGTTTCTTTCGCAAGTACTGCCAAAAAGTTCGCGGCTTCACTGCGGTCCTGTGTCCTTTTCAATTTCATTTGCTCTGTTTCATTACTTCACTTTTCCTTTAGTTCAATTTTTCCTTTAATAGTGAAGAAGAGGAAATTCTACACCACTCCGCTTGACGAGGTTGACCATACCGTTTACTCCGACTGCTGTGCACCGGCGAATTTCCTTACTGAGCTTTACTCTCAACTCTCAAACGATGCACCAGCTTCCAAGCTGGTGAATGCCACTCCTTGGTTTCTTTACTCTTTTTGGCTAGCTCAACTCATCCTGTTTGTGGGTATTCATTATCGGTGGAATTTTTGTTTAATTAATGTGTTACTAGATCGGATTTTTCTGTTGGATATAGGCAGTTGAGTTTAGCTTGGAATGTACAGGGGAGCGAAAGTTTTTTTATTTTTCCTTTGGTTTTGCTAATTTTGATTGTTCTTCTAGATTTGTTGATTGTACTGATTATGGATCTGGTGTAACTGGATTTCGTTGATTGGGCCTGATATTTCAATTCAATTTTATTTAGTCGGTCTGAATCGTGCCTTAGATTGTTTTGAGCTTAGGGAATTTGAACCAAGCAGTGGAAAATGGTTTGATTATTAGAATTTAGGCTGGATTTTTTTTAGTAAGAAATAGATTGAACATATTGGATGTCAGAAGTCGCAGACTCATGTAATATGATGATTATGATTGTTTATTCACTTTTAATGCAGAAGATGGTGGGATTTATGTAAATATACTGGAAATTATGCTCTATTTTAGCCTGATTTGAATCCATAAGGCAATGTCAATAATTTTACTCTATTCTTACCCTGTATCAATGATCATGTACCTGTATCCTAACGGCTGATACAAGATTTATGCAGTTCAATCGCAAATATACCACACGTGCAGAGGAGAGACAGCAGAGAAGGAACTGAGCTGAAGGGTGTAGAGCGAGGAGACATTGCATAATTGGTGTGAGGGAAGGATTAAATAAAGCATTGGGCAAATTTTGGAGTTGTGGGTCGAGGACTGCGATGGAGAGTGGATGTTGGGGCTGCGACGGAGAGTGTGCCGTAGAGAAGCGTGTGGAAAGGGGAGACAATAGTGGATGCAAATTGAGATAGACGGAGATACGGGTTCTTGACGCAGTGAGCAATAGTGGAAAAGAACTCAAACTCGGTGAGTCTTTAGATGTTTTGGGGATTAGGTTTAGGGTTAAAATCAAAAAAAGGGGAATTGAAGAAGTTGTTAAATTTGATTTAAATTGAGTAGGTAATCTTTTTTATCAGCTTGACGTGTTTTGTATTGGTGTTCGTATGTGCTCTGTTCGCTGATTAAAGATTTTGCACCAAAAAGTGTTATAAAACTGCTCATAACATGGAGCATCCTACTGCCTTCTTTATGTTCGCTAATATTTGGATAATAGAGACCTGAATGTGTATATGTATATCCCGCTGTTTGTATCATTCGTTCTATTAACTTTGCAAATAAGACAAATAGGAAAAGTTCCTGCAACAGTTGTTTGTGCTTTTAGGGTTGGGATTAATTGTAGGCTTCAAATTTTGATTTTGGGTTTTCAAATAAACTTGGAAGTAGGATTGGAATTAGTTGTCGGATTGAAATTATTATAATTGTGATTTGGGGATTTATATGTATAAAATGGAGTTGTTTGTGCTTTTAGGGTTGGGATTAATTGTAGGCTTCAAATTTAGATTTTGGGTTTTCAAATAAACTTGGAAGTAGGATTGGAATTAGTTGTCGGATTGAAATTATTATAATTGTGATTTGGGGATTTATATGTATAAAATGGAGTAGTTATCGCCAAACATTTGAAATGGGATTTGAGGATTTATATGTATAAAATGGAGTAGTTATCGCCAAAAGTTTGTGATTTAAGGATTTATATGTATACAATGGGATTTATATGAAAGATAGTTGTAGGTTTTAACATTATCGCCAAACTTTTCAATATTCCCCTAATGAGCGTGACTACATCTTTTGTGGCTGAAGACATTTCCAAGAATACACACAGATTTTCCTCTTCGGGTATGAGCCTACGTGTTATGATTTATGTGATAATTTGTTTATGACGTCATGTCTATCTGTATTTTTCTACATGCATCCTTGTAAATTCTTTTCTGTTCCTGTCAGGAATTAGCAATGTTTCATCTTTATTGATGCAGTGGAGAAGTTGCAGCTGTCCTCAGTGTCCTCGGCTTTGTTATTAGCTATTGCAATCGGTATCTTTGAAACTATGGCGTTGTCTTTTGGATCTGGACCTCTTCTGAGTTTGATGGGCATATCACCAGTATGATATAGGATCCATCTCTTCCTTTTTTAAGGATACTCATTTAATTTGCTTTTAATGTTATTTTTTGAGTTTGTTACACATAAAGTTTTAAGCCATCATCCTTTCTTTGTAGCTCAGTCTAAAACTAATCCATAAGTGCTTCAAGCAAGCATATACTTCTTTAATGCTATAGACTATAGAGTAATAAATTACTTAATCCAACATTTTGATGCTACCGACCTTTAATTTCCATTCATTTTGTATGTTGAAGATACAGTAATACTGACTTATTGAGCATTTGATACTATTTGTGTGACGCAATTATTTTCTTAAAATGCTCTGTTTATGACTTTACAAATAATACAGTAGTTGATAACATTCAAGTGACTGCTCTTTCATCTATTCATCCATAACAGTGCAGGGCTCATCATTCTGCGACATTCAATATATCTGATTTGAAGGGCCCCTTATGTGTTTTTTCTTGCTTTTTCATGTACAAGAATACACTTTCATTGACTTCTATTTCTCCAACGAATCTATCTTGTTGCAGTCTTCTCACATAATCACATAGTAGAGAAGAATGCTGCTATTCGGAGAATCTTGCAAGCGAACTTCAATCTCTCGTTGGTGCGGTTTCTTATTCTGAGGGCTCTTGGTGCCCCTGCTTATGTTGTTTCTTTGGCACTTCAAGGTATTTTCCGCGGTTTCAAGGATACAATGACCCCTGTGTATTGTTTAGGTATTTGTTTTATTTTTTTATTTTATCTCAATGTTTGAATTGCACCATAGTGTTCGAGCCATTGCTTCTTATGAGACTCACTTAATGTTGTTTCAAACTTTTTTCATATGTTTCCTTGTTTGGGTGATATTATGCTTAAATGTAAGTGCTCATACCAAAAATTACTAACGGGAACATGGTGGAGGGGATATTTGGTGGTTGGACTCAATTTCTAAACTGGTGGTTGCTAAGTTAATGGCTTAACCAATTTGACTAAGCTCCATAGCCCAAAAATTTGATATCTAGCCAGTAAAGAAAATAATTAAAAAAGAATTGGATTTAGTTTTTCTTTCTTAAGTGAGAATAAATGAACTATATATAGAAAGCATAAATAGTACTCCCTCCGTCCCGCGAAAGTTGACGCGTTTCTTTTGGGCACGTAATTTATGTAGTGGGGTTTAATGGTTAAAGTGTTGTGGGTATTTGTATTTAAAATTTTAATTAATTTTCACTTTACTTATTGTTTAACTTTGACTTAATATTATGGTAATGATTTAATTAGAAAAAAATATTCAAGTGTGGTCTTGTTAGAATCGTCTAGATGTCTAGTTTTAGAATATATATTTTATATAATTTTTATTTGTACTTATTTTGAGATATGGAGAATTAAAGAAATGTAAGGGATTTGTATAGAAAAATAAAAGTGTATTGGGAGTTGTGCAGAATAGTCTATGATGCTCGGACTCGGCTAAAAGGGTGCCGTACCGGTGTCCGCCGGACACGACGCTGATACCGGTATGGAATCTGGGGCGGGTGTTTCAGACGGCGGCGCGGACTCGGCAGGAAGGGGAAATGGCTGGCCGGGCAGCGAAGAGGAGCCGGCGACGGTGCGTTGGACCAGGCGGGGGACATTGGGTTGCTTCCGGCTGGAGAAGAGAAGAAGTGTTCTGGAATCTGAAGTCGACGCAGAGCAGATTTCACTTGGGTAGCTGGAGAGGTTCAGGAGAGGAAGGAAGACGACGATGGGGAAAAGAGTTTGAGTATTAATTTGGAGGCTTGGAGGCTGGTTGGCTGGAGCAGCTATTTAATAGCTCTAATAAAATAAACCCTAATAAAATAAAACTTAAGTACTAAATAAAAGAGAAAGGGGCCTGTTGGGCTTACTACTTTTCTTGAGAAAGAAAAACTCAAAGTCATAGCTCTAATAAAATAAACCCTAATAAAATAAAACTTAAGTACTAAATAAAAGAGAAAGGGGCTTCTTGGGCTTATTACTTTTCTTGAGAAAGAAAAACTCAAAGTCTGCTATTTAATGGAGTATTTCATTACAGTTCTCATTTAATGCAAGCTTGAATGTTAGCTATGTGAGTGATTTAGCATGGATTTTAAGTAGTATATTGTATACAATTACATATATATATATATATATATATATATAAATTTTGAAACGTGTCCCCGCACCCGTGTCCTAATTCCGGATCCTTTCTTGCCGTGTCCCCGTATCCTATTTTTAAAAATAATAAGTGTCCGCCACATATCCCCGCACCCGTGTCGGACACCCGTACAAGAGTCCGAGCAACATAGAGAATAGTTAAAGTAATTACTTTTAATGGGTTTTTAGAAACCATTAAGATTCTAATTATATTTATATTAATTTAATTTATCTAAAAAAGGAACGTGTCAAATTTCGTGGGACAACTCAAAAAGGAATACGCGTCAACTTTCTCGGGGCGGAGGGAGTATATTATAATACACCAAAAAGTAAATGTGCTCTTTCTTTTTAAGTTTTTATCAGTTTTGAGAAAGCATGTTTTACTGTTTCTTCATTTTAAACTTGATATCTAAAATATATATATGCTTCACAGTGATCACTGTTCGTGGGAATAGTGGTGGCTACGTGAGTTTACAAAATTGCCCATTCTTTCCCATTAAGGTTCTCAGCTCCGTTGCAATTGAACGAACATTGTGAAATCCACGGCCCTCCCTAAAATCCCTTGCGGCGTCCATGGTGCAGCCGGCGTCCAAGCACACCTGCCCATTCTGATTTGCCCCCTTTTCTCGTCTGTGTTGGTCTTCAAAAAAAACTTGCAGCGTTGCCATCGATTCGTCGGACTCTCTGTTCTCTGATTTTTCACTGCGGGCGGCACCGCTTTGGCGCCCTTCCGGCCGCCGCCGTCGCTTGCTGCAGGCTGCGGCGTCTTAAGGCCTTCCCCTTCTTTAAACTGCAGGTTTGTTGTCTCTTCTTATTCATCTGTAATATTAAGATACCTTTTTACAGATAAATTAGATCTCGAGGATTTTCCAATCGTAGTTTTTTGGGTTTTAGGGTTGGAAAGGTTAAGGATTTATTTAGTAATTTGGGGACTTTGCACATGTACTCGGGTTACAGCTTCGGCTCGTGAATTGATAATCTTTGAATTTTTCTGAGTAATTTCATTGATAAGGTGGTGTTGGTGACAAAATTGAGATTTGATGTTGGTAATTTTAATTATTCCTTTTACTCTTCTCTTCACGTTCCTCAGTTTATTGTCTCTGATTCGTTTTCACTTGCTTTCCTTCAATACCTGAAATTGTGCATTTTGTCAATTGCTTTCCTTGAATAGCTGAAATTGGGCACATATTCTTAGATTCTTGAACAGAGGATGAGGTTTTTAATAGTTTATAGTTTACCCTTTTTTTCTGTCAGTTCACTGGTCCTGGGTACATATGCTGTAATTTCTTCGAATCATTTATTTTCTATCGATTTTTGTTGACTGATCAGTGTTTATAAAAGTCATAACTAAGGAATGTCATCGTCACTCTTCAGAAGGGATCTTGGCTTTATCATGTTGTTCAAATATTGGAGATAATTTCTTATGCAGTGTAAATTTTTGGCAAATTTGTGATTTCTTGAATTGCTAATGGGGTGATAGACATTCAGTAGTTCAAGATTTCTGGAATTGATTGTACTGCTATATGGCTTTAGCTCAATGAGCTAGCTTTGTCTGTTTTGTTTTTTACTATTTATGCGTTCTCCATGCCACTTTATTACTACTCCTACAAATTTGAATTTTTTTTCCTACACCATGCTGTATTATCCAGCCTTCTCTGTGTTTGATTGATTGTGAGTTTTCGATTTTGGTCCCTATGATTGTACTACTTAACTATTCAATATTTAGTATTTGTAGTTCGGCTACACTCATGGAACTACACTAATTCCTTTTAAGATCAAAGATCCATCTTTTTCATGGGGATGATGATACTGTATGTTTATTAATTAATTGTTTTATAGCATGATGATGTTTTTATTTTTATTTTTGGTTTAAAAAATGAATAGTCTTCGGATTCATATATGTTTCAATGGGATTGCCATGTTCTTCCTCTTATTCATCCAAGAGTATGCTGCTGAAAATAACCCAGGGAAAGATCTGAACTATGCAAAAAAAGATTGTTTAGTAATTGTCTTCGTGCAGTGTGATGTCAGGGGGGACCATTCAACTTGAGTGGCAATAGCATTCTTTCTTCTTGAACTGCATGGCATGATTTCTTTGAACATAACTGTGTTAGAAAACTGCATGAGAGTAAAATAACTTTGCTAAGACACTAACAGACCCTTTAGTTGGTCAAAATTGTACCTCTGAAGATTGTCCAAGAAGCCACTGGAATTCCAAACATAAGCCAAAGTGTGCTTTGTAATTTAACACTGCCAATTGGACAAAATTAAATTATGTATTGAATGACAAGAAAGCCTCACTATTTCCTGTAAGTGGAACCTCAAAAAAATTTAGAGAATGAAACGCCCTTTAATACCGCATGGTCATAGATAGATTGCTTCATCCCAATAGGCTTTCTATGGTTATTATAATTTCGCCCTTATTTGTTTATGAATTGTGTGTGATTTATTCTGTAAATTAAAGGCCCTCTAATACCTCCATGTTTAAAAATGTGAAACTGCTGATTTGTGATGTTCTTAATTTTGCCTTCCTGATACAGAAATATTCCATGTCAAGCGAAGATCTATTAAGTTGGAACGAAAGCCTGTGCGCCATGATTCTGTGACTGCTAATTCTCAACAGCAGGTACTGAATTCAATGTTCTGCTCTGTCACGTTTAATCTTGATTCATTATGACATCAGTACGAGGAATAGATACTGCTCTGTGATATTTGTGGCTGCAAATTGTTTCGAGGAATGGTACAAGGGCAACTTTTTTAAACCTTTGCATCCTGACTAAACAGTGCGCATAGCATACACAGACCCAGTTCAATTCTTGATTGCTTTGCATGTAAAGTTTTGAATGTATGTACACTTTATTATGGTTATTAAATTTCATCTATTTCTCTTCCCAGGGTTTTAAGCGACTCAAGAAAGTAAAACCAGAATTGCGTTGTGGGCAGTCATATTCTGTTGTATTTTGCCTTCCTGTACTGCTGTTCGTCCCTGGGTTATCTCGTCGTGTGTTCCCCTCGAAACAGACTGTTATTTGTTTCCCCGTATTCGGTTTATGTTGACTCGGTAGATGATGAGTACTTGTATTCATTGCTCTCGTGCTTAACTAATGTTCAGTAATTGTTCCTATCTTATGCTCGCTATCTTGCCCCTCTTTCTCCAGGTTGCTCAGCTGCTTCATAAATGAGCCTTCAATCCGTCCGTAGGCGGCAAATGCGTGAGGATGCACGCATTGCCGCATCAGCCTCTGCACACCCAAGCCGTGCTCGCCGCACTTCCAATACAGTGCAGGCTGACCCACTAGCAACCCTTCACACCCCGCCCTCTGTCCGCCCTCAACGCAGGCCTCGCCGCCAGTGCCCTCTGCCTGCTGACGAGGTATGCCTCCGCCAAATTAACTTTATTCTGACATACCCGCTTTCCTTTTCCTTCTATTTGGTTCTTCGGATTCCCTTCTATCGTTTCACTGCATGCACACCTGCTACACCCCACACCACCTGATGCCTCTGCCAGTTCTTGTGGGTGCCATGGAGCACACCATGCCCACCAAGAGTTTGTTGTCTTCTGTTTGTTTTCCCTTTCAATATTGTCTTGAGATTTTATTTGTTGTTGTTTTCGATAGCTTGGTCTCTTTTATTCCTCTGTAAAACCAATTCCTTTTTTGTTGTTCTGGCTATGCTTTCTTCCGCCCCTTGTTGTATCATCCATGCTATAAGTCTGTGTATGTCTGCCGTATTTATTCTTGCCACTGCGTTTGGAGTTAAATATGGCATTATAGTGCTGGAGAATTGCGCCTTCACAATGGTCTTCTCTTATATACTTTTTAAGTCTTTCTTCTCTTATTTTATCTAAATGAATGTATTTGTGTGTTTGTGTTTACATGTTTTAAATTTTAATGTTATCTTATTGTTTATTGATTTTTTTGTAGAAGATACATATTGAACTTTTTAAAACCAGCTTTTTTCATTGTTGTTTAGAGCGAAAAGGTTCTGTGTAGCTAATGTTTTATTGAAAAGCAACCTCATGCATATTCGATTAATATGAATGGGGAATATGTAGTGCTCTGTCGTATGGAATTGGAGCATTACGGAATTGGTGCCCTTTAAACATAAAAAATTGCTCATACTTGCTGATTCAAGGTAATTTTTTGTTTTTTACTTTTCCTTTTTTTAAAAAAAAATTGGTTTGAATTAATGGAGATAAACACAATTAATGTAATTTTAATTGTAATTTTGAGTGATGAGATGCCATTCTTTCTGGTTTTGTTCGTGCTCAAATTACTGCTATGTGCTGTTTTGATTTCATTTTCTGTCCTTATGGTAGTTTATAATTCATAAATGTTCCACTTTTTGGTCTCCTGAACCTTATGGGAGTTTATAATTCCATTTGGTTTAATTTTTATGGTCATTGTTATAAGTCTTTGAAGGTCATGAACCTTCTTAGTCTCACTATCTCGTGAAAAATTTGCTTTTGGTGTCATTGAATTCTCTTTGACCCACTTTTTGTCAGTGTTTATGAAATTTCCATCTGGTCCCATTAATAATTATTTTTCCCTGTTCAGGTCCATCTGTCCATTTTCCTTTTTTTAAAATAATATTCATATGGGATCAATGTGCACTCTTATGCCAACATCTGTGTGGTCGGAAGCCGTATTTCCTCACTTTTGTTGCTGGTGCACCACTTATATTCATGGTGCAGGTCATACATATTTAATAAAAACCCTTTAAACTATAGGGAATACATGAATCTCCGCATACAATCCCTCAACATCGATGCCCGCAAACTCGACGTTCTCGGCGGCCGCAACCTCAGGTGCGTAGAAACAATATACTCAGTTCACCATGGGCACCGCCTTCCCCAACGATCTGCACGCACTGTGCTGCATTACTATTCACGGGTGAGTCTAAAGGATTTTGCTGTGCATTCGGCACATTTACTTTACCCCCCCTCATGACCCACCCTGTTCTGCAAGACCTTTTCATGCGCCGCCATCCGCTATCAGATGATTTCATTACATATATTCGAAAATATAACAATTCATTTGCTTTCTCAACTCTGGGTGCCAACTATGATGTTGGTATGCAGCGTAATGAACAAAATGTGTATGTATTCCGTGTGAATGGGATGATGCATCATTTCATCAATGGTTTATTCCCAACTGTAGACAAACCCAGGCATCTTCAGCTTTATTTTCACGATGCCGGAATTGAGCTTGAAAGGCGCATGCACCACAACCCTGAACTTAACAAAGATCTTGTTGCTTTACTGATAGCTATAACATCAACGAATCCCTATGCACGTTTCTTTCGTCAGCTACACACTATTCCATGTCTAAATGATTATAAAATCTGCCTAAGAACATCTAAACGGCTGGACAATCGAGTCTATAATCTTCCTATTGTTGATGATATCTCTGTCATATGGCAGGATGGTCAATCAACTGATGCTAGCCTCAGTCGTGATATACAAGTGTATCCATTCGATGGCATGCCCAAGAAAGTTTCGTACTACTCTTTTGCGTATGACCCCGTACAATACCCTTTCATCCATGCATTCGGACAGGCCGGCTGGCAGCCTGGCATGCTTAAGAGCAAACGCAACAGACATGCTGCTGTAGAAACTGAAACGGCTGCGCAATTCTTTGAGTCTTTAAATGAATCATCCAGTGGGCCACCGCCGCAAAAGCAAAGGCGGATGGATAAAGGCCATGTGTCTATTCGTGAGTACTATTCTTACCGCCTTCAAATTCGTCCTGCTGCTCCTAGCATATTGCTAAACACTGGCCGCTTATTCCAACAGTATGTGGTTGACCAATATATCAAAATAGAAACTCAACGCCTTGACTTCTATAGAACAGAACAAAATCAAAAAAAACAACGAATTGAAACTGTCCAGGGAATACAAGATGCTTTTCACTTGCAGGGCTTAGATGATCTAAATCAAATCGGAAAACCAATCGTTTTGCCTTCTTCATTTATTGGTGGTCCTCGTGATATGCACCGCCGTTATATGGATGCTATGGCGCTTGTTCAAAAGTTTGGAAAACCTGACTTTTTCATTACAATGACATGTAATCCACAGTGGACTAAAATTACACAGCACCTTTCTGAAAATGATAGTTGCACTAACCGGCCTGACCTTACTGCGCGGATCTTCCGCGTGAAACTTGCTGAGCTTAAACATGAACTCTTCGATGCACATCTCTTAGGCCGTGTGCGTGCTTACTCATACGTGGTTGAGTTTCAAAAAAGAGGCTTGCCGCATGTACACATGTTATTAATCATGGAAACAGAAGATAAAATGGATGATCCTTCACAGTACGATGATTTCATTTCTGCTGAACTCCCAGATCCTGCTACAAATATGTACTTGCATGAGCTTGTTGCAAAACACATGTTGCATGGACCTTGTGGCGAGGACAACCCAAACAATGTATGTATGCGTGATGGAAAATGTAAAAATCATTACCCCAAAGATTTCAATGATCTTACAACACATGCTCCGAATGGGTATCCCCTATATCGCAGGCGAAATAATGGGTCAGTTGTGTTTTCACGGAACCGTTTACTAGATAATAGATGGATTGTGCCCTACAATCCATACTTGTTAGCAAAGTTTGATTGTCATGTCAATGTTGAAATTTGTTCTACTATTAAATTAGTCAAGTACTTGTACAAATATGTATACAAAGGTCATGACCGTATTGCATTCTCAGTGCGTGACTCAGATGAAGCGCATCAAATCGATGAAATAACGACATTCCAAACAGGCCGGTGGGTTGCCCCTCCAGAAGCAGCTTGGCGTATTTTCTCATTTCTCATGAATGAAATGCGACCTCCGGTTATAGCACTCCAGTTACATTTGCCAAATTATCAATACACAAGTTTCTGTACAAGTGCTCCCATTGAATCGATTGTTGACAGCACTGCATCGCAACGTACTATGCTTACAGAATTTTTCTACATGAATAGCCACGAGAGCTCTGCTAAAGAAAAAAACCTTCTATATAAAGATTTCCCCGAACATTTTGTGTGGGATTCAAAAGACAAAGTCTGGCATCAAAGAAAGTGTGGAACTGTAGTAGGCCGTATAGTCACTGCACAACCTTCAGAAAATGAAAGATATTATCTTCGCCTTCTTTTACAACATCGCCCAGCACCAACATCATTCGAGGACATTGCAACTGTCAATGGCACCTTATGTGAAACTTTTCGTGCTGCATGTGTTGCCTTAGGGTTACTCGAAAGTGACACAGCCATCATTGATTGCCTAATTGAGGCCTCGGTTTTCCAGCTCCCCAATTCCTTTTCGCAATTGTTCGCAACAATCCTCATGTTTTGCAACCGTTCTGAGCCCCAAAAATTGTGGACTCAGTTCCATGAATTTTATAGCAATGACATAGCATTCCTAAGTAACCATTCCAACATATCTACCGAAGTGAATGCTGCTATTAATGTTAACAGGCACCTTGCATCAGCAGGAAGCAGCTTAACAGACTTTGGTATTATAGTAAACACTGATCCTGCTTCATATACATCTGAAAACTATCATGAGCAAAATACCCCACATAATTCTTCAATATATGATACCCTTCCATTACCTAATTCATTAAATGAAGAACAATATCAGATTTTCGAAGCTGTGTCCGAAAAATTAAATAATCGATTGCCTTTTGTGTGTTTCATTGATGGTCCAGCTGGCACTGGCAAAACTTATTTGTACAATACTATTCTTGGTTATGCACATAAATTGAATCTTATTTCAGCTGCTGTGGCATCTTCCGGTGTTGCTGCTTCTTTATTACCGAATGGTCAAACAGCACATTCAAAATTCAAACTACCGCTGGATATTCTGGAACACAAGTGTTGTAGCATATCAAAACAATCCAACCTAGCATTACATTTGAAAGAACTTACATTGATTATTTGGGATGAAATTTCAATGTCTCGCAAAGAACTTATTGAGGCATTGGACTACACCTTAAGAGATATCACTGATAATAATGAGCCTTTTGGTGGAAAGGTTGTCATATTTGGTGGTGATTTCAGACAGATTACACCAGTCATACCGAATGCTACAAAGGACATTTACATTGAAGCAAGTGTTGTATCCTCTAATTTGTTTCATAATGCTCAAAAATTTCATCTAAAAAAAATATGCGGGCTCAAAATGACCCTGCATTTGCGGCATTTCTAGATGCCATTGGCAACAATACATGTGTAAACTCACCAAAAGGTGAGGTCAGGCTTCCGCTTAATAATTTAGTCCCCTTCCAAGATGATAACATTGCTGCACTAATTGGCAAAATATATCCACCTGCTGTTCTCCGATCCCCGTGTACCGAAGCTTTTGTTTCAAGATCAATTCTTACTACAACAAATGAAATTGTTGACCATATTAATAATATTATCTTAGAGCAAATCCCAGGCGACACAATGACATCTATTTCAAGGAATAAAACAAAAGATCCAGCCCAACAAGCTCATTACGAAGATTTGATTTCTACAATAACACCGAATGGCATGCCACCCCACATACTGTCTCTAAAGAAAGGTGTCCCAATAATGTTGTTGCGTAACTTGGCGCCATCAAATGGTCTCTCAAATGGAACAAGGCTCATCTATAAGTGCATGTCCCATAATCTTCTTGAGGCTGAAATAATTACTGGCCCATGTTCTGGAACAACTTGCTTCATACCTAGGATACCTCTACAACCAAAAGAAACAAATAAGACATCTATTGAATTTACTCGAGTACAATTTCCTGTCAAATTATGTTTTGCAATGACAATAAATAAATCACAAGGCCAGACATTGCAACACGTGGGCGTATTCATTAAACAACCAGTTTTCATGCATGGACAATTATATGTAGCTCTATCGCGGGCAAAATCCTTCGACTCTCTATACGTAACAATTAGGCCACCTGACGACTTAGTGCCAACAGATGTAGTACCTGTAGAATGGACACGTAACATAGTTTACGAAGAACTTTTGCGTGCAGCAGGGCTTACAAATGCATAGCGTAGCAATGCCATTGTTCCACTTCCAGTTACTTTATCGTTCGAGTTTCTTGACTTACAACCGTGCCCAGCTCCTCATAAAGGCCCGGTGCTTTTTTCCATTTCGCAGCCCACCATCCTATGAACTAAATAAAAGAGCAAATATACTTCATGTTTCAGCCGCTGGTATTTCTTCCATTCCCTGAAATTTGTGCATACTGACTGAAATTATTCATAGCTTCATGAAACAAGCACGTTTTGCCATGTATGTTCTTTTTTTTTTTCCTTTTTTTTCTTTTTTTTTTTTCCTTTTTTTTCCCTATCTTCAGGCTGGTTTCTTCAGTGTTTGTCTAAATTTGTTGAATTTTGTCATTCAGGGTTATGGAGCACATAAAAGGGAGGGTTGTTGAGGACTCTCACATTGCCCTCCACCGGGTCCTGCTACTATGTTGCCCAAACAGAATATTGCAGAATGCGTAGGTAAGCCATAGGAATGTGTCTTTTTGCCTATCTTGCTGGTGGCTTTAATTTTTTTTCTGAACAAGTTCTTCTATTATATTGGCATCGGCCACAAAATGGCCCGGGCTGCTGCTGATGTTCCAGCGTTTCTACAGATCATACCTTGTACAGGCAACCAGCATGCTTTTATATATTTTATTGTTCTTTGTTGCGCCGGCTTACATTCCTTGAATTTCGTTATTCAGTGTTTCACTGTTAAGTCTCGCAATAATGAATCCTGTTTATTTCCTTTTCCAAATTTCTAGCCTACAAGGAAGAGCAGTTGAGCAGCACCATTTTTCCCGCCTTGTTGTCGTGTTATTGCTTTCTCACGGCAAAGGACAAACCATCAGGTTAATCCATGATACATGATCTTTGGCATTCATCTTCATATGATAAAATTCCTGTGGCTATGTACTCTTTTTTCCCACACACTACCTGTCACTCATATTTAATCAAGCATAGAGGAAGTATTAATGAGCTGTTGCTTTTGAAGATTTATTTTCCCAAATTTTTAGCCTACAAGGAAGAGCACTTCAGCACCTCCATTCATCCTGCCTTCCTGCCATGTGTTGCTTTCTCAAAGCAAAGGAAAAAAAACAACTGCTCAATCCACGACTGATTGTCTTTTGCATTCCTCTTCGTTACATAAAATTCCTTATCCTATTCTACTCTTTAATATCACACAGTGCCTGTCATTCATATTTAATCAAGCACGGAGGAAGTACTAATGGCCTCTTGGTTTTGCAGATATATTGCCGCCCTTGTCTTCGCCTCGCCTCCGCACACCGGGCTTCGCTAACAGCAACAGCCAGCAGCCACCATCACCTAGGATCCGGCCACTGCAAATCCTTCTTTGCAACAATCCATTGTCCCCGATAAACTTCAAGTATGCCTAACACGAAAATTTATTTTATTCTTCTATTTTGTCTTCGACTGCAAATTTTAAATTGTATATTATGTGCTTGTTAGTTTGAATTATTGGTGTATATTTTGAAATGAATCAGTTGTGATGTCCAAGTTGGAGGGTTTTTCTGTACACACTATATTATAATATGAAACATTGATTGAAATTTTAGTATATGAATTTGCTAAACTATAGATTCAATTTATTACATTTTCCAAGTTATGTGTTTTTAATTAGTCCACTACTGAATATCTGAATTCAAAACATCTATACCTTTTAATTGTACCCAGTTACACAGAAGTTCTTGACGTTTGCCTTTTTCCTCATTCCTGTTGCTGTTGAACAGTGTTCATTAAATATTTTAATCATAGTTTCTGTAAAATCCTACATTTCTTCAGGGAGCTTTAAGCGTTGTAGAAGATCTTTTCAGTATTATAACATTAACCAAAACATATGAATAACTTATGAGCAGCCAATCTTTGTATCTTCGCACTGAAATATTGTGATTAAATAGTAATAAGTGGTTTCACTTTCAGGCTAAAGCTGGTGCAGGATTTGCTACTCTGTCAATGATGGGTTTATTGGTTGTATTGCTATTGCCTTCTGACTTAATTCTTCCATCTTCGAGGGAAGGTAAAATGCAAGCAAATTTTGAATATAAATGTGAACCAATGCTGTAGGCCTGTTATTACGATAATTGAGAATTAAGAATCAATACTCTGCTTTCTCAGTATCTATTTCACTGGCAGTGAGGGCCAGTTATGGCCTTTCTAATTTGCTAGCAGTCTTACTAAGTTGATAACACAAGGAATTCTAAACCCTTTTGCCTCAGCATTGGTTTCCTCTTGTCTCTCATGAATTTTTCCTTGCTTTTTCCTTGCTATATTCACAATTTTGTGGAATGGACACGAGTTGTCGTTTATGAAGAACTCTTACAGGCAGCAGGTATTGTGAACGAATTGCATTGATCAATATTAGGGATGTTGCTATGCATTTCAAAGGTTAGTATCCTTGTGCAATGTTGCTCTGCTTATGCTTCATCACTTTTTCGCTTCCTTTTGTTCATTCAAGAATATAATTTTAATTTATTGTTCTTGTCATGTCTCTTTAATTGGTTGTCCTACAGGCATGAGAAGATTTTGAGTAAGCTCCTCCAATATACTCCTCATTGTTTAAGTGAAATTACTTTAATGATTTTGTTTTGGAACACCTACCTAACTTTCTTGTGGTTTATTTATGCTTAATGATTACCGTGAAGCTTTTATTCGACTTAGAAGGATGAGGAAATGTCTGCTCTTAGAATTGGCTTGGTGAGACTATGTTGTTGCACCGCCTGATCCTATTGCAGTGATTCCAACATTTTCTTAAATTTCTCTTCCCTATGTAACACGTGTCTGAGAGTGCTGCCCTTTTTGGATTTCCTAATTGTTCGATAGAATGTTGGATTTTTATTGTAGGATTATTAAATATTATTTTAATCATGAAAAAATAGCTCAGGATCATTTTAATGAATGTATTATTCTCCGGATTACAGATATGAGAATTCAACTATGCCCCAGGATCAAATTGCTAGGCTCGTGACACAGACTCTAGCTGCTGTCGGATTGAAGGTTTGATTTAATTACAGTGTGGAAACTCTTATCATGGTGTTTTGAAAAAAATATGTCGACTGATAGCTTGTCTTAGGATATTTTCAGATTAAGAATTCATGTGCTTCAAAGAAATCTCATCATTTGATTGCATTGCTTTGTGATTAGAGGCCAATTGGATCCATCTCTGACACTGCTGCATGATATAATGCCTTGAAAAATATAGCCAATGTTGCTATTATAAATAATTTTACAGTTTCTATAGGATAGTCAGGTTGGAAAAGAACTAGAATAATTGGTCTAAAACTCAATGCCATCTTAATAATTTCGATTACTGTATGCTGAAAGTGCTTATTCATTTGCTAGGAAATCCAACGTTTAAATACATGTTTGTACAGGCAGCTGAGGATCAGTTACCTTCTGAGTTATCTGGTGAGATGAAAAAAAGGGTTGCACTGGCTCATTCCATAATTTTTGATACACAAAGGATGCAGTAGAGCCTGAGGTATGCCTTTGTTAATTTCAATTTCACGTTTTTTAGTTGTTTAGGAAACTAAGATTTCTTTTCTGTTTCTGCCCAATTATATTAGCTGTTTCTTAAATATTTTTTTCAGTTTTACACTTGGCATATCTTGCATCAGTTCTTCAAGGTGATAATTCTTACTGCTGCTGCATTTTCTAAAACCATAATGGTCATAGGATTTAACTTTAATGTAGTCTACCACACTATTTCATATGTGTAGTGTGCGACCGTATCTTCGAAGGCCCGTCCATAAATTAAGTTTTAACAGGTTGTTGTTTTTTTTAGCATATATGTATTGTTTACAATCTCATGAAGATTCTATGGATGGATATGTTTTTTTTGGGGAGCAGCACTTCATTCAATTAGGTCTGTGATCCGATATTATACTTACTTCATTCCTGTTTAAATTAAATGGTACTAGTGGAATGCACAACTGAATCCCGGCACATGCTTAAACCAAACAAATCGTATAATCATACTCCAATGAAATTAAATGAATGTATTCGTACTACAATTAAACTCTAAATAAGCCAAAAACTGAGATAAGTGTGTTTCTGTTCTTCTTTGCCAGTCACTCAACCGGCTTCTTTCTTCCCTCATTTATACTACTTCAATATAGTACAATGCTACAGCGAATGGCACATGTTTTGGTCTAATTAGGAAACTATTACCAAGCAGTCTTGCTTTCATAGAGCTACCTACAAATAGTGCCCTTGGCCATGCCACCTAACGTAAACAGGCCAAAAAACCCCACAAATTAAATATTCTGTCAGTCTTTGTCCAAACAAGTATCCATGACATTTTCTTAGCCAAAAAAAAAGGTATCCATACCATTCAATAGCCAAATGATTCGGCATACCGTTCACATTACATGTGATCTATGATATGAACCTCAATTAGAACGTCATTGTTCCTAGGTCCAACCGTAATTGACTTTACAACAAACTTACAAAAATCCCCAACTGTTATATCATTTTTTATAAAGAAATTATATAACCCTTGATTCATCACAACTGTTTCCTCCGACCTCCGCCGGCTAACATCACAGTATAATAACTGTATGGGCCGCATCATACCTTCCTCTTCGAACCGTAACCAGATTCTACGCCTTAACTGCAGATTAAACCCTTGCCAAATGTCCTTTGGAATTGCCTGCAGAAAAAAATAAAACACTCACACCAACTTTCAGTTTCTGCTATACCAAATTAGAAATAGACATAAACACATTAAAAAATAATTTTACCAGCGGACCATAATAATTGGATTCAGTTAAACGTTCAAAAAAAGCCGCCGCCCCTTCATCTGTACATAAACACACCTATTAGTATTTAATAAAGATAAATAACTCATCAATCAATTACTTTTACTTAGAAATTTTTTTCCGATATATCTCTTACCATAGATCTCATTATAATGTAATAACATTTGAGAATAATCTTTGGGTAATCCATCTCGGCCGAAAATTTTTATCTTAAACTTCATGGGTTCCACTGCCTTAAAGAATAGGACATCTCCCACCTCAACAGCATTCGAATTACACCATATCTGCCATATATCACTACCTGCAATATAGAGGTCTTCCTCATTACAAAAAATTGGTGCATTAATTTCCATTCTTTGTGACTCCAGCCCAATCGACACGGGTATATCATCTTCGTCCATGAAATTCTTTATTTGAGGCAGCTTCTGCATTTTCAAAAATGATAATAAGGGTACCAAATGTTATTTAAAATCCCAAGGAAGAACAATACAATTTTGTTCTTTTATAAAACTGAAATCATAAGTACTTACCAAATGTGTTTCAAAATCCCTGGAAAGAACAACGTAAAATTCCATTATTTGAAATGCTCTGCACCAGGCTAGATTCAATTTTTTTTGGGTGAGAATCTGCATTCAATGCGTTCCTATATATAGCCATTTTAATTATGTAAAACACATGGCATGTTAAATTTGGCCCGTGAATTTTGCACTCCACTGGGAATCTGCTTTCATTACTCCCTATACAAAAGTACAAAACTCCTGACCATTTACACAGATCACCATTGAACATTGCAGGCCCGTGATATCACCAGCCTCACTTGTTACTTCAAACTTTTAACCCCATCTGTGCTCCCTGTCCACTGGCGCTTCAGGACACAATGGGCCGGTCTCACCTGCCATCTCCCAACCCCACACAATCACGCCCCCAATCGACAGTACAGTAAACTCATTAACAACAGGTTCTCCACAAAACCCAATTAGGGATTCCAGCGACGGCGGTGTACAGGGTGGGTTGGCGGCGACTCTTCTTCATTGGACGGAAAGGCATCCTGGCCACTCTTCTCCTTCTTCGCTAAAGCAGGTATGGCAATCGCATTCCCTCTTTCCTCTGTTTCCATCGCTATTCGCTCTCATTCCTCTCACTTCTTTTCATCAGGAGAACTCCTTTCCTCAATTGGCGCTTCGGTCCCCCAAATCCACTCTCATTCTCAGACCTCTGCGCCTTCTTCCTACCATGCGAGCTGCTACTGACTTCTCTCTCGGATTGGTTGGTTGGCTCGGGTCAATGTGGTTTAATTGTTTAGCTTTCCAACGCATAGGCACGGTCCAGTTATTGGTTTCCCTGTGGTTGAAGGTAATCTTCTTTCTAATTAGCGCATTACAGTTTAGATCCCCAATTCCCCGTTTTCGAAATGGTCCCATGCCAATTCCTGTGTACCGCAGTCCATGCTACTTAATTTAGAACCCTTAGGCAATCATTCATGCTTTCTGGATGTTCCTCAACTGCTTTATAACTGGATTGGACTCCGGATTATATGGCCAGATAGGTTAAGTAGTCGGGAGTGTAAGTGTTGAAAAATCTCTGATTCAATACCGTATTACAAGCTGCAGACAAATCAAAAGTGTATAATTGCAAATTCAAATTTACAGAAAAAAATAGAATAAAAATAAAAAAATTAAAAAAGTAACCCAAGAGTTACAACAATCAAGCAAACGGAGACAACTCAAAATATGAGGAAGACAGGTTAAAGATACTGCCACAAGATCATAATTTAAGTGGGAGACAACCCTGTCTTCTACATCTAATAAAAGTTCAACTCAAATGAACACTATTAAAATGCATGAGATAGACCTTTAGATTTCATCTAGTGCGACTTTGATAGATTAGGGCCAAATACAGAACACTCGTCAGTCCCCTCAATTGTTCACACATCCAGTAAACACAAGTGAGGAAAACAATACATCCAAACACCACAAAATCAGGGCATAAACAGGGTCCATATATTACAACACTTGCACTTGAATTGATAGAGTACTTAATGGATTACAATAGGTTACAATATATATTGCACTGACAAATGTTATTACACTTCAACAATTCGATCAGATCTCCAGTCCTTGTATGCCTTCCATATCATTTATGATGTATGTTGCTCTTCTCATTTCTCCTGATCCACGCACTTGTTTTTGGACAGCAAACATGTGTTCTTCTTGTTCGATTGCTGCATTCTGCTTCATGCAATGTTCAATGATTTCCTGTACATATATTTATATAGCATAAGAGAATTGAATAGCTATAATAAAATCTGCAATTGTATGCGTCAATATTATGACAACTTACTTACAATTTCTGATTTTGTCATTAATATATCAATGTCTTCATTAACAAGTCTATCTGCCAGATTGTCATAGGCCACACAAGCTACAGTTCCACTTGCATCTGATAGCTGGATGTTCACCATCTTCCTGAAACAAAAAAATTTTTAGCCAACAATCCTTGGCCATTGTTCAGGTAATACAAGTAATTATCTTTATGTTTTACCTTTCATATGAAGTTAGTAGTGTTTGGCAAGAAAAGCAATAACCCATTCGTATGGGTTTTGTCTGCGTACTTTTATTGCATTGTACACAAGCTGTGTAAGTGAATTTCATCGTAGCATCGTGAAGAATTTGAAATGTTGCTCTGCAATGAAAATGGCCTACCTGAAAGGCTCTTATATTAAATTAGCATGTAATTGTATATCGACATAATATGCAATAACTTTTTGTTGCTAACCCTTGAGGATTCCAGCATTGAATATATATTCATTCCATCTTCAATTGCTGGGAGGTTGTCTTCCATTGCTAATTATTTTTAAACAACATGCATTATTACAAAAAAAATTTACAAGTGGTAATGAGAAATGTAATACACTGAAATTATTTGCAAAGAATTCACTTACCTTTGTTCGTGCTCCACCTTCTTGATGATTATCTTGTTACTGCATTTGTTTTGCAAAGGAATAAGCCTCTATTTATATACAAAAGTTCATGAAGTATAGAACTGTATAGCCAAATATAAAACGACACACTCTTCCAGGAACCTTTGTCTTTTTATGTCACATGGCTGACAAATGTAGTACCATTGGATTCCATATGCAGTACGGCATATTGGATTCCAATGTTATTGTCTGCTCCTGTGGTTGCCTACTACATCTACTTTATCTTATTGTCTTATTCCAATGTGCTATAATATGTAATTGCATACTGTGCGTACTGGGAAACTTAATAATTCCATCCAAATGATGGTTTTGATACCCTTATTAGACCAAACACTGGAAGAGTTGCAACTTCATTGTTTACAGTTTTATTCTTGTGACAGGAGACTCAACATAGACAGAAAGAGCTGCTGTGTACCACTCATTCGGCCAAGGGTGTAACACCCCGGTTTTGGTAACCCAGGCCGGGATGCCACCGCCACACCTCCCTAGCAAGACACGGTTTCTCCGAGCTCACTAAAGAGATGCAAGGCTATGGTTTTTCAGAATTTAATACGTTCAAACAGCCCATTCATAAGTAATTTAAAAATACTACATCAGAGTTGCATCGAGAATATAAAGTACGCAGCGGAAGTAAAGTGTATGCAGCGGAATTTAAAATATAGGGCCGACATGGCCAAACCACGGGTTAAACAGACCCGTTCATGCAAGTCACGTAAAATAAATAATTAAGTGTCCAAAATGATCCCCCAATGAGTGATCATGCTCCGTACTCTGTAACAGAAAAAAAATGAACAACGGTTTTTATCAGTATTATAAAATACTGAGTAAGTCAATCCTTACATAGCAATAAAGGGGTTAGATTTTTAATAATTAAGATAAAACTTTTTGCCATGCATAAAAACATTTTATAAAAAAAATGTGATTATAATTGCATACTTTAAAGACACATTTAATTTCATAATTTAAAACTTAAGCATGGGCAATTATTTAAGACATGATTTAAAAACATGAATAATGCCGTAAGTAAGTAAATAAAAATTTGAGCTTTTAAAAATTCTCCCCGATACGCCTCCATCTCAACAATATTTAATTTTAGCCGGCAATCCGGCGGCCGTAGCCAATTTCATAAAATCTGAGCTTTTTAATATATTTCCCGTTACGCCATCATCTCAACAATATATATCATTTAGCCGGTGATCCGGCGGCCGCAGCCAATATCAATAGTATCATTTAGCCGGTGCTCCGGCGGCCTCAGCCAATTTCATAAGTATCATCTCATTTAGCCGGTATTCCGGCGGCCGCAGCCGATTCGCCATACCCAGTACCACTCCGTCGAGCCTCGAGTATCCCATACGGATACACTCGAGAGGGTAGGCCGTTGGTCTCTTGTGACCAAATACGCCATATCCAGTACCGCTCCGTCAAGCCTCGAGTAACCCATACGGATACACCCGAGAGGATAGGCCCAAAAATATAAGATGCCATTTTGGCAATCTTTCGCGCGTAATCATCATTGCCGTTTAGGCACAAAATGAATAATTAGGAGGGCACCCTGCAGAGCACTCACCCCCCAATGAAACCGATATCGTTTCAACTTTAGTGTAACGGGATTTCCAAAAATACAACTTTATCGTATCACAAGATTTCGATCGTTGTTTAGAGATTTCAAAATTTCACAAGTTTAAAACCGATCGATGTCACAGTTTACGCCTTTTCAGTTTAAAAATCCATTTCTTAGGCGATTAATCTGAAATTTTCACAGTAGCTCAAATACATCCCAATGAACAACTTTCATGTTTTGAGTTTTTGGGAAAAATGATGGGAAGCATGTCAAAAATCAAGTTTTCTACACAAACAAAAAGCTGTCAGGATTCAGGTTTGACATCTGTCAAAGATTTGACTTTTTAACATGTCAAATGAACTCCAAAAATTCTGAAAATTTACAGGCACTTAAAAGACACCAAAATAAACAAGTTTTATTAGAGGCAAATTATGCAAATTCATCACGGATTAAGTCAGATTAATCTACTAAGTTCGGTCTTAAAATCTGTCTCAGTTTCCGAAAGGTTCATGCACCACAGAATATGTTCGACGCGGTTTGGGATAGCAAATCTTAATGAAAGTGCATGAAATTTTACAGAGGTATTCAAGACTCATAGATCTACAACTTTTGTTTAGATCATGAAGATTGGTTTGGACTAGAAATGATAGAAATAAGCTCATCAAGTTCGGTTATGAAATCTGTCAACTTTTGAAAATTTTTAAAAACGCAGAATATGTCCGACTTGATTTGGGGTATCAAAACTTGATGAAAATCTCTGAAATTTTTACACAATATAGCTTAAGATCTTAGGATCAAAATCTTAGTTTTGAGTTTTCAGGTTTGAACGCTCGAAGTAAGAGTTTTGGTCGGATTTCAGAAAATACGTAGATTGGGGTTTTTAGGTTTGATTTCAACGTTTCGTTTAAGATCCAATGTTTCGGATGTCTTTAAACCACCCATATTGATATGTAAGTTATTAACTTACAGTGAGTGAGTTCTTGAACGTTCTAGAGTTGATCGATTTGTCCAAAATCGCCACGAACGGATCTACGCAACACGTTCTTCTTCTCCTTTGGCTACGAACGTGTTTTGCAAGTAAAGATCCGTAAGTTAGAAGGTTGATTATGATCTTAAAGCAATAAGGAAACTTGATTTACACCTTACCAACAATCCAATGCCTGCAAATCCTTGATCTACACACTACCTTGGTTGGATTTGATTGCCGGAAAGTTGCCGGAAAGTCGCCGGAAGAGTGTTTTGGCTTAGGGAGAGTTTTGGGAGAGTTGGGAGAGTTTGTGGGATGAATTATTGGTGAATATGGCTGACAATAGGGTGTTAGGGACTTCTATAATCATCCAAAAATATGCCTCCCCCGTGATAGATCAAGATTCCCACCTTTGGGACCCAAAAATGGCAAAAAGTCGCCAAAAACACATAAATCCCGACTGCTACAGTAGCATGCTACAGTAGCGTGCTACAGTAGCATGCTACAGTAACTTTTTTTTTTTTTTTTTTTTTTTTTTAAATTTTTTTTTTTTTTTTTATATATATATTAAGATTCTTATCTTAAAAAAATCATAATGTGGGAATTTTTGTGATCTTGTAAGTCATACATAGCTTCAAAAAGGAATATATTCTTTATTTGAAAATGACAAGATATGATTAATATTCCACCCTACAATTTCAAACCATAGTCAAATTATTCCCAATTATATTATGGCATTCTAGAATAATTCCATAATAAAAAAAATATATGGGTAGAATGATTAATCAAGAATATATAGAAAATAGATAATTCTCATTATAATTTAAACATATGAATATATACATGTATATACATGTGTACATGTTTGGAAAGATTATTTCAAGACCAAGGTATATATGTGTATATAAACTTGTATATGGATTTAAAATATTCTATGAACCATATACTTATTACACTTGATATTGAAATCCATATATTTATTTGAAAAGACAAATATATATAATTTTTCAAAGTATGTTTTGTAGAAAATAATATACTAATCTTTAAGCACATATTTGAACATATAAATATATATAGATTTGATTAAAAATCTACTTAGTGAATTGGTCAAAATATATATATTCATACATATATATCGGGCAATTTCTATGGTATTACAATCTACCCTCCTTAAGAATCAACTTCGTCCCCGAAGTTGCGCGACTTATTGACCGATTGATTGATTGTGGTTGTGTCATTGTGTTTTGTTGTTTGATATTATTCGACTGAACCCAGAATTGAAATTTCCAAGTTGCCTACGTACCCTGTGAAGGGATCAAGTCATTACGTAGTTCAAAACAATTAGAATTTGTTCATTTGGGATACAAAATATTCGGGTCGTTACATCCTCTCCCCCTTAAGATTACAGTTATGTCCCCATAACTGCGGTTGCACCGTTTTGGAATAGGGTCGGGTAACGCTCCTTCATGTCGGATTCTAACTCCCATGTCGCCGTTTCACTTTCATGGTTCGACCAAAGAATCTTGACCATTCTCACGGCTTTGTTCCTTGTTACTCTCTCCTTAACATCGAGTATTCGTACCGGAATTTCCTCATAGCTCAAGTCATCATCCAATTCAATTCCTTCCGGTTGGAGTACATGGGTCGGATCGTGCACATACTTCTTCAATTGTGATATGTGGAACACGTTGTGAACTCTAGCCAATTGTGGCGGTAAGGCTAGACGATATGCTAAATTCCCGACTTTTTCTAGAATTTCATAAGGTCCTATATATCGAGGGCTTAACTTTCCTCGTTTGCCAAAACGCATAACCCCCTTCATCGGTGATATCTTTAACATGACCTTATCCCCAACTTGAAATTCTAGGTCTTGCCGTCTCACATCGGCATAACTTTTCTGTCGGTCTTGGGCCGCTTTCATCTTTCCTCGAATCACTTTGATTTGTTGGGTCATATCTTCTACGAGTTGTGGTCCTACTATCACTGTCTTATCATTCCCTTCCCAACTCAACGGACTTCGGCACCTTCGACCATACAATGCCTCGAATGGTGCCATGCCGATGCTAGCATGGTAGCTATTGTTGTAGGAAAATTCAATTAGGGGTAAATGATTTTCCCAGCTACCCTTAAACTCTAGGACGCAAGCTCTCAGCATGTCTTCCAACGTTTGGATTGTTCTCTCAGTTTGTCCATCCGTCATTGGGTGGAATGCGGTGCTCATCTTAATCTGCGTACCGAGGGCTTCTTGTAACTTGGTCCAAAAGTGAGAGACAAATCTACTGTCTCTATCGGAGATAATGTCATGTGGTACCCCGTGTCTTCGTACCACATTGTCAATATACGCTCTTGCTAATTGGTCCATGGTCCAAGTGTCCTTCATTGGAATAAAAATGGCCGTCTTCGTTAGCCTATCGACAATCACCCATATCTTATTCATTCCTCTTGGTGATCGTGGTAATCCCGAAACGAAATCCATAGAGATACTATCCCACTTCCAACTCGGGATTTCCAATGGTTGCATCAATCCTAAGGGTTTCTGTCGCACGGCTTTGACCTTTTGGCACGTGAGGCATCTCGCTACAAATTCTGCCACTTCATTCTTCATCCTCGGCCACCAGTAAATCTTCCTCAAATCCTTATATAATTTGTCGCCTCCAGGGTGAACCGAGTAAGGTGTGTTATGCCCTTCTTCCATCAATCTTTGTTTTATCTCCACGCATTTTTGTGGTACACACCATCTTCCCTTGAAACGAATGCTTCCGTCCTCATGGATAGCAAATCCTATTGCCTTCCCGTTGGCAATGTTCTCCTTAATCCTTTCCAACTTTGCGTCGCCCGGTTGGGCGAGTTTGATCTCGTCAAATATGGTTGATTCGACTACCATGGCGTTGACCATTTCATTTACAGTGCCCGAATGCACTAGTTCTAAGCTCAATCTTGCCAAGTCCATATATAATGCCGGCGGAATCACCAACGAATTCGCCACATGTTGGGTCTTCCGGCTTAAGGCATCGGCTACTACGTTGGCCTTCCCTTCGTGGTAAGAAATTTCGAGATCATAGTCCTTGATTAGTTCCAACCATCTCCGTTGTCTCAGATTTAGCTCTTTTTGAGTGAATATGTATTTGAGGCTTTTGTGGTCTGTGAACATCCGACACTTTCTCCCATAAAGGTAGTGTCTCCATATTTTCAGAGCGAACACGACTGCCGCCAACTCCAAGTCGTGCGTTGGGTAGTTCGCTTCATGAGGTTTCAATTGGCGCGAAGCATATGCAATGACTCTCGAGTCTTGCATCAAAACACATCCTAGACCTTCCTTTGAAGCATCACTGTAAACCTCGAAGTCACCATTCTCTGATGGTAGTGCTAGTACGGGTGTACTGGTGAGTCGCTTTTTCAGTTCTTGAAACGCGGACTCACACTCACTGGTCCAGTCATATTTTACCCCTTTCTTCAACATCTGGGTCAACGGGCGTGCGATTTTTGAGAAGTCCTTCACAAATCGCCTATAATAACCAGCTAGCCCAAGGAAGCTCCGTATTTCAGTTGGACTCGTCGGCGATACCCATTCCGTCACCGCCGAAATTTTTGCCTGATCCACTGAAACTCCAGTGGCGGATACTATGTGCCCAAGGAATGCTACTTCCTTCAACCAAAAGTCGCATTTGGATAGTTTGCCATAGAGTTGGTTCTTGCGCAAAATCCCTAACACTTGGTGCAAATGTTGGGAATGCTCCTCCTCGCTTCTCGAGTAGATCAGGATGTCGTCGATGAACACCACGACGCTTTGATCTAACAATTCTCTAAATACATCGTTCATGAGGTTCATGAACATTGCAGGTGCATTTGTTAACCCAAAGGATAATACTGTGAACTCGTAGTGTCCGTAACGAGTTCGGAATGCCGTCTTCGGGATATCCTTCTCCGCAATCCTCAGCTGGTGATAACCGGATCGCAAGTCGATCTTTGAGAACACCGACGCCCCCTTCAATTGATCAAATAAGTCCTCAATCCTTGGTAATGGATACTTGTTCTTGATGGTCACTTGATTGAGTCCTCTGTAATCGATGCAAAGGCGTAGTCCTCCGTCCTTCTTTTTAACAAATAAGACCGGTGCTCCCCACGGGGACGTACTTGGTCTTATGTATCCTTTCTCCAACAACTCTTCGAGTTGTTCCTTTAACTCCTTCATTTCCAGTGGTGCCATACGGTAAGGGGCCTTCGAGACAGGTTCCGTTCCCGGAATGAGATCTATGGTGAATTCAAGATCTCTCTCAGGTGGCATACCAGGGATGTCTTCAGGAAATACGTCCGGGTATTCTCTCACCACTGGGATGTCGTCAACCTTGCTCTCTTCCGCCTCCAGGTTGTGAACGTAGCATGCATACAACGCGTATCCCTTATGCATTAAGCTACGAAGCTTGAGAGCGTTAACAACCTTGTTGCTCCTCTTAGGGGGTTGAGAGTAAAAGATGACTCTCTTTCCCCTACCTTTCGACAAGGTGATCTTCTGCTTTTGACATTCTATTACCGCTTTATACCGGGTCAACCAATCCATTCCCAGTATAACGTCGAAGTCCCTTAAATTAAATTCTACCAAGTTTGCGAAAAATTCTATGTTCTTGATAACTATCGGAATCCCGTTATAACGTTTAGAGCATGGTACTACCTCTCCTGATGGTAGTTGAATTTCTAAGTTAATCAGTTCGCACTTAGGTAGATCTAGTTCAGATAAGACTCTTGATGATATAATCGAACAACTAGCTCCTGAGTCAAACAGAACTTTAAGGGGTGTACTTAAAACATGGAATGTACCTGCCATCACGTCACCCTGCATAGGCACATCTGCTTGGTTGATAACATTCAATCTCCCCATGGGCCGTCCTTGGTTGCCCGGCTGATCCCGGTTCGGGTTCTGATTCTGTTGCTGATTTGGATTCTGTGGAGGGCGTTGATTCTGGTTCTGAGGGGGTCTGTACCCTTGATAGTTACCATTCCGTCCATTTTGGTTACGAGGCTGTGCTGGCCCCATAATCAAGTCCTCTCGCTTGGTGATGTTTTCAATTCGAGTCCGGCACTCATTCGCCCGATGACCAAATCGACCACACCTGAAGCATGTGCCCTGTTGGGGGCATCCCCTAATCAAGTGAGGTTTCCCACATCTTGGGCATGGTGGCACAGGGTTACCCTGGAAAAATGTTCTCCCACCATTTCCCCTATTGTTGTTCTGAGGGGGTCTGTTCAGGCCTACCCGAAAGTTGTTTCCTCCAGAATTGTTACCGGTGCGGTTATCCCTGTTCCTCTTATCTTGCCCCTGAGGTCCCCGGCTGGACTCTCCACTCATCCTCCTCTTCAGTTGTTGCACCCTCGCAACAGCAACTGCACGATCATACACTGCTTGCAGGTCCGGGTAATGGACACCAGTGATCACTTCCCGTATGGACAAGTTCAATCCCATCTCGAATTTTTGTGCCTTCTCTACGTCTGTCGGTACTAGTCTTGGTGCAAAGCGCACCAACTCCTTGAATCGAGTGTAATACTCTTGTACAGTCTGCCCGCCTTGTTTCAGTGCCAAAAACTCCTCGTACATGGCCGCCTTCGTACTCAGGGGGTAAAATCGGTCCCTGAGCAGTTCCATCATTTCAGTCCATGAATAGGGCACATCTTCCTCTTGTATCTTTCCCTGGGTGGCTTGCCACCAGTCGTCTGCTTCACCTCCCAAGTAGTATGAGGCCACATGCACCTTTTCCCCTTCTGGGCACTTAACTGCGCTTAACAACTTGTCGAAGGTCCTAATCCACTCCTCTAGTTTTGCAGGGTCTTCCTCGCCTGCATAGTGCGGCGGTTGGTATGGGTTCACCATGGCTAGGTAATTAATGCGAGCTTGTGGTGGAGGTGCCGCAGCCGCTTGGCCTTGGTTCACCTGCGCGTTTCCTATCGCAATGAGAACCTCTTCTAGAGTGCGCAGGCGATTACCTATGTTGTCTGGTATAGGGCCTGCTGGCTCTTCCTGAGCGTGTACACCCACGTTTGGTATCGGCATGTCAGGTTGCCTAGGTATTTCGTTGGTATTGGGAGGAATGGGTTGGACGCGCGGTCTCCCTCTCGGTGCCATTCTGTTACAAGAACAAGTGATTTAGATTTTAAGGAAAATATAATAAAGGGTTTATACAATGATTATCGAAACCCCAGGGTCTAGGGTTTCAGGGTCTTGGGTTTCAAGGTTAAATGAGCCGTGCGTTTGAGATGGATTTGTTGTTTGGGAATTCAATCATAATTTTTTTTTTTTGGAATAGAGAGTGTTCAAACAAAAACTTGATTTATTTATTTATTTATTTATTTATTTATTTATTTATTTATTTATTTATTTATTATTTTTTTTTTATTACAAGTGATAGGATATACCAAAATAGGATCCTTCTATCGTTTCTAGGCGTCCTCCGGCACAGTGGTGGGATCCTCCTCCGGATCTTCCTCCACCGGGCTTGACGGTAGTAGGTCATCGAAAATGTGGTTCAAGTCATCCCCATGAGCATCAACAAGCTCCTTTAATCATAGATTTTGTGTAGTGAGGTTTTGGATTTGGTCTTCGAGCTGGTTTATGCGGTGGTGGTCCGCCTCTCTTAAGCTTCCCATATGGTGCAGATTTGCCTCCAATTGGGCCATACGATGTTCCATTTGTTGTATGGTTTGTTGGTAATCAAAGTGAGCGTTCATCATTTTGACCATTAAGTTCATCATGTCTTGGTTAGCCATCTAGCGCAAGAAAAAGATCTAGGTTACAACATAACGCTTCTAGGTTCTATAAGGTATAGAAATGCAATATGCACATGCAGTGATGATTCCCCCTGATAAAAAAAATTTTATGCATGCATTTATTTATCCATGGGTTTTAAAATAAATTTATTCCATGGATATATTAAAATAAGGATAAAAAGTTCGGGCCACTATATTGGGCCGAAAGAAATAAATTATTTGGGCTTTAAATAAAAACAAGGCTATTGGGCCAAAATAATTTCTTGGGCTTCAAAAAAAATTTTTGGACTAAAAATTTGGGCTTTAAGTTCAAAATAATAATTGGGCTCTTTAAAATATATTACTAGTTTAGAAATAATAACTTTAAAATAATAATATTCAAAAATAATAGTTTAAAAATATTCCGGGCTCTTTAAAATAGTAGTTTTAAAATATTCTGGGCTCTCATACCACATTGTAACACCCCGGTTTTGGTAACCCAGGCCGGGATGCCACCGCCACACCTCCCTAGCAAGACACGGTTTCTCCGAGCTCACTAAAGAGATGCAAGGCTATGGTTTTTCAGAATTTAATACGTTCAAACAGCCCATTCATAAGTAATTTAAAAATACTACATCAGAGTTGCATCGAGAATATAAAGTACGCAGCGGAAGTAAAGTGTATGCAGCGGAATTTAAAATATAGGGCCGACATGGCCAAACCACGGGTTAAACAGACCCGTTCATGCAAGTCACGTAAAATAAATAATTAAGTGTCCAAAATGATCCCCCAATGAGTGATCATGCTCCGTACTCTGTAACAGAAAAAAAATGAACAACGGTTTTTATCAGTATTATAAAATACTGAGTAAGTCAATCCTTACATAGCAATAAAGGGGTTAGATTTTTAATAATTAAGATAAAACTTTTTGCCATGCATAAAAACATTTTATAAAAAAAATGTGATTATAATTGCATACTTTAAAGACACATTTAATTTCATAATTTAAAACTTAAGCATGGGCAATTATTTAAGACATGATTTAAAAACATGAATAATGCCGTAAGTAAGTAAATAAAAATTTGAGCTTTTAAAAATTCTCCCCGATACGCCTCCATCTCAACAATATTTAATTTTAGCCGGCAATCCGGCGGCCGTAGCCAATTTCATAAAATCTGAGCTTTTTAATATATTTCCCGTTACGCCATCATCTCAACAATATATATCATTTAGCCGGTGATCCGGCGGCCGCAGCCAATATCAATAGTATCATTTAGCCGGTGCTCCGGCGGCCTCAGCCAATTTCATAAGTATCATCTCATTTAGCCGGTATTCCGGCGGCCGCAGCCGATTCGCCATACCCAGTACCACTCCGTCGAGCCTCGAGTATCCCATACGGATACACTCGAGAGGGTAGGCCGTTGGTCTCTTGTGACCAAATACGCCATATCCAGTACCGCTCCGTCAAGCCTCGAGTAACCCATACGGATACACCCGAGAGGATAGGCCCAAAAATATAAGATGCCATTTTGGCAATCTTTCGCGCGTAATCATCATTGCCGTTTAGGCACAAAATGAATAATTAGGAGGGCACCCTGCAGAGCACTCACCCCCCAATGAAACCGATATCGTTTCAACTTTAGTGTAACGGGATTTCCAAAAATACAACTTTATCGTATCACAAGATTTCGATCGTTGTTTAGAGATTTCAAAATTTCACAAGTTTAAAACCGATCGATGTCACAGTTTACGCCTTTTCAGTTTAAAAATCCATTTCTTAGGCGATTAATCTGAAATTTTCACAGTAGCTCAAATACATCCCAATGAACAACTTTCATGTTTTGAGTTTTTGGGAAAAATGATGGGAAGCATGTCAAAAATCAAGTTTTCTACACAAACAAAAAGCTGTCAGGATTCAGGTTTGACATCTGTCAAAGATTTGACTTTTTAACATGTCAAATGAACTCCAAAAATTCTGAAAATTTACAGGCACTTAAAAGACACCAAAATAAACAAGTTTTATTAGAGGCAAATTATGCAAATTCATCACGGATTAAGTCAGATTAATCTACTAAGTTCGGTCTTAAAATCTGTCTCAGTTTCCGAAAGGTTCATGCACCACAGAATATGTTCGACGCGGTTTGGGATAGCAAATCTTAATGAAAGTGCATGAAATTTTACAGAGGTATTCAAGACTCATAGATCTACAACTTTTGTTTAGATCATGAAGATTGGTTTGGACTAGAAATGATAGAAATAAGCTCATCAAGTTCGGTTATGAAATCTGTCAACTTTTGAAAATTTTTAAAAACGCAGAATATGTCCGACTTGATTTGGGGTATCAAAACTTGATGAAAATCTCTGAAATTTTTACACAATATAGCTTAAGATCTTAGGATCAAAATCTTAGTTTTGAGTTTTCAGGTTTGAACGCTCGAAGTAAGAGTTTTGGTCGGATTTCAGAAAATACGTAGATTGGGGTTTTTAGGTTTGATTTCAACGTTTCGTTTAAGATCCAATGTTTCGGATGTCTTTAAACCACCCATATTGATATGTAAGTTATTAACTTACAGTGAGTGAGTTCTTGAACGTTCTAGAGTTGATCGATTTGTCCAAAATCGCCACGAACGGATCTACGCAACACGTTCTTCTTCTCCTTTGGCTACGAACGTGTTTTGCAAGTAAAGATCCGTAAGTTAGAAGGTTGATTATGATCTTAAAGCAATAAGGAAACTTGATTTACACCTTACCAACAATCCAATGCCTGCAAATCCTTGATCTACACACTACCTTGGTTGGATTTGATTGCCGGAAAGTTG
This sequence comes from Hygrophila difformis, assembly GCA_030278955.1. Lineage (NCBI taxonomy): Eukaryota > Viridiplantae > Streptophyta > Magnoliopsida > Lamiales > Acanthaceae > Hygrophila > Hygrophila difformis. The sequence goes on from JAOANR010000008.1 coordinate 60,240,076, forward strand.
CCGGAAAGTCGCCGGAAGAGTGTTTTGGCTTAGGGAGAGTTTTGGGAGAGTTGGGAGAGTTTGTGGGATGAATTATTGGTGAATATGGCTGACAATAGGGTGTTAGGGACTTCTATAATCATCCAAAAATATGCCTCCCCCGTGATAGATCAAGATTCCCACCTTTGGGACCCAAAAAATGGCAAAAAGTCGCCAAAAACACATAAATCCCGACTGCTACAGTAGCATGCTACAGTAGCGTGCTACAGTAGCATGCTACAGTAACTTTTTTTTTTTTTTTTTTTTTTTTAAATTTTTTTTTTTTTTTTTTATATATATATTAAGATTCTTATCTTAAAAAAATCATAATGTGGGAATTTTTGTGATCTTGTAAGTCATACATAGCTTCAAAAAGGAATATATTCTTTATTTGAAAATGACAAGATATGATTAATATTCCACCCTACAATTTCAAACCATAGTCAAATTATTCCCAATTATATTATGGCATTCTAGAATAATTCCATAATAAAAAAAATATATGGGTAGAATGATTAATCAAGAATATATAGAAAATAGATAATTCTCATTATAATTTAAACATATGAATATATACATGTATATACATGTGTACATGTTTGGAAAGATTATTTCAAGACCAAGGTATATATGTGTATATAAACTTGTATATGGATTTAAAATATTCTATGAACCATATACTTATTACACTTGATATTGAAATCCATATATTTATTTGAAAAGACAAATATATATAATTTTTCAAAGTATGTTTTGTAGAAAATAATATACTAATCTTTAAGCACATATTTGAACATATAAATATATATAGATTTGATTAAAAATCTACTTAGTGAATTGGTCAAAATATATATATTCATACATATATATCGGGCAATTTCTATGGTATTACAAAGGGGGTGATGAAGTTGGCTCCTGCGTTCTGCAAACAGAATTATTGGGTAAGAAAAAATGGTAATATTCGCAATTTCACTATAGAGCGTGCTATTTCAATCACAAACGCAACCTATGCATCTTTTATTTACAAGAATTCCCTGTGGCTAATTGTATTTACACCTCAACCTTTACATTTCAGTTTTGTTTTACTCAATCTACTCTGAGGCCACTTCATACTTCATTCATCACTACTTCCATCACTAGGGTATGCATCCCCGTCTTTTTAGTTTCCATTTCTCAGATTCAACTTATGTTGTTTGTTTCTTTGACATTTGCTGCTACCTGCTATTTGGTGCTTTCATGTTACTAAAAAGTTTTTCTAACTCTGTCATAAATAACTATTCGATTTCTGCTTGCTTCTCCATTCCTTAATCCCTGTTCGGCATTTTCATTTTTTGGAATCGTAATTGCTGCTTCAATTGGGTTCGTTGCATTCTTTAATTGGGAATTGATTTTGACTATTTTTGCCCATATAGGTGGTTTAGTGAAGTTGACTTATAATAGATCAATTTTCTGATATCTTAAATTATTATACATGGAATGGAGTTTGAAGATTGGGACTTTTGATAATAGGTCAATTTTCTCATTTCTTACGTTTAAACATTTTCTGTCTTGGGACTTTTGAAAAGTAACATGTGTTTGTTGTTTGACAAATTATTTAAACCTAATTCTATTTTTATTTTTTTTATTTCCCGATTCTAAGAACAATTAAAAAAATTGTTTGGAAAAGCTATTTTGAAGATTGACGTATGACTTTTTCTATGGGATCACATGTAACTATCAAATGCCAGTAAACAGTGGACGGTGCCGAATATTACACCCCTAACTTCACTAAGAGGAAATGTGAAATCCTAAACATAAATTAATTTGGGTACAAGTGGATTCCAAACTGGTAGCCCCTTCATCTGCACACTTACAAGTGAAATGGACACATTTACAAAATTAATATCTATAAGTAAATTACAAAATTACTCCTAAGGCCAGCAAATTTTCAATTGCCATAGCATGAACAACAAAGCGAGGTTCGTTACATAAAAAACCATAAGATTCAACATAGGAAATGTGAAATCCAAAATAAAAAATCAAAGGGACCTTTTCAGTTTTTGCAAAGAAACCGAAACAACCAAATATTTTGTAGGAAGAAGACAAGCAATGAAAGCAAATTGCACTTTTCTTCAAACGAAAAATTAGTAACTATAGATCCATGGCATTAGTTGATATGCCTGTACAGGCTTCATATGCTAGCCACAAAACACCTCATCGGGAAGTGATAAGCATACAAATAGTACAAAATACAATATAAAACACTACTATATGACATCAGCCTACCAAAAGTACAACATACAATATACTGCCTTGTTTATCATCATAGAATATCTTTAATTAAATATACTATGTGTCAACAGTTCACACAGCAAACTGACTTTTTTTAAAGCCCATACCACCAACTATACTCCATCATCCTCATATCATGGCTCTCACATACACAATTATTTTAAAAACCCCATACCACCAACTATAGCAAACTGCATGTTTGCTACGTTCTTACAAGCAATCTCTCATCATGACATCTATTACCTAAACCTTTAAAAAAAATGAAAAATTATTTCCATCCATTCCATCCCCAAAACCTTAAGTTACAACAGCTCCGAACTGCACACTCACTTCTGCACTCACCCTACCACCCTCAAAATTTCCTCCCAGCTTTTGGTGACCCCTGTTCTCACAAACCCCTGCTAAGAACAAACTATACGGGCGACATGGAGCTGCAGCGCTACGAAACACCACCTGCCGGCTGCACCACTCTAATGAACCTGACCCAAGCAACGAAGCAGTGGATGATCAAGCTAATGCTCATCCAAACGTCAGCTGCAAGAACCTCAAAAACAGGCAACCGTAAATACAAGCGGTTCATCTTCGTCGATGCAGAGGTAGACTTTCTGTATTTACTTTTATTGCTAACTGCTCACCAATCTTTTCTCTATTATGCAATGAATGACTAAGATCCTGATGATAGTTGTAGTGAACCTGGCATGGACACGGTTCGCATATTTGTACATATTTTTTAGTTTTGATGTGCTTTCTCATTATTTTCTTTCTATGTATATGGGAATAGATATTCTTTATACAAGTGTTCAATAAATGATTCAGTAGTTGTAAAGACAAAGCGAAGATGTTCTTGAAGTTTCTTTACCGTCCTTTTTGGTGTGTGTGATTTGCTGTGTTATGTAAACTGTGAACCAGAACACTAGATTAGATTAAAGGCCTTCAATTCATTCTGAATTAATTAAGTGAAACGCCTCATATCTTTAGCTTCTCCTCTTCATATGATGAAAGCAAGAATAACTGGTGTACATTTCATACATATGATATATTAATTAAAGGACTGAAATGTGATTCAGTACGCTGATTCTTTTATATTCGTTACCTTCTTTAGAAAGGAAAGTAGTATAGAGAGAATAAATATTTGTCCTACTCACTTCTTGTGTCTTTCTTGGCTTCGTAGTCTGTAGTACGTATTCATTTCACTTGTCATTTGTTCTTATTTTGGAGGATTTATTTATTGTGTCCCATCAATTTTCCCATCAATTTTGTTCAATCCATAGATTAGAAATAGTGTCAAATGAAACTGAATATTCAGATCCACTTTTCGACCTGTGTTGCTACGAAATTTGGGTCAAGTAATTGAAGTATATGCCGGAGAAGGAATATCGAATAAAAAATATCTGTTTCTTCAACAATTATTATACGATGCTGGTATTATATTAACCAAAGAGCAATAGCCATATGTTGTTTCATACCAGGGTCCAATTTCATTGATCTCTGTACTACTACTACAAGTTCCAGTTATTTTTTTGCTATGTTCTTCATTCATTTCCTTTCATTCTCTGGTAATGAATCACAACTTTTTTTAATATGAGCAGGGAACAAAAATACGAGCCTGTGCATTCGACAGGGATATCCCCCTCATGGACAACTGTTTGAAGCTGTACACCACTTATGAAATTTCAGCCGTGACAAGTGACTCTCAAATGAATGACCTACCAGATTTCCACCCAAGCCTCGAGCTGAAGCTGAATCAAAAAACAGTCATTGCTCCTGTTACAGAAGGTGCACTAGATGTCCTCATTGGTAAACCAGACTTTGCTATCCTCTCAAACCTCCAGCCTTTCTTACAAACAAAGGAGTATATAGGTACATAAGTTCTTAACTATAATGTCCATTTTTTGCCTGCCTAACAACTACTATACCCTCCATTACAACCAATCTCTAATCCTTTGTTTTTTAGATGTCATTGGACTTGTCATTGATTCTGCTCAACCAAAGACCCGAGTTGGTGGTGGCACCCTACAAGAAGTCATACTCATAGGAGACGAGTAAGCACATCTCCATCTATCCATCTACTAATTACCCTGGCAGAGTAGCACAATTAATACAATAACTTCAACCATCAACAGCCTTATGCCAATTACACTAACTTTTTGGAATGAGCTGGTCACTGCCGAAGCACAAACATTGATCCCAAAGATACCTAAGCGGCCAATTGTAGCTGTATTCAACCTGAAAGCATCAGCATTTAATGGTACAGACACAATACCCTATCATTTTTGCATCTTTCTCTTTCAATGTTTAATGTTGACAGTTACTAACACATATCACTATGTATTCCACAATGAACACAAGGGATATCCTTGTCAACATCAACACAAACAATGATTGTTTATGATCCACCATTCCCAGAGGTCACATACCTACACCAATGGTACGTACCTAAACCTTTACTAAATATTAGTATCTACAAATTTCACCAATAATTTTTTTTTACAGGAAGCTACAGAACAAGAAAGCATTGGACAAAATTGTCCGTGAGAAGAATTACTGGAATGCACCAGGAGCAGCTATCCTAGCAAACACCCAGCCTACCAGCATTGCAGCTCTGCTCCAATCTCCCCCGGTACAAACATATTCTTCTTCCTGCCTTTAATTCCTGAAACTGGATTGTGTTGATCGAATTCACTCTGCTCCAATCCCCCCCCCCCCCGGTTCAAATATTACTAGAAGATGTTGATAAAAGTATTGCATTTGTTTGTTCAACCAGGGTCAATATCAATGTATAGCTAATTTCCAGATACCAGAGGACGAGATTGCCAATGTCACATACACAGGTTGCAAAGTTTGCAGCACAGGTCTCGTTGCACCACCAAACAAAGTCTACTGGTGCCACAAATGCAAGGATTTTCTAGAGTTTGAACAGAGGTTAGTTTCCCAGGTGCTGCCATTTTTCGGTGTCACCACATTCATCTCACTTCCACTTACCTCAACCAACACCATTACACATACTCTCTACAGAATTAAGGTAACTATTGAGCTCCAAGACGAAACCAATTCTGTACGCTGTGTTTCCTTCGAAGAGCATGCAGAATCGCTGTTGGGCATTACAACTACCGAGATCTTGCAGATGACCCCCCAGGTAATCCATTTTCTTAAATTAATGACATCTACTCTTCTTCATTCATTACAAATTTTGGATAATATAATTCGGCCAAACTAATACAGGAAAAAGAAGATCTTTGTACATTCCGTAATGATGAGATCTCCCAACAAATGTTCCTCATAACTGTCAAGAAAAAGTTACCCACCTCTACAACTTACAAGCAGGATAACTACATTCTGGCCATGCTTGAAGAATACCCCCCCATCACAGGTCCTTCACATTATGCTAAACAAACTCCTAAAACATTGCTCCTTCTTTCCAATCTAACATTTATAATTACGTATTACAGCTGTAGCAGACAACATTCCAGGCACGCCTCCGCCTCAACAAATAACACCATCACAAACCTCCGGGATCACACCAGAGCTGCACAAACTGTCTGCACAGCATCCTGAAAAGTCCAGCGCAGCCAAAGACTTGCTGCCTGCTTTCAGTGGGGAAGAAGTGATGCCACAGGTTGCCTCTGAAACTACATCTGAAATCCTGGCTGGGAGCCCCTAAAAAAAAACCAAGATGAACACCAAGAAACCTAAAACCAGAGCACCAAAACAGGATTAGCACAAACTCCAGAGCATGGTCATTTGCAACGCCTACCCAACATGTTCTACCAATATTTGCAGTTCCAAGTTTCCTTGATTTATGCTCATCTTTTGACTAACCTTTTGACAATAGACTTAAGCCTAGCCTTTTGACAATGAAACAGCTAAGACTTTGCTTACTTTTCTTTTGGGAATGTCCTCTCATGGATTGTAGTATGTTTGTCCATAACCTAGCCAGAAATTATATATAAAAATATAATTCTGTAGTATGTATGTGCAGCAATAACCTAGCCAGAAATTATATAATTATTTAAAGCCGATGGAGCCATATTGATGCATCATATATATGATATACTCCGATCCATATATTAAGGTACTACTACTGTGTATAGTTATTATTATAGCTAGCTTAGATGATTGATTATATTTGAAAAGAAAGAATTTATATACACTTATCAAACCTAGCTAATTCAATTCCTTAATTCTGCAGGCTGTTAAAAATTAAGCATATATACTAGCTACTACTATATAAATTCTCATTCTACCATACATTCACACTATGGGCTAATTGTTTGGGAACATCTCCTATATATAGTACTTATAATAAAATTCTGTAGATTATATATGAACTGCTTTAATTTTTTTTTTGGATCGGAGGATTTGGATGATGCATGTGACACACTGATCCATACATATATGAACTTCAACAAAAAATTAAATAAATAAATAAATAAATTAAAAATAATCGGGGAAACGACTTCAACAAATTATTTGTTAAGCTGGAAATTGAAATTATTGCTTGGCCAATAAAATTAAGGAAAATTCTTTCTCTCCACAAACCCTTAATTATGCCTTATTAGCATAATCGCTCTGGCATGTTGTATTCACTTATAATTCAATTTTCAGCTAAATTATTATTAGTATTAACTACCAAGTATAATAATAAGTTACTTGTTCATCCTTCATATATATTTAATTTATATTACTCTCTCCAATGAATCATTCAACATGGACTTCCTTTCATTTTATTATTTTCCTCCCACCAAATAATAAAATAATTTATCTTCTCAAACCATACAAATAACAACAGTTCTTTATTAATTCATTCTGCATTTTCTTTTTTTATGGTATCTTTAATTTAAATCAATTTATGCTGACTTTGGTAAGCCTATATTTTTTTTTCGCCTTAATTGTTTCATTTTTCTTTTTGGTAACCGTACTTAAACTTTTGTTATGCATACATAAGCATTTGTTGTGTTATTTTTGTGCATACATACTTTCTCTCTTCTCCAAACAAAGTTTAACTAAATCTATTCTCTTAAAACATCTTTTCCTTCCACATTACCTTTAAACCTATCTAAGCGTTCATGTCTACCCAATAACTTATAATACATTCTCTTTGTCGTCCAACTGTTCAAGATAAGTTATAGGTACCTCAAAAAATCATTTCCAAATTTACAATGGACAATTATATATATTTCACATTTCCAACTTACATATCCTTCAACGGACTTCAAAAACACCAAAATCATATATCAGAACATACATTCCATATCTCCTACCGCGCGGCGTAGCGCGCGGCGTCCGATTTCTAGTATATATATATATATCCTGATTGTATCTTTGTCTTAGCAAAATCTCATGTTTGCTAATATTTACTACTCCCTCCGTTCCTAAATAGTTGTCTCTTTCAGCTCAATTTTAATAACCAAGGTTTGCATTTATTAACTCATAAATTTACACTTTTACCCCTTCAACTACACTCATTCTTAATAAATGTCCAACAAATAGCATTTATGTAAAGTGAAGGGCAATATAGTAAAAGCATAGCATAACTACCTAAAAATAACAACTATTTTGGAATACATTTTACTCTATAAAAAGACAACTAAAAAGGAACGGAGGGAGTATTATTTATCATTGTCTTTGGTTTAGGTAGCCATTCAGCTTCAGTCGGATTAGATGCTGGAGTATATTATTTGGTTGTAAAAATTAATTCAAACTTTTTCTGCAGCTTTGGAAACTTGATTGTTGTATTCCTCTTTCCTTTGTTTATGTATTTCTTCCGGTTGGGTCTTTATGGGGCTGCCATATCATCAGTTGTTTCTCAGTATGTATTCGTTCATTTTTTGCTTTCACTTTAACTTTTATTTTGATGCCAAAATCGATGGTGTGAAAGGAAAAGTTCACTACTAGCTTAACAATTGGTCCATTAGTAAATTAGTAAAGAAAACATAATTATCTTCTCATTCTATTTATGGTTTCCCTCTTTTTCCAAACAAACTTATTTTCCCAATTCGGCTAGCAGTTCATTAATTTCTTCATCCCTTATTGCAATAATCCAGCCTGAATGTGATGCCATACAGCCTGCAGCTTCCTTTTCCGTGCCGGTTTGCAGAAGGCAAACGGAAGAATCATTCTGATTCTTTGTACCTGTTAGGTTGTTATTGCCGGGTTACATTCATCTCAAAGGAAACAAAACAATATAATTTCAGCCCCTCTTGTTTGAAACTAATATTCCATTATGCACGCTTATATACTATCGCATGCACTTCGTCCCAAGTACATCAAATTCCATTCTTATGGACTCCAACAGTGATTCTGACAGCATCATCTCCGTTAGTTCCGACGATTCACAGGACGAGGTCGCTGCTTCCTTTGATGTCGATCATACCTGCTCACAAGAACCTTAGCATGGGCTCATGAACGCACACCTTTGGCCAATTTGATTAAATGGAGAGATAAACCTGTGCCCCAGCTTTCATGCATATATTTCAATAATATGCTTCATTATACTCATGCTATTCCTGTTGCCTTCTGGTAACACCACCGTTTGGATTCAAAACACAGGGTTTACATGAGGTTTGTAACACCCCGGATTTAATAACCCAGGCCGGGATGCCACCGCCACACCTCCCAAGCAAGACACGAGTTCATTCGAGCTCGCTTGAGAGATGCAAGGCTAAAGGTATTCCAAAATAAATTAAAAGCAAGCCCAAAAAGATTTATTTTAAAGCTACATAGTATAATCCACACAAAATAAAATAAGTCGCAGCGGAAAATTTTAAATATGGGCCGACATGGCCAAAACGCAGCGGGTAATTTAAGTCTAACAAGATATAATATTCACAACTATTAATTTAATTCCCGAGCCCCCAATATGCGTGAATGCTCATGCCATTTCTTCATACTCTGTAAAAAAATGAAACAACGGTTTTATCAGTATATAAAATACTGAGTAAGTTAATTCTTAACATAACAATAATGGGTTTTAAAATATACTTAATAAAAATTCTCCCTTTTTACTCATGCACATTTTATAATATAAAAATGTATTTTGTCAACCTGTAGGTGCAAAAATGCGTAGACAGAAACTGCAAAATACTTTTATTAATTTCACAATAAAATGTCTACAATTACAGAGAATTTGAATGAATTTAAAGGAAATATGTGAAGATCAAACGATATGAGTGTTCGACTTCTGTTACTCCTTTGATTCCTCCAACCTTGAAGACGTCGAGATGCTTTTGTGCTTCTTCTTCGGCTTCTTGGAATTTCTGCAGCGTTTTGTTGCTGTAGATCTCAAGTGTTTGAGTCTTGAGAGTGATTAGGGTATGAAGATGTGTGTCTGGAAGTGAAGTCGTGACCCCAATGTGTGCAAGGGACACCTCTATTTATAGAGGAAAATCCTAGGGTTTGTGGATGATGGACCAATCGATGGGCTGGTCCAATCCACATTTCTATTGGGTCAGTGAGCATGTGGGCCTTTCATCTGGGCTTGTTCACATTGACTGATTTCCATGGACTGTCCTGCTTCAAGTGTCCATTGAATCATAGGCTTGTGGGTCTTTCATCTGGACTTGTCCACATTGGCCCAACATATAATTAAATCAATTTGACATGATGGATCCAAATGACCCAATAAATATTAATAATTATTTCAAGCATTTAATTCATTTAAAATGCTTAAAATTAATTAAATTAATATTTAAATTTGCACGTGTCGCATTTTTAGTGGCGAATAAATTTCACGTGTTTACAGATGCCCCCTCGAGACTTGTTTAGGGCGAAATAAAATATTTGAGACGTAAACGAGTCTCGAAATATTTGTTGCATGTCTACCCAATTTTGCTTGGGCTCATGAAATTTTTCCTTTGTGGGCCAATTTTTCCCCTTTCTTTCTTTTTTTTGTACGGCCCAAACGTTTTTTTTTTTTTTTTTTTTGTGGGTCACTTTCCTTGGCCCATGAAACAAAATCCTTTTTCTTCTAATATCCGATTTTTTTGCTTTTTTGGTTTTCAAATTTGCCAAATATTTCATGTGGCAAGCTTCGAACTAACTCCATCTTACTTGGTAGAATCTTCTCTTCATTGAAAATTGATTTGATGCGCATGAACCGTGATGTGGATTTGTTCAATCAAACTTACACTTCAAACTCTGTATCCGCATCGAGATCTTATATCAATTTTAAACTTAGAGCAAATAATCATCAAATATTTGTCATATCCAACAAGCTTCACATTTGGATTTAAAATTTGATTCAGAATTAAATTATCAAATACTCTTGCTTCAAATCTTCAAATCCGTTTCAAGCCAAATCTAACAAGGATTGTATCTTGATTAAAATCTCCACAAATCTGCTGGGACTCACATTGGCTTCTATAAATTAGACCCACATTAACAAGCAATCAGCCTAATTTTCCACACCCACAGAAAGCAAGAAAAACGATAGCAGGTATTTTTTTTTTCGTCTTTCACAAACAGCAAGATCACTTTACCTCTTCAAATCCAAACTAATTTACATTGCCCACGAACTTTTCATTGGTGAAACATCAGGTAAAACAGAAGCCAGGCATACACAAGACTCAACAACTAATTTCAGAAACGATCACCCAGGTTGATATAACTCATACACTGCATTCTTTATTTTGCTTCATTCTTATTCTTGTTTCTGTTAGTCCCTTGAATTCTTGGCAGCTTCTTTTTTTGTGTTTGTGCTTCTTTTTGTTTGTCTTTGTTTTTTCTTTCGTTTTTGTGTGTTTTTCTTGTCAACTTCATAATAGCGAAGCAAACCACAACCAAACCCACATCGTTCAACTCAGATTCTGCTCCAATTAATTCAAATGAGAGTCGGGTACCTGGCTGTCGTCATGGTAGACGGGATGTTTGGTCACACGGCGCTGCCGTTGGCCTCAATCCTTAACCTACCCGCCACGCTTTTGCCGTCACAGAGTTCGGTAGACGGGATGTTGGTCACACGGCGCTGCCGTTGGCCTCAATCCTTAACCTACCCGCCATCAAGAAGCCTTTGACAATGGCGGGGTTGGCGACGGCGCTGCCGTTCGCCTCAACCGTTATTTGTTCAGAGGGCTTGCCGGGGTTCGCACTGCCGGAGGAAGAGACGCCCGTGCCGCTGCTGCTCGCTGTGCTCGCCGTCGCTTGCCGCTTGCCGAATCTCGCACGCGGAAGGGACGCCGCCACCGTCGTGCCGCCGTCGCCAGGTCGAGAAGAGGCCGCCCGTTGCTGCTTCATCGCTCACCGTCCGGAGACGCGTCGCCGCTCGAGCAAGGGTGAGACCGGAGGGCCGCTCCTCCGCTGCCCGCGTCGCCTCCATGTCGCCGTCAACAGGAAGAAGGCCGCCTGCTGCTGCCGCTGCTCGCGCCGCCGCCCGTCGCCGCTGGAGGAAAGGGCGCTGCCGGAAGAGAGGAGGGAGATGGAGAGGACGTCAGATGCCGCACCGCTTCTCCGTTCGCGCTGCGGGAGGACGCCGGAGGAGAGGAGGTGTCCGACGTCGCGAGGAGGGGGCCGCTGGATGGGGACCGCCGCCGCCGCTGCTGTTTTGGATCGGAGGAGATGGGGGCCACCGGATGAGGAACGTGTCGCCGCCACCGCCATCCGAATCCTGCGACGAGGAGGGAGGCCGGAGAGGGGAAGCGCCGCCGCTGCTGCCGCTGTGAAGATTGGGCCGTGCTTCCGCTGCTTGCTCGCGCCCGGTCACCGCCGGAGAGGGGGGGGGGGGGGGGGCGCCGGAGGGCCGCTGCCGCCGCTGCTCGCCTCGCCGCTCGTCCGGGTTCTTCAGGCCTCCGGAGTTGGCTTGGTTGGGGAAGGGTGGAGTTTATGCAGTTTTGAGATTTGGGGGAAGTAAAAGAATGGGGCTGCGTTCTTTTCAACGTGGAGGAAGAGAATTAATTTTGTCATATTTCAATTTAGTCCCTCAACTTTTGCAACCCTAGGATTGTCTCCCTCCTGGTTTGCCAATTTTAAGTATACTCCACAAACTTTAGGAAAATTGTAATATGCCCCCTGAGTATTCTAAACCTTAGGATTTGAGCCCTTAGTGTTTAGGTAATTCCAAGATTGAACCCCTTGATTTTAGAAGACCAAAATTTAACCCCAACATATTTGGTATTTGAGGCCAGGTCCCAAAATATTTAATTTTAAGTCCAAAAATTTAAAATGAACTTAAAATTATTTTCAAACAATATTTAACATGTATTTTTTTTGTTTACACGTAAATATTATTTTTTTTGTCTTGTAGTGCCCAAATTTGATTTCGTGGAAATTTAACTTTAAGTCCAAAAATTTAAAATGAACTTAAAATTAATTCCCAAACTTGACATGCATTTTTTTTTATTTATTGCGTTTATCTTGCAATATTTTTTCATGTCATTCAAAAATTGCCGTGTATTTTTTCGTGGAAATAACCCCCGTTTTCTTGGAAGATAACCAATTTTCATGATTTTTTTTTTGTTTTGCAGTGGCGTCATGGCTTAACAGTTTATCCGGAGTGACGGGAATCATCTTATAGTTGGTCGTGATAAGGATGCCCAGACTCGTATCCTTATCGACACTCCAGTGACACCCCCTCGTTCAAGGGTTAATGTTGAACACCCGGAGCATTGGACTCGCAGGTCTGTATGGAAAATTGTGCGAGCGGATGGATCAGAAGGCGAGGAGACTGCCCTCTCACTTCGATCTACTCTTCACAGATTGGGTAGCCGTGAGCTCGAGCCATTTCACCCAAACGCGGTCCCGGATCTTAGCGCTGATGCCAATTTCCCAGACTCTATGTTCGGCATGTTTTGTTTCTGCCCAGGCTATTGGGAGTGGACTGAGCATGTGCTTTGGCACCACAAGCAGCATTTGAGGCGTGCACAGATCTATGACGGTGTACAGGCTTCACTCTTCACGTATTACTGCAGCAAAGGAGTACTTCGCGCATTTCTTGAACGGTGGCGTCCAAGCACGAACACCTTATGTACTCCCATTGGTGAGCTTTCACCTTCGTTGTGGGATATCCATGAGCTGGTTAGGCTTCCCCTACAGGGTGAGTTTTATGACGAAGCTGTACCGAGTGACAAGACTCTGAGCTATGGGAACGACCAAACCCCAACTAGCTGCAAGTATGGTCCAATTATCATTTCGGTCTCTCTTATTTGTTTTTATTTTGTTTCCCTCTTCCTTTTTTGACTAATTTTCCTTTGCTTGCAGATATCTGTTTTTGGCATACCACTCGATCTGCAAGAAGGATAAGGTGGTCTCCATTGCGGCGTGGGTGGAGTTTTGGTTCGGGAAAGGCAGGAAATATTCTAGCCCGACACTTCAGCCTCAAAAGAAGAGGGCGAGGGCACCTAAGGAGCCGTCCATCCCAAGTGGGACTATAATCAGAACGCAACTGCAAGAGCCTGTTAGTGGCAATATGGATTTTCTAGGCGTGGAAGTTGCTTACTGATGACAGTCTTTTGTGACTGTCATTTGCGTCCAATTTAGTGTCTTAATGATGATCTTTTGCTCTTAATTCCATTGATTTATGATGAATAATCATAGAGGATTAGAAAAGATGAAAGAAGAATTAAGATTGCAAAGAAGTTGGAAATACATTGAAAATGGCTTGAAATTCTGAGTTTTCTTTGTAAGTCTCGCACGCAGTGTTTCTATTGAACTGATCCACGCTTTGTTATGCAGAAGGAAGTTAAGCTGGAAAACAGCAGGAAGTGGAAAGGACATAGCGAGGAAAGAAAAGGAATGGTGCGAGGGCTTGTGTTTGAAGTCAGGAGAAGATTTAAGGAAAATGTGCAGATGCTGAAGTCCACGCGATGATGATTGATATCGCGAGGAAAGGAAGTTTGTGCAAGACGGAAGTTTTATCCGACATGGCAAGAAGCAGAATTCTTTGGAGAAACTGTGAGACCTCGCCTTGTCAAGAAAGATGATTACATTTCTGACTCTCGCTTTGAAGGAACTGGACAAGGCGAGAGGAGAGCTATTCTGATGCGAGCGGTTATCATCCAAGGCAGAAGCAGTTACAACGCCCATCTATAAATAAGACCCTTGGGGAATCAGCTCAGCAGGCGGGAGATTGAAGAGAATAGCTCGATTTTACTCTCCAGTCCACTTTTTAGAATTTAGTAGGTAGGTTAGGATTTAATTTTCTCTGCAATTTACTTTAATGTTCTTCAGATTTGTAATTTGTTTTCGTAGAACTGTAATTCAATTTCGCAGTAGATCTCTTTAAGATTAGTTGTTAGATTAGCTAGAGGATACCCTGGGAGGAGAGTTGCTTTCGGATCGCTTGTTCATCCATCATGACGATCATCATCTAGACTCCGACTCGTTCGCTCATCTTTGCATTATTCTGATAGCAATCAGATTTCCAGGTGTATTCGTTTTCAATTCTTTGTTATTTGAGATACAAGAAGAATGATCAGTTATCAGATTATGAATTTCTTATCTTTCTGGTTTCTATTTCTATTTCGTAATTCTGTTTCAGCAGAGTATAAACCTCAATTTCATCATTCAATCTGAATTTTGCATCATATCTTTAATTCGATTTTCGAAGATCATAACACTTCCATATTTTTAATGCACAAATTGTTCGTTCCAATTACGTAAGACATGTGGATATTGTGACTGAGTTAGGTATGATCTGGCAGAATTATGAACATATTCGATTTTCTGTCAATATTGTGTTTACAGAAGAGAATCATAAGGATTAATGTTCAGAACTCTAAAAGGTTCTTAGAGACCCATGCAGTGTTAATCATCGCTTGATAATCATTAAGAATCAATAGCTTTGAGTTCATGAATTTGGATGCAAAAGATTCTGTGTTCATAATTTTCTACAACAGAAATTCCAGAAGTTAGTTATGACAGTTATAAATTCTGATCATTTACTTCGAATAAGGATATTCCCTCATTTCATCCTAAAAGATGACGCGAGGAAATATCCAGACAGATCTATGATAACAAAGGCTATTCAAATACTCACGCGATGTCAATCTGACAAAGCGAGAGGATCAATCTATAACAGCAATAGACTTGATATCCATTTTATAGGGTATCAATCATTTACTTTTACTTCTTATATGTATATAACCCCTATGTATAAGTAGGAATTGAGTACCTCGCCGCATTCTTACAGAAACCATCGCGAGGCATTCAGTTCTTTGTATAGACAAAATCTGGGGAACATTCTTTGAATATTAGCTCCCTCCACGCTGTACAGACATAGCGTGCGGAAAATTTGAATGTTCATAGTTTGAAACCCAAAATAGTTACTGCGAGCTATTTTGGACACTTATTTTGCAGAGTTATTCCTCAAATTCTTTTTCTTGGGAAAGTTAATTCCTAATTCTGTCTAGTTTCCAATGTATATTTTGGAAGCATTCTTGCATTTTGAGTAAGAGGATTCAGAACCCTCAACGTCTTTTTATACATATAATACTACATATACATATAATATTTTGGGATATTTCCCAGTATATGATGAGTAATCTTACTTCATGAATACAAATTTACAACTCATATGTGCATCACGTATTACTATTTTATACTGTACACTGAGAGAGAAAATGATATAGGTTTTCTCAATCATTATTTACTCAGGACTGATAAAGAACAAACTTGTTCTTCAGTTGGGCATTTAGTACCTGTCGTTTAAAAGGGAAAGATGTTTCAAGAACCATCTTTTGTCCTAAAAATTAGTAGAGTATCAGGAAGATTAATTTCCGGGGTTCATGGTATTATAGTTATCACTATAAACTATGAGTAGGAGATTAAATATTTCTACTACAGTCTACTAATCCTGAGTCAAATCATGGATATTTGGAACTGTTTACAGAGATTTCTCGAGCTAAATCGTTTATACAAATCTGAGTAGTCTGGATAAGTCAAGGAACTTGAATAGCAACTTCATCTTGATATACTTACAAGACTATTATTCCTTATGAATACTTGCAGGAATTACTCTGAAGAAATAAGTCCTATGAAAACATTGGATGATAGATTTAAATATAAGCTTTTTCATTTGTTGTAGAGGACATCCAATACAGGATCATAAGATCAGTTTGATCAGGGTAATAAAAAGAACAACTTCAAGTTCAGATGAATATAGTATGATTTAGAAGTGACCTCGAGTTGTCAAAGGCTTAATCTGAGTCTGAAAGAAAAAGATTAAGTGATGATTCTGAAAGCTTTTATCACAGAAAGAGTCTGACAGATCATTCTGTGATGATAGTATTCCATGATTTCAGAGCTTAGAATGTCATGACACTGAATCATAAGTACCTGTCTTGGGAAGTGATTGAAGACATGAAGAATTGATTAAGTTGTGTAAAGGATTTTTCTATCTCAATGAACTTTCATTATGTTTTAGCCAATGAAGTATGATAATCTCACCATATGCCTATTTCATTTGATTTGGTTTGTAATATCTTAAACACGTGAATAAGATCATAATGTTCTACATCATTTTAATTGCTTTCTTTACTACATTTACAGCTTTAAGCATTTACATTTCAATAGTAGTCTTAGTAAACATCATTACAACATTCTTAAATCAAGAATAGAGACAGAATCTAAAGCTAATAATTCTATTAAAACACTTCTATCGTGTAACTCTCTTTTGAACGATCCCGACAATTAAAATAAATATTGCAGCTTGATACCGTGCGCTTTCGGTAGGAAAAACTAGGCAAGCTTTCTAACAGCCCTATAGGAATTATAGTGTAAAGGCTGTCGGGGGGCACTGACCGGAGTTTCACCTCAAAGCTTCATGGCGCCGTTGCCGGGGAGGGTGTAGCGTTATGAATTTTAGAACTGTAGATATTCTTGGTTTAATTGTAATTATTTACTTTTTATTATAACGAATTCATAAAGTTTTTCATTTTGTTCACAGAGAAGCCTCAACAGTTTATGAGCGAGAGAAAAACTCGATCTTCAAGACCACCTTTGCTTCCTTTTAATTGTGAACTCGAGAGAACAGCAAGGCTGATCAGAGCAAGTGCAAGAAGGAGACAGAGAGATCTTGCAGAAGGAAATCTTTCAACCATAACAAGGATGGCTAACAATGGACAGAATGACGGACCTGGGAACTTGCCAAATGGACAACCAGATAATCAGCAGAACATTCCACTTCGAGGACCTTTTCAAGCACCACAAAGAGCTGCTGCACCACAATTTATTCATCAACACTATTTTCCACCAAATTTTGCTAATCCTGTTCCGAACCCTCAAGAAGAGCAATATCAACCATGGCAACCTAATGTCGATCAATATTTGGCTGGGACGGATGAGGAGGTTGATATACCACCTGGTATACTTAACCTAGCATCTTCTAGAGCTTTTTATGGAATGAGTGCTGAAGATCCACATTTACATCTCAAGAAGTTTGTTGAACTCAGTAAGACAGTAAAGAAAGGAAGAGCTTCAAGGGAAACCATTCAGTTGGCTATGTTTCCATTCTCTTTGGATGGCTCAGCTAAAGAATGGTATGATTCATTAAATGCTCAACAGAAGGCTACATGGCCAGAATTAGTCAGGAATTTCCTACTCAAGTATTTTCCTGAAAGCAAGGTTGACGAATGGGTAGACAAGATCTCTAGTTTCAAGATGAGAAAAGGGGAATCTCTTAAGGATGCCCGGGACAGATTTTTCGACATGCTCAAGAGATGTCCACAACATGGTATAACTGAAAGAAGGCTATTGAAGATTTTCTTCACCGGACTCACTCACACTTGGCAGATGATGATCAATGCCACTGGAGGGGAACAATTACTTCAAATGCCACTTGATAGAGCGTGGTCAACAATAGATACTATGACAGCCAGCAGGGCAGTCCTCCAGGACGATGATCCACCTTCTCCTACCAGAAAAAGTCTTGTCATCCATACAGACAAAAATGAAGAGAAATTTGCAGCACTCACCAAGCAGATTGCTGATCTACAGTTGGCTCAGCAAGCAAATCAACAGGCTCAGCATCAACAACAACAGCAACCAGTGATGATCCTCCAACCTGCTCCAATGGAACCTGTGTATCAGTGCGGAATTTGCTCAGGGCCACATCACAATGATCAGTGTCCACAAATTCAGGAAGCCCCAAAGCAAGATGAGAGCTGCAACTACACCGGATTCCAGAACAAACACCCGAATCTGAGCTATGGTAATACTCAGAACGCACAAAATGCACATCTTCTGAACCCACAACAACCAAATCAGCAGCAGTTTCGTCCTCCACAACCATTTTATCCACAACAACAGATGTACCCACAGAGACCTTTCCAACAGGTGAACCAACAGAATAGACCGTTTGGACAGTTTGCACCAGTCCCGGTGAACTTTCCACAACAACCTTATCCTGTTGCTCAAGATAATACTTACTCTTTAAAGGTGGAAAATGCTCTGAAGGAGTTCATTGTTAAGCAGACAGAGACGAATAACCAACTGCAGGCTTCAATCAAGAATGTTGAGAATTCAGTAACAGAGATGGCCAAATTATTACAGCAGAGAGAAAAAGGAAAATTACCAAGTTCTTCTGAAACAAATCCACAATGTAAGGCAGTTACATTGAGGGGAGGAAAAGAGGTTGTTGATCCTGAATTTGAAAAGAAAAGAGATAGGTTGCTGCAGCAGAAAAAGTTCAAGGATGTTCAAACAATGGAAGAAGATGATCACCCTGAACAGAGACAGATACTTGAGGATAAGGGTTTGGAAAAGAATGTCTCAGGATATTCCTTTCCTAAGGAGAAAGAGGGAGGTAATGATAATCCTAACTCTACAGGTAACAAAAAGGATTCACTGGATGAACACATGCCCAGGATACCATATCCTGGGAGACTCAAAAATGATCTTCAAGAAATTAAATTTAAGAAATTTCTTGAAAAGATTAAGGCCATTGAAATATCAATCCCTTTGGTTGAATTAATTGCTGAAATGCCCACTTACGCTAAGTTTCTGAAAGAATTAATTTCAGGGAAAAGAAGTGCAGGAGAGCAGCACATGGTGGTTTTAAATCAAAATTGTAGCTTGGTTCTTCAGCAAAGGATTCCTCCAAAGCTTGAAGATCCAGGGAGTTTCACTTTACCTCTGATTATCAACTGTAAAGAAGCTGGGCGAGGACTCTGTGACTTAGGAAGCAGCATCAATGTAATGCCACTTGCTATGGCGAGACGCTTGGATTTGGGAAAGATGAGGCCAGTCAATATGACCCTCTTCTTTGCTGATCAATCGAGCACCAGACCAGAAGGGATCATTGAAGATGTTATAGTAAAGACAGGAGGCCTTTGCTTTCCAGCTGACTTTGTCATTCTTGATATCGACGAAAATGTCAGAATTCCTATCATATTAGGAAGGCCTTTTCTGGTGACTGCGGGAGCCATGATTGATGCAAAGAATGGCATAGTAAAGCTTCATGTTGATAACCAGGAGGTCACTTTTGACATGATGAAGATGTCAACATATCCTTTTAACGCTTTTGAAACTAATGTAGCGGGGAAGGAATTAGAAGATAGTACTATGGAGGGGGGAAATCTTTTTGATTACTATAATCTCTTTACCACTGATGTAACTGAGAACAATCTCACCCCACTCACAAATGCTAAAGATGCTACTTTTGCTTACTTGTGTGCGGTTAGATTCGCTGATCCTGAGACTGGTGAAATCAAGGATGGATCAGAAAGTGAGGATATGCCATCTTCAGAGCAATCTGAGGATGACATTGATAAAACAGACCCTTCTGAGGAAGGATCTGATTTGAAGATGGAAGTGCAAACTCGAAGTAGATTAACTCCATCAATAGAGAACCCACCTGAGCTTGAGCTTAAAGTATTGCCAGAACATCTTAAGTATGCCTTTTTGGCAGACAAAAAGAAGCTTCCGGTAATAATTTCATCCAAATTAAGTGAAGAACAAGAACAAGCTCTAGTAGGTACTCTTAAAAATCATATTCAGGCAATTGCTTGGACTATAGCAGATATCAAAGGCATCAGTCCACACATTTGTATGCATAGGATTCTGATGGAGGATGAATACAAACCGTCCAGACAACCACAAAGGAGGCTAAACCCACCAATGCAGGAAGTTGTCAAGAAGGAGGTAATCAAGCTACTTGATGCAGGTATAATCTATCCTATCTCTGATAGTAAATGGGTGAGTCCAACACAAGTTGTACCCAAAAAGGGTGGGATTTGTATTGTGACAAATGAACATGGTGATGAAGTAGCAACAAGACCAGTAACTGGTTGGAGAGTTTGCATTGACTATAGAAAATTAAACACTGCCACAAGAAAAGATCATTTTCCTTTACCGTTCATTGATCAAATGTTAGAAAGATTGTCAGGTAAACCATTTTACAGTTTTCTAGATGGTTATTCAGGCTATAATCAAATAGTTATTGCTAGTGAAGATCATGAGAAAACAACTTTTACATGCCCATATGGAACATTTGCTTATAGAAGAATGCCTTTTGGATTATGTAATGCTCCTGCTACATTTCAAAGATGCATGATGAGTATTTTCTCTGATTTTATTGAAAAATGCATTGAAGTGTTTATGGATGATTTTACTGTTCATGGAACTGACTTTGAAGATTCTTTAAAAAATCTGTCAAAAATTTTGCAGAGATGTGAGGACACTAACTTAGTTCTTAACTGGGAAAAGTGTCATTTTATGGTTCAAGAAGGAATTGTCCTGGGACACAAAGTATCTAGAGCAGGAATAGAAGTAGATAAGGCTAAGGTTTCTGTAATAGCAAATCTACCACCACCTAAAACAATTAAGGCAGTAAGGAGTTTTCTTGGTCATGCTGGTTTTTATAGAAGGTTTATTAAGGATTTTTCTAAGATAGCAAGACCCTTGTGTAATCTTCTTCATAAGGATGTGACATTTAGCTTTGATGAAGACTGCTTAACAGCTTTTAAGACTTTGAAGGAGAAATTAATCACTGCACCTATAGTTCAGTCTCCTGATTGGAGTCTACCTTTTGAGCTTATGTGCGATGGAAGTGAGAATGCAGTAGGAGCAGTTTTGGGGCAACACAAAGAAGGCAAACATCACGTTATCTATTATGCTAGCCATACTCTTAATGATGCCCAGATAAACTACACCACTACAGAAAAGGAAATGTATGCTGTAGTTTTTGCCTTTGATAAGTTCAGACAGTATCTTATTGGAGCTCAAACCATAGTTTACACAGATCATTCTGCATTACGATATCTTTTCTCAAAGCAAGAAGCCAAACCGAGGCTGATAAGATGGGTTTTACTTTTACAAGAATTTGACATTATTATCAAGGATAGAAAAGGAAAAGATAATGGAGTAGCAGACCACCTTTCTAGATTGGAGGAGAAAACAGAGAAGGAGGAAGTTGTGAACGATAAATTTCCAGATGAACAATTGTATGCTTTGCAGCTGCATCAATTTGATTGTCCTTGGTTTTCAGATTTTGCTAATTATCTAGCTTGCAAGATTGTCCCAAAATTTAAAGACTCTCATCAGAAGTCAAGGTTTTTTTAGAGAAATTCAGAAATACTATTGGGATGACCCCTTTTTATTCAAGTTTTGTTCAGACCAGGTTATTAGGCGCTGTGTTCATGAAAAAGAAGGTTTCCAAATTGTCAGAAAGTGTCATGAGAACCCTTTAGGAGGCCATCATGGTCCTGCTAGGACTGCTAGAAAAGTTCTAGATTGTGGGTTTTACTGGCCAACTATCTTTTTGGACTCCCAGAAACTTATAAAGATGTGTGATAGATGTCAAAGAATGGGAAACATTTCAATGAGAGAAGAAATGCCTCAAAAAGGGATTTTAGAAGTAGAGATATTTGATGTCTGGGGAATTGATTTTATGGGACCATTTCCCCCATCTTTTGGTAATCATTATATTTTAGTAGCTGTTGATTATGTTTCAAAATGGGTAGAAGCAGTAGCCTTACCCAATAATGAAGCCAAACAAGTTACTAAATTTCTACAGAAGAATATTTTTACCAGGTTTGGAGCCCCTCGTGCCATTATATCTGATGGAGGATCTCATTTTGTGAATAAACTCTTTGAGAAATTACTGAAGCAGTATGGTGTTCATCATAAAGTTGGATCACCATATCATCCTCAGACAAGTGGACAGGTGGAGGTATATAATAAGGAAATTAAGCACATTTTACAAGCTTCTGTGAACATTACAAGAAAAGACTGGTCAAAGAAGCTAGATGATGCTTTATGGGCTTACAGAACTGCTTTTAAAACTCCTATAGGAATGTCTCCCTACAGATTAGTTTTTGGAAAAGCATGTCATCTCCCAGTTGAGCTGGAACATAGAGCATATTGGGCCATTAAAATGCTCAACATGGATTTTCAGTCAGGGCAAGATAAGAGGAAGTTTGATCTGTCTAAACTGGAAGAGATGAGACTGGAAGCATATGAAAGCAGCAAGATTTATAAAGATCGAACTAAGAAAATTCATGATTCAAAAATTAAACATAAAGAATTTTCTGTTGGTCAATTGGTTTTGCTTTATAATTCTCGTTTGAAATTATTTCCAGGTAAGCTCAAATCAAGGTGGACAGGACCATTTCCTGTTGTAGCTGTTCATGACAATGGATCAGTGACAATTATGCTCAATGAAGGAGAAAAGACTGTAAATGGACACAGGCTGAAGGAATATATTGGTCAACAAGATCTAAATATCCAAACTGAATATTTGGATAATCCTTAGTTTTCTGTTTTCTTAAAAAAAAAAAAAAATATAGGGGGGTGGATACTACCCAGGTTAACTGAGTAGTATTTCCCTTTTCTTTAGATTTATTTTCATTTCTAATTCTTTTATTCTTTATTTTCAGGAATTCGAGAAATGAAGCTGTGATGGAATGAAGGAGGAAGAGACATGAATCTTCAAACAGGTTTTTTGAGTATTAAGTGTTTGGAAAATGAAGTATGAATAGACCCTGAGGCCACGCTTTTGTAATTTTGTCAAAGCGTGAGTTAAAAATGAATTACTCTTACTCACGCTTTGTAAAGTTATGATGCGAGGTGATCAATTCAAATTTTTATTCTGTCAAAATGATAATTTGATTAAAGAATAAGAGTTTGGTGTCTACGCTTTGTTGAAAAACAAAGCGAGACTATTTTACTCTGGGAATTGTACAAGAATGTTTTCTCGCTTTGTAATCAACAATGCGAGAAAAGGATTTTTATACCCACGCAATGACAATCGACAAAGCGAGAGTCTGGGAATTTTGAACGGATAGATTTTCAAACTTCTCAAAGACCAAAATACCCTTTTCAGACTCTTCTTCTTCTCGTACACTAACCATCACGTCGTTTCAAACGCCAGTAATTATGGCAGAATTTAGTTTTTCTGCTATAAAATCTAGTCGAATCCTCCTCTTCTTTCATCTCAAACATTTCCATCTTGAGAAATTATCCTAAAACCATATTCAAAAGATAGAATGGCCGCAGCAGCTCCAAATGCTAGAACATCCATTCTAGACATTCCTGAAGAAATCTTGGGAGATATTCTCTCAAGGTTGGGAAGAGAAGAGATGAAGGATGTAGCCAGGTTAGCCCCAACCTGCAAAAAGTTCGCCAGAGCAAGTATGGCACCTATAGTATGGAGGAGGGCAAATGTGGAAAGGAGGAGGACTGCAGAGAGGACACTTGACTCTCATTACATTCGAGTACTTCGAAGATGCAGAGAGGCGGGAAACTTCATGCTGAAACTGGAACCTGCACTCTCGAGATTCTGCAATACAGGGCTCAAGGAAGCCGCCTTTGAAGTCCTTAAGCCTGGAGTTGATGACGATCATCACCCCTCAATCTTTATCAAGGCCTTCATTCTTTTGAGCTTGGAGAGCCTTGAGGAAATTGATGAGGGATTGTATCTTCTCGGATCAATCCTCAAAGATGAAGATCATATCCGCAAGATTGAGGCGAAGATCAGCAAGCTATTCAATGAAAGCGAAGAGGAGCCTAATCCCTTCAAGGGACAAGGACATCGCGAGTACTGTGATTATTTAGCGCCACATAGTAGGGACTTAGTTAGGGAACCTCCACACTTTAACTATGGTGCCACAAACATTGATTGTTTGTGTTGTGAGGTTACTAGTTTAATTAGGAGATTAAGAGAAAATTTTAATGAGCATGTAATTGAATCTGAGTCAGAATTAGAAACTGATTCAGATTCAAACTGATCGATTATGTAATCTCTTAACTTGTATCTAAATACTAATCCCTTTTGGTGTTGCTATATATGTACTCCTCGCTTCATTTTTATCAAAAGGAAACAACTTGATTGATCTTATCCTTTACAATTAGATTTTTATCTGCCCTTTTAAATAAAATCTTCAAAATAGGGTTATTTTAGGCTTAATCATTACTCCCTGCAGAGACAAGATTTACTATCTTGACCCCTGCAGTCCTTAGATAAAAAATAGGCGTCTCTGTCCTTGCAGTCATTCCTCTCACTTGTCATTTCAAAAATTTTTCATCAGATTTTCTTCTCTTACTCAAGAAGAAATCGCCATACACCATTTTTATCACTCTCAACCATTCTCATAAGCAAGAACATGGCCGAGAACATTCCGTAAGCAATCTCGTTCATCCTTTCTTTCTTTTATTCTTAGTTCTATTTTGCAAGGTTTGTCAGATTGCATTTCTAGACCTAGGGTTCATGATTCTGTATTTTTCAGGGAATGGTTATAGAAAATGGAAACATTAATCATTTAAGATTCCTCATAACTAAGAGCCGTTTCTTTAAACTCATTAATCCAGAGAATTTTTTTTCTGAAATCTTTAGTTTGTAACTGACGCATTATCCATATGAGACTTTGGAATTTCATATTAGGAATGAAACTCCCATTTCGACTATTCTGGTTCCATCATAAAAGTATTCCCCTGTATTCCTTATCATATGATTTTCTGAAAACAGAAATGCTAGGAATCCACAGCGCATTGGGACTCAAATATCCCATTTACCCACTGAGTTGTTGGGGGATATTCTATCAAGAATTGGAAAAGACAATGTTAGAGAGCTTTTCAGGATAGCAGAAGTCTCTCCACTATTTTACCAGGCAAGCAAAACCCATCTTGTATACAAGAGAGTGGACTTGGAATCGTGTATGAGGTGGAGAGAGGACGTCTATCCGGACAATCAGAAAAGATTCATTCGAGAGTGTCAAAATGCAGGGAACTTCATGTTTAACATTGAACCTGCATTAAAGGCATTTGTGGAAGAAAAAGATGAGAAGAAGGCATATGAAATCCTCAAGCCAGGACTAGATGATGGGCATGAACCTACTATTCTGCTCAGAACGATGCTCCTATTAACAAAACAAGAGGATAAGTGGATTGAAGAAGGACTAGAGTTGGTCCAAACAGTAGCTTCTGATGTTTTAGAAGTGGTTTTCATCAAAATCTATCTTTTTCATTGGTTCACCCATGTCCCTCAACTTCCAAATCCTTTTCTAGGGCAGCCAGAGATGAGTTACTGTAAGGATCACACCTTGCAGGTTCGAGTCCTACTACCACCACACATCAGGATTGACTGCATCCCATGTCAATTCTTTGACATGGTGAGGCAGTTTAGACTGTATTGTGGTGAAGTATTTCCTGATGAGTTCATGTGGACCGACTCCGATGATGAGGAAATTGACCCCTGAGCAGTTAGAGCTAGAAATTCTATAGTATTATTTATGTTTGTAATTCCTGGATATTTTGATGAATTCTGAATTTTGGATTTTATGTATTACAATTCTCCTACTTTTCTATTTTGTATGATCAGTTTCTTTACTCAATTCAAAAATGAATTAAAGATGAAACTGGAAATCAGGAAATGGGATGGGAGAATTGATAATCTTTAAATAAATAAGCTAAGGGTGGATTTTTGTTAGGCATTAAGATGAAATTGGTGAAGAAGATTTAACCAGACTTAATACTAAATCTAGAAGTCTTAATCCTTTTCAATGATTAACCCTCGCTTTGTTTTCAACCAATCTAATTTTATCCATTTTATGTTGTTTGAGTTCTTGAACTCAATTTTTAAATCAATAACCAGACTCACTGATGTGGCAGGTCTAGAATGAGTGAGTACACTCTAAGTACTTGAGTACCCTACTTTTTATTAACTAGGCCAGCCCATTGTTTATATAAGACCAATAACCTCCT
This sequence comes from Hygrophila difformis, assembly GCA_030278955.1. Taxonomy (NCBI): domain Eukaryota; kingdom Viridiplantae; phylum Streptophyta; class Magnoliopsida; order Lamiales; family Acanthaceae; genus Hygrophila; species Hygrophila difformis. The sequence continues at coordinate 60,266,491 of JAOANR010000008.1, forward strand.
TATCTTTTCAAATCATTTTCATATCTTTTCATATTCTCTCTCGAGAAGAAACCGCCATTTTTAAAGTTCTTCTTCTTCCTCTATTTGCGAAACTCTTCTCCAGAAACACTCAGCTTCAGGAACAATCCTAATGGCGAGCAGCAACCCGTAAGCTCTCCGTTCATCTTTCATCGCATTTCTTCCTGATGTTTTTAGTTGTTACATTCTGCATTATAATGTTTTCACTCACACTAGGGTTTAAGCTTTCATCCACTCTCGTTCTTTCCTAATTGAAAAACTTGGAGAATAATTTCAACTGATTCTTCTTCTTTAAAATTCGATTAAATAACAGTGAGGAGCAGCCTTCTGAGTCCTCTGCTTTACACCTGACTGATCTTCCATTGGATGTCCTTGGGGAGATTCTGTCACGAGTAGGGCAGAGCAGCTTTGAAGATCTGCTCAAGTGCAAACAAATCTGTTCAACATTCACAATAGCCTCAGAATATCCTATTGTCCTTCGGAGACTTAATGTACAGGATCTAGCCTTTAAAAGAATTTCTAATGAATCCACTGGTAAAATCAAATTTCTAGATGCCTGTAGAGAGGCTGAGAATCATATTCTGAACTTACCCAAGGCCTTGGAATTGTTTACACAAGGGAAAGGAATCAAGGCATTCCAGATCCTGGATGAAGGAATAGAAGATAACTTTAAGATTTCCCAATATTTTAAAGCTTTATGTTTCCTAAGCAAAAGTTCTAGGGAAGAGATAGAAGCTAGACTTCGCTTAATCAGTCCAATCTTAAGGGATAGATTAAACAGTTATGAATTCAGATACAATCTTCTCACCCTAGTTTCAGAATGGGAATATGTCCCAAATCCATTCTTAGGGCAGAAAAATAGGGAATTCTGTGTTGTAGAAGTACGTGATCAGAAAACCTTCCATAAGTCATCATACTATACAGCCGATCAGGTCTGCTATCTCTGCTGTGACACAAAAAGAGCCATAGCTGACTTTAGGATGGCAGCAGGGGAGAACTTTGATAATTATAACATCAATGAATAAGCTTTTGGACAAAGGAGAAAGAGATTGATGTATGTGACATGCCTTCTAATTTTTAACTTTGAAACTGTCACTAGATCAGATATTTTGTACAATGTAATGTAGCCTGATTTTGATAATGAAATCTAATCTCATTGCTACATAAATGTTGAGTTTAACTCTGAATTCTGTGTTCTTTCTCCTTTTCTTTTCAGAAATGTCAAAAACCCTCAACTCTTGGAAACTCAATTACTTGATTTACCAATAGAGTTACTGGGAGACATTCTGTCAAGACTAGGAATGGAAAGCATAAAGGCACTTTTTAGAGCGTCCGAAACTTCTAAGCAATTTCTCTCAGCAAGCAGGTCATCGTTAGCTCTGAAGAGAGCTAATTTGGAAACTTGTGCTGTTTGGAGAGGAGATGCTTATCCAAGTAATCAAGTCAGATTCATTAAAAGATGCCAGGATGCAGGCAATTATATGTTTAATATTGTGCCTGCATTGATAGCCTTTGTCGAGGATAAAAATGAGGAAAAAGCTTATGAAATTCTTAAACCTGGTTTAGATGATAAACACAAACCAACCACTTTCATAAGATCCTTTCTACTGCTTTCCAAACAAGATCCGCAGCTGGATGAGGAAGGAATTCAATTGATCAAATCTGTGACTCAAGATCCTTTTGAACTTCTATTCTTAAAAATGAGTGTTTACCACTGGCTCCTTTATGGTGAAAAGTTCCCAAACCCATTCCTTGATCAAGAGGAAAGGAGTTTTTGTAAGAATCACTCTATCCAAGAGCGACAGCAATTACCTTTTAATGAAAGGATGGAGTGTATTCCTTGTGAACTGTTTGATTATGTCAAGCAATACAGAAGAGCAAGTGGCGAACTAGGCATATTATTTGAATGGGAGCAATGGAACAATGCAGAAGAAGATCAGAATGAAGAAGAACTACTAGAATTAGAATAATCTAGAAATCAAGTGATTGATATTTTCTTTGCTTGTATCTTTTGTGTTTTGTTTTGGGACAGAGAATTATGTGGATGATTCAAAGCTGTACACCCCTTTTTCCATTAATGAATTGCATTCTCTAGTTTTTAATTATATTCTTGTTTTTAACTTTACTCAGCTATGAAATTGGAACTTCATCAAAGCAACCAAGGACTTCACTAGAGAAATCTGGATCGGGGGAAACTCAGATCACAGATCTTCCCTATGAGATTCTTGGAAACATTTTATCAAGATTTGCATTTGACCACCTTGAGACTGTCTTTAATTGTAAACTGGTCTGCAAAGAGCTCGAAAAAGCTACTCATCATCCTTTGGTCTTGAAAAAGGCTTCTCTTGAAGACTTTACAGCATGGGGATGGGGAACTTTTAAAGAGACACAAAGCATTTTCCTTGAAACCTGCAAAAATGCAGGAAATTGGATGTACCAGTTACATGAGGCATTGCGTTTGTTCGTTAAAGACAAGAATGAACAAGCAGCATTTGAACTCTTAAAACCTGCAATTACTGATAATCACCCCCCATCTATCTATGTAAAAGCTCTCATGCTCTTAAGCAAGGATGAAAAGGAAGAGCAAGAGAAGGGAATTTGGCTCTTCGCTCCTCTGTGCAAGAATAGGCGAAGACTCAAGGATCTTCGACTTCAAGTCAGAGGGTGGTTATCGAGTTATGAGGAGTTCATTTCACCCTTTCAAGGACAACCCAAAAAGAGACTTTGTGACCTTAGGAGCTATTATGATAACAATCATGGTCCCTCAAGGAATACATATGGAGTCGTGTCAATTTACTGTATGAGGTGCTTAGTTTCTGAGCATTGTAATCTGTTTCAAAGATTTGGAATTGAGGCAGAGACACCTCCTCATTTGTAATTGATAGGTTGAATGACATAAGAAACACCATGCTTTGTAGTTCCATATTTTGAATCTGATGAATTATATGTTTTGCTTTTGATTAATGATGTTTTGAATTCGAATTTCCTGCTATTTTCTGATTAAATTAGACTCCGTCAGCATTGAAATGTTCACATTTAGAGCAAATCTCTAAATGTGAGTATGGTGATGTCATGAATAGAATGATGAATATAAAAAGAAAATCTGGTATTATGTTTCTTTTCTGTCATTTGCACATTTAGAGTCAAGCTCTAAATGTGAGTATGGTGATACTAATTTACCAGTTGTTCTTGTTTCTTAAGGATTCATAAGATGACCTATGAAGAACTTCAAGCTCGAAATATAGAATCAGATAAGAAAGAGAAATCATTTTTGGCAAAGACGAGAACGGTTAAGATGGTAGAAACTATTCGGAGGAGTGGTGGATGGACAGCAATGCAGATTTCACCCCCAGACTTTTATATCAATCCATTTATGCTTCAACATATACCAGATAAGGAAAAGGAATCATTGAGGATTGATTTAGAAGAAGCATTCTGGAATAAGATGAATAGATTTTGGGATGATCAAATGATAATTCTGATCAATGATAGGCATTGGCCTAATGAAATCAGACTGGAAAGAATTTTGGAAAGAGAAAGGAAGTGCATGGCTGAGTGGAATCAGGAGTGCTACAGAATTATCAATCCAAAAGATCAGACAGGGCTGGAGTTGGATTACTTTGATCCTCAACCACTACCAAAATATGTGAGGCGACTCACCAAATATTGCTGCAAACTTAATGAAATCCGGAATGCTAGAGTCTATGATGCTCAGCAGGCACTCCCTGCATACATGCCTCCAACATTCCTGAACAAGAAAGGACCCATTGAACAGAATTTCTTAACAAATCTGGCCCTAGACAAGATTATTGATGCTCGGATCAATTTGAGACATGACCTCGAGCCTTATTTCAAGAAAGCTAAACAAGGTCAGGCGGTATGGAAAGATGTCCTTAGAATTATTCAGGAAGCTAGAAATAGCTGGATCAGGTATATGAATAAATGGTCAAAAGGGGATGATCTAAGGAAAAGGATTCTTAAACCAGGGTTGATAAGGAAACCTAATGAGGAATTTCCTTTGGAGGAGTTTGCTGATTTGATGCCAGAACAGCAAGCATGGATTAAGGATGCAGAGAAGAGAGAAGCTGAGAGATCAGGCAAAAACAGGAAGCAGAGATCAGATGCAAAACAGACACCTCAAAATATAGTAAGGAACATTTTCAGAGAATCAGTTGTTAATGAAGGACTGGAACCTGTAGCGAATTTCAGAAAAGTTTCAGCCCCATCAATAACACCAGCAGATGCAGATCTACTCATTACAGATAGACCCAATAAGATCATGAAGAGATTACCTCCAACTCTCCAACAGGAAGTTCATGGATATGTCCAGGAGAGGAAGAAAGAATTCATTGAAAAGTATGTCAAGTATGATGCTATGTGCAGGGAAAATGCTTACAAGGAGCACAGACCTTACACTGATCAAACACAAGGAAGAATTCAGCAGGTAATTATTGATGATTGGGATGCATGGAATGAGAAATATCTGAATAGAAAGGGAATGAATATCATGCTGAAGGGATTAGGCAAGAATTTTTATATTAAGAAGCACGATTCAGATGAAGACAGCACAGATGATGAGCAAAGAATTGAGAAGATGAGAATAGTTGATGAGGTTACAACCATTTTGGGAGAAAAGAATGAGGAAAATGATGAAATCCATCCGATTTTGCAAGAGAGTATGGATTGCTATTATGCAAACAAACGAAAGGCAGATCGTGAATGGGAGGAACTCATGAGAACTCAAGACAAGAAAGTTAAAAAGAAACTATCCACCAAAAAGAGGAAGTCACACAATCTCAGTTCGAGCACTTCAGATGAAGTACCAATAGCTAAGAAAAGGACTGGGAGGAAAGTGGAAACAGGCAGGTCTGAGAAAGCTAGCCGAATTCCGGAGAAGAGGAAAAATGAAGATGAGCTAGCAACTAAAGAAATTTTGGATTTGACAAAAGACTTGATGGATGAAGATATTGAAATTCTACAATCAGCTCAAGAAAAGAAAGAAGTTGTTACCTACAAAAGGAGAGGAAGATTACCTTCTGAGCAGAAGGAAACCAACCCTGAAGAATTTAAGCAGCAAGGGTCTTCTCTTGAGAATGTAGAACAATTGGGAATCATTCCTGAGAAAGAAAAGCAACAAGAAAAAGAACCTGAAAAGCCAGTTAAAAAGTTCAGGATAAAGATGAAGGCTAGAAAGCCTAAGTATGTGGTACCTGACACCAGTTCAGAAGAAGAAAAAGTCGAACCAACTCTAGGGATAGTTCCCTACACAGAGAGGTTGGAACTCACTCCTTACACTAATTTGGAAGTGGGGGATATAGATCCAGAGGGCTGGAGAGCATGCATTGAGGAACATCAACCTGATGAACAAGGATCAACTAGACCAAGCACTGATCTCCAACTAGTTCAGATTACTGGAAAAGATGATAGAGAAGGGCAAGATGAAGATCAACAAGCTCAGGTCAACAGGGATCTCATTCAAAGTCAGATTGATTTACAAGGGTTTTCAGGAGAAGATACTGAACAAGATATACCGCCAGAACAAGCTGCAGATGAGCAAGAGTTTGTGAATCAAATTGAGGAATCAGTGGCAGACATATTTCAGGAACAGACACTGGAAGATTTACAGACTTTTGAAGATATGAACTTGCATGGAACTACAGTCGGGAACATGACCTACTCTCTGGAAGGACTGATTAAAAAGTTCAGAAAATTGGCTAGAGAAGGAGGGAATGCACACACCTCAGCAGAACAAGCAAGTGAATATGCAGCTAAACTTGAGTCAGAGTTAGAGGAAATCCAACAACAAATAAATCCTGACCAAGTAATGGAACCATCTCCATTAGCAATTCAAGCTTATGAAGAAGAAGTGCAGAGAAATGAAACTCAAGAAGCTCAGCAGCGAAAGTATTTTATGGAAGACACTGTCAGTCAATATCTCAGAACACAGACGAATGCTGAAAATCAAATGAATCAATGGCTCCTTCCACCCCAAGTCAGGGATGAAGTAGTTCAGAGAGCAATTGTAAGGATGAATGATCCTGAATGGGCCGCAGAACAGAAGAAGAGAGTAGAAGAACATTTTGGAGTCCAAGGATTTCTAGATTCAGAATCTACTGCTATTCCTCTTCTATTAAACGAACCTGTACAGGAGGATCCCACAGAGAATTTAAATCAGCATAGCCTTGAAGTTACTGAGAAGGTAGATACCAGCACATCATTGATTTATGATTCAGGTATAGGCACTTCACAACATGATGACACTGATAGAGTTCAAGAAGAACATCCAGAGCCTGACCATGAGCAAAACTCAGAACAAGTTTAGGAAGAAAATGTGGAACCTGCTCAAGAAGGAGGTCAAACAGAAGAACAAGAAAATGAGAATGTTGGGGATGAGCAGGAAGAAGCACAGGAATCCGAGGGAAATGAATCAGATACATCTGAAGGATCATCCCCCAGAAAAGATGTCCCAGAATTGCTACCTGTGAATTATTGGGGAAAGAATAGCCCAAAGGTGAGGTTATCAATCCCTGATAGCATTGAAAAGAGGACTGAATTTACAGAAGAAGAAATCAAGGTTAAGTTTAATGGAAGAAAGGAAGCATTGGAGAATTACCTGGGGATGTCCAAAATGATTGTTCCAGACAAAGGATTTCATCCCAAGTGGTTGGATCATAAGTGTATCAGTTACTGGAGGAGGATCAATGAATGGGACATTTTCATGAGACACAATAACAAATGTGGTTATGTGGAACTGACCCGGGAGTTCTATGCTAACTTTGATGTTGAGGCAGAAACAACATGGATCAGAGGGAAAACAGTGCAAGTCACTGTAGAAACTCTGAATGATCTGATTCAGGCACCTTTGTTAGAACAGCCAGAAGTCAAATCCGAGGTCCTACTGAGGAAGAAAACTCAAGGAAATAAACTTGTTAATGCTAGAAAAATGGCACTGGGATTCTGTTCAACACACAGAGGAACTGAGCAGAATAAGATTCCATTGAAGAATTTGAAGCCTGAGTACCTGCCTACACTTGATTTCTACTACTCAAAGCTCAGACCTACCACAAATTTTCAAGGACCCTCAGCCGGAACTTTCGAGGGATTTGCATTGTTATGGTCAGGAAGGAAATGCAGTGCTGCACACCATGTTCTCAATGTTATTAAGTCCAGAGTTGGAGAAGATGCAGCATTGGCTTATCCGAATTTAATCAGAAGACTCTGTGAGAAACAAGGAGTTTCAATCACACCATTTTTACCAGAGATCATAAAGATAGATCCTCCTATCCCATTACCAGAAGACACTTTAAGAGGAGAGTTGATTTACCAAATGCCAGATTTAGAGGAACAAACTTCTGAAGGATCAGGATCAAAGATGCCATCTCCTAAGACAAAAAGGGTCTATCTTCCTTCAAAATCAAGATCGTATCAGTCAAGAACAACAACAAAAAAGGACAAAGACTGTAACTCCATCTCCTGCATTGAATCCTATTCCAGAAGATGAAGAGTTTGAGAACACTTCTGCACCATCTCAACCCTTGAGACAACCAATGAGGAACACAGTATCTGTGGATGAATCTCAGAATATGAGTACTTCAATCCAAAGTTTTGCACAGTCCATGGAGATGCTAGTGAAGACTATGTCAGAAGACAAGCATATTCAGAGAGAAATGGAGCAGAAGAGGATTGAACTTGAGCATGCCAGGATTCAAACTGAGGAGAAACTCAGGAAAGAGGAGATGGAGAGGCAGGAGAAGATAAGGAAGGAAGAATGGGATAGACAGGAAAGGATGAGAAGGGAGGAGATGGAAAGATTTGAAAGGCTAAGAAGAGAAGAACTTGAAGAGAGAAGACAGGAACGAGAAAGGGATATGGAACTGAGGAGGCAGGAGCAGTATAACAGTACGAGATTGGTAGACATTCTTGCCAACCTAGTCTCGGATCTAAAGAAATCTCCATCCATACCACCTAAGGATCCGGACAATGATGCAGGACCATCATGAGATCACAGGGGAGTCTTCTGAAACTTTTTTTTTTTCTTCTTTTTAATTGCAGTCTCTTTTTCTTTATTTCTTTTCTGTTTCAGTTTGTTCTGATATAACTTAGGATAGAATTAATATGAATTTATGTCATAGTATTGAATTTCAAGCTAGGATCGTAAAAATAATGATGATGATAATAAACTCAGGGAGGCTAATAAACTGATAAAGGAATAGAAGATGAGTTTAAAAAGTGGTTCCTGTGGAGACATCTACTTTATAGATTTTCACTGCAAGCATGAGCCGCTCTTGAAAACTGTTCTTAGCTGTAAGCTCTGAGATTGATTGATGTCATTACTGGATAAATAGTTTGAAGGTTTTGTGATGATATTAACCTTAGTGATTTGCATACTATAAACAATAACTGCACAAGGTTAAGAGGATTGATCTAATCTAGTCTCTCTTGGAAGATGAGTGTGCATATTAAAAAAAAAAAGAGAGAAAAAGAGAGCAAGGGAAATTTTAGAAACAGACGTGGTAAAATAATGTGGATATAAGTAGCTGGCACAGCTGCCCCTCTGATTTATAAGTTGAAGAACTTTAAAAGAGCAGAATCAAGGGCAGGGGAGTTGAAGTTTCATCTGCAATGTCAGGTCATGCGACTCCTCCTAATAATGTGAAACCGAGCTATTGAAAGCCACGGAAGGCCACCCCTTGATAAAAAAAAAAGAAGAGTGTGTATTTCATTTCAGAATACAAGATATGCACATGAGTTGGACAGGATTGAGCGTGAGAAGAGAAATCTGGCTAACTAAGGAGCAGAACAATAATTCACATAAATGCAAATCACTTTTGTTAATGTTTCCATGAAATCTGGTGAATTCCAAGTCAGGTATGAAGCATCAATCAGTTGAAAGAGTTGAGCTTGGGATAGTTGGAAAAGAGAAGGTAGTGATCCAGTGGAGTCTTACATGAACATCTTAATCCTGGAAGCCACTAATTGGACTTATTCTTTGAAACTTTACAAGTTTCTTACCACTTGAGGACAAGTGTTTCTAAATGTGAGGATGGTGATGACAGTCTTTTGTGACTGTCATTTGCGTCCAATTTAGTGTCTTAATGATGATCTTTTGCTCTTAATTCCATTGATTTATGATGAATAATCATAGAGGATTAGAAAAGATGAAAGAAGAATTAAGATTGCAAAGAAGTTGGAAATACATTGAAAATGGCTTGAAATTCTGAGTTTTCTTTGTAAGTCTCGCACGCAGTGTTTCTATTGAACTGATCCACGCTTTGTTATGCAGAAGGAAGTTAAGCTGGAAAACAGCAGGAAGTGGAAAGGACATAGCGAGGAAAGAAAAGGAATGGTGCGAGGGCTTGTGTTTGAAGTCAGGAGAAGATTTAAGGAAAATGTGCAGATGCTGAAGTCCACGCGATGATGATTGATATCGCGAGGAAAGGAAGTTTGTGCAAGACGGAAGTTTTATCCGACATGGCAAGAAGCAGAATTCTTTGGAGAAACTGTGAGACCTCGCCTTGTCAAGAAAGATGATTACATTTCTGACTCTCGCTTTGAAGGAACTGGACAAGGCGAGAGGAGAGCTATTCTGATGCGAGCGGTTATCATCCAAGGCAGAAGCAGTTACAACGCCCATCTATAAATAAGACCCTTGGGGAATCAGCTCAGCAGGCGGGAGATTGAAGAGAATAGCTCGATTTTACTCTCCAGTCCACTTTTTAGAATTTAGTAGGTAGGTTAGGATTTAATTTTCTCTGCAATTTACTTTAATGTTCTTCAGATTTGTAATTTGTTTTCGTAGAACTGTAATTCAATTTCGCAGTAGATCTCTTTAAGATTAGTTGTTAGATTAGCTAGAGGATACCCTGGGAGGAGAGTTGCTTTCGGATCGCTTGTTCATCCATCATGACGATCATCATCTAGACTCCGACTCGTTCGCTCATCTTTGCATTATTCTGATAGCAATCAGATTTCCAGGTGTATTCGTTTTCAATTCTTTGTTATTTGAGATACAAGAAGAATGATCAGTTATCAGATTATGAATTTCTTATCTTTCTGGTTTCTATTTCTATTTCGTAATTCTGTTTCAGCAGAGTATAAACCTCAATTTCATCATTCAATCTGAATTTTGCATCATATCTTTAATTCGATTTTCGAAGATCATAACACTTCCATATTTTTAATGCACAAATTGTTCGTTCCAATTACGTAAGACATGTGGATATTGTGACTGAGTTAGGTATGATCTGGCAGAATTATGAACATATTCGATTTTCTGTCAATATTGTGTTTACAGAAGAGAATCATAAGGATTAATGTTCAGAACTCTAAAAGGTTCTTAGAGACCCATGCAGTGTTAATCATCGCTTGATAATCATTAAGAATCAATAGCTTTGAGTTCATGAATTTGGATGCAAAAGATTCTGTGTTCATAATTTTCTACAACAGAAATTCCAGAAGTTAGTTATGACAGTTATAAATTCTGATCATTTACTTCGAATAAGGATATTCCCTCATTTCATCCTAAAAGATGACGCGAGGAAATATCCAGACAGATCTATGATAACAAAGGCTATTCAAATACTCACGCGATGTCAATCTGACAAAGCGAGAGGATCAATCTATAACAGCAATAGACTTGATATCCATTTTATAGTGTATCAATCATTTACTTTTACTTCTTATATGTATATAACCCCTATGTATAAGTAGGAATTGAGTACCTCGCCGCATTCTTACAGAAACCATCGCGAGGCATTCAGTTCTTTGTATAGACAAAATCTGGGGAACATTCTTTGAATATTAGCTCCCTCCACGCTGTACAGACATAGCGTGCGGAAAATTTGAATGTTCATAGTTTGAAACCCAAAATAGTTACTGCGAGCTATTTTGGACACTTATTTTGCAGAGTTATTCCTCAAATTCTTTTTCTTGGGAAAGTTAATTCCTAATTCTGTCTAGTTTCCAATGTATATTTTGGAAGCATTCTTGCATTTTGAGTAAGAGGATTCAGAACCCTCAACGTCTTTTTATACATATAATACTACATATACATATAATATTTTGGGATATTTCCCAGTATATGATGAGTAATCTTACTTCATGAATACAAATTTACAACTCATATGTGCATCACGTATTACTATTTTATACTGTACACTGAGAGAGAAAATGATATAGGTTTTCTCAATCATTATTTACTCAGGACTGATAAAGAACAAACTTGTTCTTCAGTTGGGCATTTAGTACCTGTCGTTTAAAAGGGAAAGATGTTTCAAGAACCATCTTTTGTCCTAAAAATTAGTAGAGTATCAGGAAGATTAATTTCCGGGGTTCATGGTATTATAGTTATCACTATAAACTATGAGTAGGAGATTAAATATTTCTACTACAGTCTACTAATCCTGAGTCAAATCATGGATATTTGGAACTGTTTACAGAGATTTCTCGAGCTAAATCGTTTATACAAATCTGAGTAGTCTGGATAAGTCAAGGAACTTGAATAGCAACTTCATCTTGATATACTTACAAGACTATTATTCCTTATGAATACTTGCAGGAATTACTCTGAAGAAATAAGTCCTATGAAAACATTGGATGATAGATTTAAATATAAGCTTTTTCATTTGTTGTAGAGGACATCCAATACAGGATCATAAGATCAGTTTGATCAGGGTAATAAAAAGAACAACTTCAAGTTCAGATGAATATAGTATGATTTAGAAGTGACCTCGAGTTGTCAAAGGCTTAATCTGAGTCTGAAAGAAAAAGATTAAGTGATGATTCTGAAAGCTTTTATCACAGAAAGAGTCTGACAGATCATTCTGTGATGATAGTATTCCATGATTTCAGAGCTTAGAATGTCATGACACTGAATCATAAGTACCTGTCTTGGGAAGTGATTGAAGACATGAAGAATTGATTAAGTTGTGTAAAGGATTTTTCTATCTCAATGAACTTTCATTATGTTTTAGCCAATGAAGTATGATAATCTCACCATATGCCTATTTCATTTGATTTGGTTTGTAATATCTTAAACACGTGAATAAGATCATAATGTTCTACATCATTTTAATTGCTTTCTTTACTACATTTACAGCTTTAAGCATTTACATTTCAATAGTAGTCTTAGTAAACATCATTACAACATTCTTAAATCAAGAATAGAGACAGAATCTAAAGCTAATAATTCTATTAAAACACTTCTATCGTGTAACTCTCTTTTGAACGATCCCGACAATTAAAATAAATATTGCAGCTTGATACCGTGCGCTTTCGGTAGGAAAAACTAGGCAAGCTTTCTAACAGCCCTATAGGAATTATAGTGTAAAGGCTGTCGGGGGGCACTAACAGCCCTATAGGAATTACCGTGATGAGCTCTATCTAGCAACATTCATTTCTGCTTGGATTTGTGGATTTGCGCTTCCCCATGGCCGTGTAGGCATGGTTCGACCATCTGTCTTTCGAGTTGCCAGTCGCATGGCGCGTGGCACACAGTTTTCCTTGGCTATCCCCGTGTTGGCGAGCATATACCGAGGCTTGAGGATGATATGCACGTCCACTGACTTGAAGCAGTGCAATGCGGTTTTTCCTCTTCACTTTGTTTATCCGTGGCTCGCGGGACACTTTCCGACCCATGAATGGCTGGAGGTTGCGGGGAACCCGCCCATGGTGGGGTTTTCGGGTGTAGATGCCTTTAGACGTATCAGTTATACTGCCGCCCAGAGATTGTTTACCAACATCTCACCTTCTTCTTTACTGTGCTTTCGATTCACCACTGTGACGGCTCCTTTCACCTTTCATGACAATGAGTTCCTTATCAATTCCTCTAGAAGAGATATTCTCATTTGTGTACGTTCGGCTTACTTGACGTTTAGATGCGGGTCTTCTTGCATTGTTGAGGCATACAGTCCACATCGTTTTAGCCGGAGATTCAGGTTTTGTCAGCACATCCCGGGGCCATTGAAGGAAGAGATCCTTTCTGGAGATCCGAGCGAGTTATACCGGTTATGGTTGGTGAGCACCCAGTTTCTCACGAAGGCATCTCTTACATATCCTGGTGTATCGGGTTCCATCCTTTCGACAACCCGTGATTATGCCAAGTGGTGTTCCCGCTGTCATGATCCGCCTAGCAACAATTCGACCTCCGCCGTCCGTGTTAGCAATGATGAAGCACTATCGCCCAACTTTGCCCTAAACGCAGTGCGTTCGCCGGCACAACCTCTGTTGAAAAACAAAGAAGTAATTTCCGCTTTATCTTTTTCTGATGAAGGGAGGGATGAGGTTTTTAACTTAGACCATCTTAGTATCCCTTCATGCATTTTTGAAGAAGAAGCACCTTTAACAGGACTTTTAAATGAAAGTTTTGATGTCTTTGTTCTATTCCTTGATTTTGTCTTTCTTTGGCTTCTTCGCTTGTACTTATGCTTTCCCTGTTTCCTTTCAGGTTGTGGGCTTGGGCAGCACATCGGCACCCTGATGATGGTGATGATGATGTAGGAAGCAGTGCCAGTGTTCCTATACCCTTGACACGTGCCCCGCGCGTCCCTCGAGCAGATGTAGTGCCATCACCCACCCTTCCTTTAGTAATGGCCGATCCTATTGCACACTTACCATCTCCGGCAGTGCGCCCTTGGAGAAGGCTACTCCTGCAACAACTATTATTACCCCTGATGAAATGAAGAGGCGAGCAAGCTGGAAGGTAATGGACTATTATTGGGAGATAGTGAGAGACATAATTAAGGATGCGCCTTTGGAGAAGCTTGCGAGGGGTCGAGCTGCAGCGGATGAGTTTCTTGGCTCCATGAGGGATTGCAAGCAGGACACATCTCGGCTGGAGTTATCATTGCACCGTTTCTTCGATGGGGCCACGATGCTTCAGGATTTGCGTATGAGGGTGGAGTCGCAAGAGTCGTTGCAACTAGCCGAAGCGGAGCTGGCCAAGAGAGATGTTGAGTTGCAAGCCAAGACGGAAGAAGTTAAGGTGTTGGGCGCCAAATTAGAAGAGTTGAAGAAACAAATGGTCGAAATGGAGTCATCTCTTCAGCGAGCTACAGGAGAGGAGCAAGTTCTTAGCGAGGCGCGCGCATCTCAAGAGGCGGTTGTTTTGAAGATCAAGAATTCCCCAGGCCCATCTGCCGAAGATTCCGCCAACTTGAAGATGATGGAAACGGCTTTCAAGAGGTCCCGAAAGGAGTTGCTACATCTACAACCTTACTAGCTTCATCATTCTTTTGTTCTTTATTCTTTGTTTTTCGCATTCTTCATTGCTTAGTTCACATGGAATTTGTATCTTGATCCCCTGGTGAAATAAAGCTCTCATTTCTTCATTATTTACATCATGAATGCACTTGCAAGCCCCGATGCAAAACTTTACACCATCCTTCAAATTTGAATACTAAAACACTTTATAACTTCTGCAAACCAAGTGATGGATTAATTTAATAAATCCATTCAACATTTTTTAAGCGATGTGTTGAATTTAACTCATATGCTCAAATTTATTCTATCAAGTAATGGATTAAATTTAATCAACCCATTTTTTTTTGCAAGTGATGGATCAAATTCTATCAACATTTTTTTGTGTAATGGATTAACTTAACCCAACTACATTTTCTCCATCAAGTAATGAACCAACATAATTAATCCAATTACTTGATTGATTTTTTTTTTGTTTATGACTGAACTTAGAAAAATGATTTCCAAGTTGCCTACGTACCCTGTGAAGGGATCAAGCCATTACGTAGTTCAAAACAAATTGAATTTGTTTATTTTGAGCCGTACACAGTTTATACTCTTGCGGGCCAGGAGTATTACATTTTTTGCATTTTTTTTTGTGACGTGCAGTTTAGGCTCGTGCGTCAAGGAGCATTTTCCTTGTCCATTCTTCAAGCGTAGAACTTCTTCAAGAACCGTCCGTTTATCGGTCCGATGCTCACTCCGTCGTTATCTAGCATTATGTAGGCTCCGTTTGTGAAGACTTCCGTGATGACGTATGGTCCATCCCATTTGGAGGTGAACTTGTTCCCACTGCGGTAGTTGATGACAATGGGTCTCCGGATGGCGAGGACGAGATCTCCAACTTGGAACGAGCGTGCCTTGACTTTCTTGTTGTAGAACTTCGAGAGGCGGGCTTGGTAGCATTCCAACCTTTGTTGTGCTTCGAGCCTTCTTTCATCAAGGGCTTCCAATTCTTCCAAACGCAGTCGGGCGTTGTCTTCTTCAGTGAGTCCTTCTTGGATGGCGACTCTTAACGACGGGATTTGGATTTCCAGCGGCAACACGGCTTCCACTCCATAGACCAACGAGTATGGCGTTGCCTTGGTGGGTGTGCGGAAAGTTGTTCGATATGCCCATAAAGCTTCGTTGATTCTCTCATGCCAATCCCGTTTTGACTTGGAGACTACTTTCTTCAATAAACCGCATAAGGTTTTGTTGAAGGCCTCTGCCAGTCCATTTGCCGGCGGGTAATATGCAGAACTCTTTCGCTGAGTAAATCCAAACTTCTCACACAACTTGGTGATGGTGCTGTTGACAAATGATCGTCCGTTGTCTGTCATGATGTAACGCGGGACGCCATAACGGTAGATGATATTGATTCGGATGAAACTAGCAACATGTTCCCCTTTGACTTCTCTAAAGGGTGCAACTTCAGCCCACTTGGAGAAATAATCCGTAGCAGCAAGGATATAGCCATGCCCCCCGGAAGACTTTGGCAATGGTCCAACGATATCCATGCCCCATGCGTTAAACGGCCATGATGCCACAGTTGGATGCAACGGCTCAGGAGGTTGGTGGATGAAGTTGGCGTGAAATTGGCAGGCTTGGCACTTTCGAGCAAACTCCATGCAGTCTCTAACCATCGTTGGCCAATAGTATCCCATTCTCTTGATGCGGAAATGTAGCTTCGGCCCCGATTGATGTGCACCGCAGATCCCCGCATGTACTTCTTCTAATGCCTGAACAGCTTCAGTGGAGCCCAAACAACGGAGTAGAACCCCTTCGAACGACCTTCTATACAAGGTGCCATTAAAGTAGAAGAATCGGGCAGCACATCTTCGGATATCAACCTTTTTTCTCGGATCCTCGGGTAACTTCTGATGCTGTAAGTAGTCTACCAAAGGTTGTCTCCGATCTTCTTCTTCGTCGATTTCAAATACTTCAGCGGTCGTATTCTCGTCGAACTCCTCATCGTCTTAAAAAACCGGAGGTATCACCCATCCCTTAGTCAACGTGATACACATCTTGTCTTCTAGAGAGGCAAGCGTTGACGCCAACTTTGCAAGGGAGTCAGCTTGCCGATTTTGGCTTCTAGGGACATGTTCAATCGTCACATAACGGAGATATGCCATCAATCTACGTGCGTATTTGTGATATGGCACCAGATCCGGCTTCTTGACTTCATATTTGCCAAGTAGCTGGTTGACTATTAACTTGGAGTCGCCTTAGATTTGAAGGTGCAGTTGTTTGGCGTCGACTGCCATTTCGAGTCCCAAGATCAGTGCTTGATATTCAGCAACATTATTGGAGCAATTTCTAGTGAGGGTAATTGAATGAGGTAAGATCTCACCCGTTGGAGTGACGAAGACGATTCCTACTCCAGCTCCTTCCTTGTGGGCAGCTCCATCGAAGTACATTTTCCATGGTTGTCTAGCTTCAGTTAGCATCACATCTTCGTCCGGAAGGTCGTCAGAAAGAGCCCATTCAGCAGGTATCGGATGATCAGCTAAGAAGTCGGCCAGGGCTTGTCCTTTGATAGCCTTTTGTGGTACGTAAACGATCTCGAACTGTTGAAACAACAAATACCATCGTGAAAGTCTTTCAGAGAGAGCAGATTGAGACAACACATGCTTGAGAGGATTTGCTTTGGATACAAGATGTACCGTGTGAGCTTGGAAGTAATGCTTCAGTTTGCGGATGGCGAATACCAATGCTAGACAAAGCTTTTCGATTGGACGGAACTTGAGCTCGTTCGGCGTCATCATCCGACTTAGATAGTATAGTGCGTTTTCCTTGCCCCCATCATTTTCTTGAGCCAGCAAGGCGCCAACAGAGTTTTCTTGGGCAGCTACGTATAGGATCAACAGTCGTCCGATCACTGGAGCAGCTAGCACTGGCGGCTTCATCAGATAAGCTTTGATGTTGTCAAAAGCTTTCTTGCAGGACTCATCCCACTCGAACGGGATACCTTTCTTCATGAGCTTGCTGAACGGTTGGCATCTTCCAGCAAGATTGGAAATGAACCTCCGGATGTACGCGAGCTTGCCTTGAAGGCTCTTCAACTCATGGATATCCCGTGGCTCCGGCATCCTCAAGATTGCGTCAATTTTGGCTTGCTTGATTTCAATTCCGTGATTCCGTACGACAAAGCCAAGGAATTTTCTAGAGGACACGCCAAACGCGCACTTCAACGGATTCATCTTCAGTTGATGCTTGCGAAGGCGTTCGAACACAGTCCTCAAGTCTTGTAGATGATTGACTCGTTCCTTGGTCTTTACTACGAGATCATCGACGTAGCATTCAACCAGGTTGTGCAGCATGTCGTCGAAGATCTTTTGCATGGCACGTTGATACGTTGCCCCCGCATTCTTCAGGCCGAAGGGCATAACTTTATAACAGTATATGCCTTTTGGAGTCCGGAACGGAGTCATCTCTTCGTCTTCAGGCGCCATCTTTATTTGGTTGTAGCCGGAAGACCCATCCATAAACGACAATGCTTCATGTCCCGTGGTGGCATCAATCATCAACTCGGTGATCGGCAACGGGAACTCATCTTTCGGGCAAGCCTCATTCAGATCGCGAAAGTCCACACAGACTCGAATTTGTCCATTCTTCTTCCTCACCGGGACGATGCTTGAGATCCAGGGTGGGATATTGCACCTCACAAATGAAGCCAACGTCAATCAGCTTGTTGACTTCAGCTTCAATTTGTGGGAGAAGCTCAGGGCGGAACCGACGTTGTGCTTGCTTCACGGGTCGTGCATCCTTCTTCACTGCAAGGCGGTGGACGGCTATCTTGGGGTCCAGACCGGGCATTTCCTTGTAGGACCATGCAAAGACGTCTCTGAATTCTTGGAGTAGTGCCACATACTTTTCCACCTCATCTACGGTCAGTAAGGCACTGATAAACGTCGGGCGATGATCTTTCTCATCTCCTAAGTTCACTTCACAGAGTTCATCCACAGTGACCTTGATTTCTTCTTCAAGTTGCATCGGCGCTGCGTTGGCGTCTTCTTCACTTGGCTCACCGCAGTCAATGGTGATATGATGAATGTCAACTTTGTCAGCTTGATCATCTTCGTCATGCTTTGTGAAGATGATGGTCCGTTTCTTGAGCTTTAGCCATTCGTCGGATGAGACAGTCCACTCAACTTGACGCTTCATGCGGGAAGGTACGGTGCTTCTCACATCGTTGCCGTAGTTAGGGTCGTCCAATATCCCTTGTTTTACCGGAGACCGCTCTTTGCTAGCCGATGTTTTGATTTGTGATTGGCGTTTTGTAGAACCTAGCCTTTTGAAGACGGATTTTGCAGAGTCTTTTTTGGCAACAGCCCCGAGCCTATCGAAAACAGTTGGCTTCACTTCTTTGTTTGCTCGAAGCCGGCGAAAGACGGATTCTTTGTGTTCGATTGTCTCCGTTGAGCCAAGTCTATCATGGACACTTCGTTTTTGCTCTCCTTTTGACGGACTACCGATGCGATCAAATGCTGACTTTCGTGCAGGTTGGTCCTTTGGAGCATGATCCTCTTGATTTGCTTCTTCGGTGATGTAACTGGCCGTAGCTCGTTTTATGACGATACGAACCGGTGCCTTCACTGTTTGTTCCGCTTTGACGAATATGGGCGCTTTCGATGCTTGGGGCGCCGTGTCAAATTCCGCAACATACCCAAGTCCACTCCGGTCACCTTTTCTTCGATTGTTGTCCGAGAGCTTTCCCAATGGCGATGGCTCATTTGGGTTGAATCCAGACTTGGTGAGCAGCTTGAATGCCTTTGGACCGAATTCCTTATCGTTCTTTAGCCGGCGTGCCTCACTACCTTTGAGTTGAATTTTCACCGTTTTCTGCGACATGCCAGGATCAATGGGCGTTAGTGGGAGTGTAAGCCCCTCGAATGCCTCTTCCAGGATCGATTTTCCCTTATCATCACGGACTGGTTGATCATCTTTACGTTCTTCTTCCCCGCACGAAGGTGCCTTAGCCTTGGACGAATCAAGGTAGTATTTAGCATCCCCGTAGTAAGACTCGGCCACCGCGAATGGTTTGTCATCGGCGATAACCCTTTTGACGATGCCGTTGTGCACGTACTTGAAGCATTGGTGCCATGTTGAGGGAACAACGCCGTTTTCATGGATCCATGTCCGGCCAAGAAGCATGTTGTATGATGTTCTTGCGTCAATGACGTGGAAGTATGTGTTTGCAACCATCTCATCAATTTGCAAACGGACTCGGATTGCACCAAGGGATTTTTGCCCCCCTTGGTTGAAGCCTTGGATCAACATTTTGCTATTGGATAGTTCTTCCTCAGAGATGCCCAATTCCTTCAGGGTGTGAAGTGACATGATGTTGACGGCAGAACCCCCGTCTATCAGGACGCGGTTTACTCGCTTGTTGTCCACGTATCCAACGACGAACAATGGTCGGTTATGAGCCTTCGAATTTTCCAGCTCCATCGGCATGTCGTTGTCATTGAACGTGATGGACAGCATGCATTCGTTGAGATGCGAATGATCCACAACTTGTTTGGTGTGGTCTTGCTTCGATGTGCTCCCAACTTCGAAGACGGTGTTGCACGTCGTGGACTTGTCGGGAACTTTGATCTCAATCGATCCAACTTGGATGGAAATGGTGTTGGCCGTCTCTGCTTCGTCTGCCAAGGTGATTTTGCCTTGTTTGACGAGATCCATGACTTTGTCTTTGAAAACGAAGCAATCTTGGATCGTGTGGCTCACCAAACGGTGGTATTTGCAGTATAGTGGGTCGTTGGTCATCCCCGCTTGCTCGGGACGTTTCATCCTTGGTAGCTCGATGAGGTTTTCTTTCATCAAGTCATCGAAGATGCCCGGTAGATCGAAATTGAGGAATGGGTACGTCTTAGCCCGTCTATCTTCCAATGACGACTTTTGACGTTGAGCTTGTGGTGGCTTTGGCTTGTCGTTTGTCACCGGCTCCTTCCCACGCACCTTTACGAAAGCGGCGCCTGTTGCCATTGCATCCTTTGTGGGTGGCTTCGATTGTGGCTTGCCTCCCTTCTTCCATTCGACTCGGTTGTTTGTACGAGTTTGTTGAACGGGCGGACCATAGGCTCCACTTGACGCCAAACTTAGCTCCATGTCGTGAGCACGAGTTGCAAGCTCCTCGAATGTCCGGGGACGAATGTCTTGCAGGATGTATCGTAGGCCCCATTGCATGCCTTGGATGCACATCTCAATCGCCGACGTCTCAGACAAGCGATCCTTGCAGTGGAGGCTCAGGCTTCTCCAGCGGTTGATGTAGTCGATCACCGGCTCGCCCTTTGATTGTTGCGTGTTCGTCAATTCTATCATGCTGACGGTACGCCGTGTGCTGTAAAAACGGTTCAGAAACTCTTGCTCAAGTTGATCCCAACTGTCGATGCTGCCGTGCTCCAAGTCGGTATACCATTCGAACGCATTCCCCTTTAGTGAACGAATGAATTGTTTGACGAGGTGATCTCCAAACGTACCCGCTTCGTTGCATGTCTCTACAAAATGGGCGATATGTTGCTTGGGATTCCCTTTGCCGTCGAACTGTTGGAACTTGGGCGGTTGATAGCCTGCTGGCATCCTCAATGAGTCGATGCGGGCGCTGTATGGCTTGAGATACGTCAAAGAGGATTTTGATCCTGCCGAGACCTCTTCCTTCAGCGTTCCCGTGATGAACTCTTTCAGTTGATCAGCCGAGATGAAGCCGTCAGGAGTCACTTGGACGTCAGCGGTTGCTTTTCCTTTTGCCGAAGCGCCTTGCCGGGAAGTCTCTCCATCGTCGCGTATCTCCACGGGTTTGTTCACCGCTTGGCCGCCGTTAGAGCCATCCAGTCTGTTCATCATTTGCTCCATACGTGCATCTTGCAACTCGGATCTCTTTGCAAGCATTTCCACGATCTTTGTCAGGTTGGCCATTTGCTCTTCAAGAGTGCTGGCTTGGGTTGTCATTGCAGCAGCATGACGCAGGGCGGATGTTTCTTCTTGATCTCCCCGCGGGCTTGACAACGGCGTGGAAGATCCCGATCTATGGTTGTTTCCTTCTTCCAGCAGCGGCATATCCGCATCAACTTCTTTTCCGCGCGCAGCATCGGCGGCCTCCATCGCTTTCTTCATATTCCTTGTGGTGACGTTGGGCATAGCGGCACCGGATGTTGAAGAGTTGCTCTTGGAGGTGTTCCTTGAAGCCATTGGATTTCGTTGACGACGTCTGGAGGAGATGAAAGGCAGAAGTGTCCCACTGGGCGTGCCAAAATCTGTAGGTGCAAAAATGCGTAGACAGAAACTGCAAAATACTTTTATTAATTTCACAATAAAATGTCTACAATTACAGAGAATTTGAATGAATTTAAAGGAAATATGTGAAGATCAAACGATATGAGTGTTCGACTTCTGTTACTCCTTTGATTCCTCCAACCTTGAAGACGTCGAGATGCTTTTGTGCTTCTTCTTCGGCTTCTTGGAATTTCTGCAGCGTTTTGTTGCTGTAGATCTCAAGTGTTTGAGTCTTGAGAGTGATTAGGGTATGAAGATGTGTGTCTGGAAGTGAAGTCGTGACCCCAATGTGTGCAAGGGACACCTCTATTTATAGAGGAAAATCCTAGGGTTTGTGGATGATGGACCAATCGATGGGCTGGTCCAATCCACATTTCTATTGGGTCAGTGAGCATGTGGGCCTTTCATCTGGGCTTGTTCACATTGACTGATTTCCATGGACTGTCCTGCTTCAAGTGTCCATTGGATCATAGGCTTGTGGGTCTTTCATCTGGACTTTTCCACATTGGCCCAACATATAATTAAATCAATTTGACATGATGGATCCAAATGACCCAATAAATATTAATAATTATTTCAAGCATTTAATTCATTTAAAATGCTTAAAATTAATTAAATTAATATTTAAATTTGCACGTGTCGCATTTTTAGTGGCGAATAAATTTCACGTGTTTACAGTCAACATTAATAATAAGATTTAACTGCATGATTCTAAACGTAAAGAGACGTACACAAATACCTAAGTATATAAACTTTTGGAAATTTAACAAGAGGAATTTACTATAAGTCAAAGGGTTTCATAATTTATGGGATAGATTATATGTTCTCGCATAGCTAATATTTTATTTTTCTACTTTTGTTTCCACTTGGGCACTTATGTCCACAAGTCTTACAAATCACCATTCGCTAGGGCTCTTATGTCCACAAGCCTCATGGTCGATATTTCACTAGGGCTCTTATGTCCTCTAGTCGTACGCTTGGGCTCTTATGTCCACAAGCCTCATATCAATATTTCACTAGGGCTCTTATGTCCGCTAGTCGTACGCTTGGGCTCTTATGTCCACAAGCCTCATAATTAGTGTTTCACTAGGGTTCTTATGTCCGCTAGTCGTACGCTTGGGCTCTTATGTCCACAAGCTACATAATCAAGATTTCATAGTTCCCAATTCGATCATAAATCATAAAGTTTTCAAAATTGTTGAAAGTGTCGCAAGGACAGTTTTCCATGAATCTCAAGGTTTAGTAAGCGCACACGTCGCAGATTACGCCTTTTGGTTTCAAAAATTCATTCTTAAGGCGGTTACTATGAAATTTACTCAGTGTACCAACGACACCCTAACGAACAACTTTTGTGTTTTGGGTTTCTCGAAAACGGGTAAGGAAACAAGTCAAATTTTACGATATTCTTAAAAAGTATAATCTGCCACTTTCCGGTAACAGCGCACTGTTTTTAAAACATGTTTCCGACATAGTAAACGAACTCCGAAAATTATGAAATTTTACAGGCATGTAAATGACACAAAAATGAACAAGTTATATTAGAGGTATTTTGTCCGGAAACACACCGGATCAGATCAGATCCGCGCATCAAGTTCGGATAAAAATCTGTCAAGTTTTCTTTTCAAAAACACAGGCTGTTCGGATCAATTTGAAGATTCAAACGTTAACGAAAGTTCACGAAATTTTACGGGCATAATATTGAGACAAATATCTACAACTTTTATGTTCACATCAAAGATTGGTTTCGACCGAAGGTGAGAGAAAAATCCACATGAAGTCCGCATATGAAAGCTGTCAGGATTTTCGAAAGTATTTAAAAACGCAGAATCTTCTCGGTGAAATTTCGAGTATCAAAACTTAACGAAAACGCGTGAAATTTTACGGACACAATATTTAGACAGTTAGCTAAAACTTATGTTTTTACATAAAAGTTTAGTTTTGACGGGATCCATTAGAAAAACGTCAAGGGAGTCGAACACGCAAAACTGTCACAGGTTGGGTTTTAAACGAAAACGCAGAATATACCAGATTCGATTTGACGGACCAAACATCGACGAAAATTTCTGAAAATTTAACACAGTATACTTTAAGTCCTTAGGAACAATTTTGTAGTTTTAAGTTTCTCCGTTTGAAAGCTCGAAAAGGGTCTAAAAATTGGATTTCAGAAACTGCGCATAGGGAGGGGGTTTGGGACAGATTTTCGTATCTTGATTAAAACTTGCA
Source organism: Hygrophila difformis (assembly GCA_030278955.1). NCBI lineage: Eukaryota > Viridiplantae > Streptophyta > Magnoliopsida > Lamiales > Acanthaceae > Hygrophila > Hygrophila difformis. The sequence continues at coordinate 60,290,224 of JAOANR010000008.1, forward strand.
TTCCATTCGATTTTAGGGCACCAAAACGGTTATGAGAAGAATCAACTTACAGAGTATGAGTTCTAGGATTATTTGGGATGGTCGGCGGCGCCTGGAATCTCGCTCCACACGTCTTCCTTGTCGGATTCCTCGTCGACGGTTCACGAATCCTTACAAGTTGGGGTTTTTGAAAGTTTTGAGGTGGAGGTGGATTTTTGGGCGGCTGCAAGGCTGATTGGAGGCTAGGGTTTTTGTGCTTAATTATCCAAGAACCTTTCCTAATCAGCCTAAGGTAAGTTTCCATGTTTGGGTCGCAAAATCGGGGCCAAGATCGTGCGTTTCCATCCTTGTCCGCGTCTATCCGGTTTGCTGCTGTGTTGGCGCGGTGTTGGCGCGGACCGCGCGGGGACCGCGCGGCTCCGGTCTGGACCGCAGTCCGGACCGGGTCGTGCGATTCGTCGGGCCTTTTCTCCTCTATTTCGAGTTTCTATCCTCCTACATTTTCGGGCTCGATTTTTCGGGTCATTCTCGGATTATAAATTCTTATCTTAAATTTATCTCGTTTCGAATTAATCCCGTATTCGAAATTTTGAGTTCGTCGCGTTTGGATTCGTCGGCTTCTAATTCGTCGTCCTTTGGCTCCCGTGTATTAATTTATTTATTTAAATCGTTTCCGACTTCGCGGGTTCTTAGAATTAAAATTCTTTTCTTTCTTGAATTTAATTCTAATTCTTTTGACTCGATTCATGGAATGCCTCTGGGCTTCCTTTCCCTCTTTTATTCCATTTTGATTTTTTTTTTTTGAATCTATCGGCGTTTCATTTCCGAGCAATAATTTATTGTGATAAATTATTTTCTTCTTCTCGGAGATATTTCAACCTTGATCGGATTGAGAAATAAATTTGATTCCTTGAACGCCGATAAAAATCCCGGGTATTACAGTCTACCCCCCTTAAGCATCAACTTCGTCCTCGAAGTTGTGTTTCGGCTTTTATTATTTTATTATTTTGTAATATTGTGTTATTGAATTATTGTTTGATTGTTGATTGTTGTTGTTTGATTATTGTTTGACTGAACCCAGAATTGAAATTTCCAAGTTGCCTACGTACCCTGTGAAGGGATCAAGTCATTACGTAGTTCAAAACAATTCGAATTGTTTATTTTATTGATTTGGAATACATAATATTCGGGTGGTTACATCCTCCCCCCCTTAAGATTACAGTTATGTCCCCTTAACTGCCTATGCATTATTCTCAAGGATGTTCGAGTTTTGACCTTGTTCCCTTTTTCAGCTTCTCCCTGCTAGAGGTTCACCAGATCCATTCTCCTTTCGATCGCCTCCTCCGGCGTTCGACATCCCTTAGCCATGTGACCAAACTTGCCGCACTTATAGCAGGCTCCAGGCTTCGGGCACCGGCGCACCAGATGCGGTCGATTGCACCGCGGGCATTTTGGTATGAGTGCACCACAGTTATCATTCCCTCTAGACCCATCGAATCTAGCTTGGTCATTGCCCATCCTAAAGTTATTATTCTTGTTCTTATTACGATTCTTCTTCTCAAATCCTTGCGAGTTTTTGCTCGATTCGTCATTGTCCTTTCGCTTTAATTGTTGGACACGAGCGACTGTTACTGCCCGGTCATATACCGCCTGCAAAGTCGTGCATTGTCCTCCCACCAATATCTCTCGAATATCAAGATTCAAACCCATCTCGAACTTCTGCGCCTTGTCGAAGTCAGTTGGCACCATTGCAGGAGCAAATCTAATCAGCTCCTTAAACTTGGCATAGTACTCTTGTACCGTTTGCCCACCTTGTTTTAAATGGACGAATTCTTCATACTTTGCGGCCTTAATGCTCATTGGGTAAAACCTTTCCCTCAAGACCTCCTTAAATTCTTCCCATAGGAAGGCTTTAGTTAAATTTCCTTGGAGGTTATGCCACCATTCGTCTGCCTCTCCACCAAGGTAGTAGGTCGCCACTTGGACCTTCTCGTCCTCGGGACATTTGACAGCGCTAAGGAGCTTATCAAATGTGCGGATCCAATCTTCCAGTTTGGCCGGATCTTCTTGGCCATCATAGTGGGTTGGGTGGTAAGGGTTCACTAACGCTAGGTAATTGGGTCGGGCTGCCGGCGGTGGTACACCCACTGGTGTCCTTTGTACCTCAGCGTTTCCCAAAGCTATGAGGACTTCTTCCATAGTTCTTAGGCGTTCGTCCAAATTATTGGGAATAGGAGGCGCTTGCCTTCCTACGTTATGAGCAATCTCGGTATTGTTGGGTGCGTTGGGGATGTCAGCGTTGGTGTTGTTTGGGATTTTCTTCCTCGATTTTCCCTTAGGTGCCATTTTCTGTTATCAACGCACGTGAAGATGAGTTTCTAATCTAAGGCAAGTTAGCGTTCAAGAAAACCTATAAGATAGGGTTGGCAAGAGGAGATAATGTATGGGCACGCCAAGCTTAGGTGATCAAGTTCTAGGACTAATGCAAAATTAGTCTTAAGCAAACGCTCCTAAATCAAGGTCATGTCGAATTCTAAGATAAGAGTAATATTTAATACTGATAATTCACATAAAAAAAATAGCGCAAATATTCATGGATGTATGCAATGCAATGCAATGTTATCCCAAACCCGAAAAATTATTTTATGCGTTCATCTAAACTTGTCCGAATAATTTATATATATTTTCCCATGGGTTTTTAAAATAAGACTTGGACCATGGAAATAATACTTTGAAATTTTAAAATAATAATAATAGTAGTTAAAAATTTCTTTGGGCCCCTATATTGGGCTAAAAATAAAAATAATATTTTTAAAATATTTCCGGGCTCTGATACCACTTTGTAACACCCCGGATTTGATAACCCAGGCCGGGATGCCACCGCCACACCTCCCAAGCAAGACACGAGTTCATTCGAGCTCGCTTGAGAGATGCAAGGCTAAAGGTATTTCAAAATAAATTAAAAGCAAGCCCAAAAAGATTTATTTTAAAGCTACATAGTATAATCCACACAAAATAAAATAAGTCGCAGCGGAAAATTTTAAATATGGGCCGACATGGCCAAAACGCAGCGGGTAATTTAAGTCTAACAAGATATAATATTCACAACTATTAATTAATTCCCGAGCCCCCAATATGCGTGCATGCTCATGCCATTTCTTCATACTCTGTAAAAAAATGAAACAACGGTTTTATCAGTATATAAAATACTGAGTAAGTTAATTCTTAACATAACAATAATGGGTTTTAAAATATACTTAATAAAAATTCTCCCTTTTTACTCATGCACATTTTATAATATAAAAATGTATTTTGTGAACATTAATAATAAGAATTTAACTGCATGATTCTAAACGTACTTTTGAAAATTTAACAAGAGGAATTTACTATAAGTCAAAGGGTTTCATAATTTATGGGATAGATTATATGTTCTCGCACTAATATTTTATTTTTCTACTTTTGTTTCCACTTGGGCACTTATGTCCACAAGTCTTACAAATCACCATTCGCTAGGGCTCTTATGTCCACAAGCCTCATGGTCGATATTTCACTAGGGCTCTTATGTCCTCTAGTCGTACGCTTGGGCTCTTATGTCCACAAGCCTCATATCAATATTTCACTAGGGCTCTTATGTCCGCTAGTCGTACGCTTGGGCTCTTATGTCCACAAGCCTCATAATTAGTGTTTCACTAGGGTTCTTATGTCCGCTAGTCGTACGCTTGGGCTCTTATGCCCACAAGCCACATAATCAAGATTTCATAGTTCCCAATTCGATCATAAATCATAAAGTTTTCAAAATTGTTGAAAGTGTCGCAAGGACAGGTTTCCATGAATCTCAAGGTTTAGTAAGCGCACACGTCGCAGATTACGCCTTTTGGTTTCAAAAATTCATTCTTAAGGCGGTTACTATGAAATTTACTCAGTGTACAAACGACACCCTAACGAACAACTTTTGTGTTTTGGGTTTCTCGAAAACGGGTAAGGAAACAAGTCAAATTTTACGATATTCTTAAAAAGTATAATCTGCCACTTTCCGGTAACAGCACTATTTTTAAAACATGTTTCCGACCTAGTAAACGAACTCCGAAAATTATGAAATTTTACAGGCATGTAAATGACACAAAAATGAACAAGTTATATTAGAGGTATTTTGTCCGGAAACACTCCGGATCAGATCAGATCCGCGCATCAAGTTCGGATAAAAATCTGTCAAGTTTTCTTTTCAAAAACACAGGCTGTTCGGATCAATTTGAAGATTCAAACGTTAACGAAAGTTCACGAAATTTTACGGGCATAATCTTGAGACAAATATCTACAACTTTTATGTTCACATCAAAGATTGGTTTCGACAGAAGGTGAGAGAAAAATCCACATGAAGTCCGCATATGAAAGCTGTCAGGATTTTCGAAAGTATTTAAAAACACAGAATCTTCTCGGTGAAATTTCGAGTATCAAAACTTAACGAAAACGCGTGAAATTTTACGGACACAATATTTAGACAGTTAGCTACAACTTTCATTTTTACATAAAAGTTTAGTTTTGACGGGATCCATTAGAAAAACGTCAAGGGAGTCGAACACGCAAAACTGTCACAGGTTGGGTTTTAAACGAAAACGCAGAATATACCAGATTCGATTTGACGGAACAAACATCGACGAAAATTTCTGAAAATTTAACACAGTATACTTTAAGTCCTTAGGAACAATTTTGTAGTTTTAAGTTTCTCCGTTTGAAAGCTCGAAAAGGGTCTAAAAATTGGATTTCAGAAACTGCGCATAGGGAGGGGGTTTGGGACAGATTTTCGTATCTTGATTAAAACTTGCATTCCATTCGATTTTAGGGCACCAAAACGGTTATGAGAAGAATCAACTTACAGAGTATGAGTTCTAGGATGATTTGGGATGGTCGGCGGCGCCTGGAATCTCGCTCCACACGTCTTCCTTGTCGGATTCCTCGTCGACGGTTCACGAATCCTTACAAGTTGGGGTTTTTGAAAGTTTTGAGGTGGAGGTGGAGTTTTGGGCGGCTGCAAGGCTGATTGGAGGCTAGGGTTTTTGTGCTTAATTATCCAAGAACCTTTCCTAATCAGCCTAAGGTAAGTTTCCATGTTTGGGTCACAAAATCGGGGCCAAGATCGTGCGTTTCCATCCTTGTCCGCGTCTATCCGGTTTGCTGCTGTGTTGGCGCGGTGTTGGCGCGGACTGCGCGGGGACCGCGCGGCTCCGGTCTGGACCGCAGTCCGGACCGGGTCGTGCGATTCGTCGGGCCTTTTCTCCTCTATTTCGGGTTTCTATCCTCCTACATTTTCGGGCTCGATTTTTCGGGTCATTCTCGGATTATAAATTCTTATCTTAAATTTATCTCGTTTCGAATTAATCCCGTATTCGAAATTTTGAGTTCGTCGCGTTTGGATTCGTCGGCTTCTAATTCGTCGTCCTTTGGCTCCCGTGTATTAATTTATTTATTTAAATCGTTTCCGACTTCGCGGGTTCTTAGAATTAAAATTCTTTTCTTTCTTGAATTTAATTCTAATTCTTTTGACTCGATTCATGGAATGCCTCCGGGCTTCCTTTCCCTCTTTTATTCCATTTTGATTTTTTTTTTTGAATCTATCGGCGTTTCATTTCCGAGCAATAATTTATTGTGATAAATTATTTTCTTCTTCTCGGAGATATTTCAACCTTGATCGGATTAAGAAATAAATTTGATTCCTTGAACGCCGATAAAAATCCCGGGTATTACACACATCCTACGCAATACAACTCAAATATACGCACGAATCACGCCCTGGATGTAGCGACTCCCTGAACTGACTACGGGCTGGCCACATTTCTTTGACCACTGTCACGTGTTGATGAAAGAAGGTTGGAAGTTCATTATAGTTTCTAGCACCTACCGGCCTCATCATAGTGATTTCCTCTTCCACGCTGATCTCTCCACTCAAACTATTAGCTGTGGCTTGTCCCGTCTATCAATCCCTACTAGTTGTTATCCTTGCCCCTGTTTTCCCTTTTCGTTGTTGGATATGTCTCCCTCTTCATTGTATGACTCCTAACATTGCCCGTTGCCTGCCTTTGTCTCTTTTGCTGAAATTTGTGGAAATCCTAAGCTGTTCAATATAGATAGAGCTCATGGGTTTTGTGTTCTTTATAAGATTAATGGTTTCCTTTTGTTCGGCTGCCTCATTGTTTGGTTCTTTCCTAATTTATCACAACTATTAACATGTATGTATAAGACATTTATGTATAAGGGGTTTGGGAAACTAATGGCGCTGCCTCCCAGTACTTGTTTACTACTTCTTCATTATAGTATATGATTCTGAACCTTTCCCTTCCATTTACCATGCAAAATTAAATATTTGCCACTGTCGCTTGTTATACCTCACAAAAAATGAATGCTGCTTTTCAATTGTTGTTTTCCATTTGGTGTATGAACTTTCCTTTTAAATCAAACTTATCCAAGCTAAGACAACTACAACACAAGCCTTGACAAACATCTCAATTTATCTCCAAGCATTCATTTACATGTTACAAACAACAAATAAAACAAAAAACAAGTCCCTCACCCGATATTGAAGCTTATGACTACCCTGATATTTATCTAAAAAAATTCAATAGCATTTATTTTACCTCAATAAAACCCACTTGCGATTCATAAGTTATTTATTCACTATTTTACAAACATAAAAACCCACATGCACTTACCTACAATTATTTCTTTTCCTTCCACGGGCGGTTGTACGCCCTCAATGCGCTGTGCTGTGCACAACTTTTTTGGCTAGTATATATATATATGTATATATACTAGTATTTCCCCCACCCATAGTATATATATATATATATATATACACTAGTATTTCCCCCACCCGAATGGGTGGGAATGATATGTGATAACGATAGATATAATATAGTTCGCATAAGATGATAATAAAATATAGAAATGTAATAAATATGTTGATAAATACGAAATAGTTCGCAAAAAGTGTATAACTCCATCACCATAGGAAGAAATACACAATAAGAGTCATTTCTATTTTGATAGAACTTTATGACAATAGACAAGTTTTTATGCATTGCATTTGGATATGAGAAGAATGCTTTCAAGGTTAAGTCATTAAAGACAACATTTGTTGTGGCGTTAAACTGCAACAAGAAGCAGTGATACAACAAATTAATAAAGAGAAACTAAACACAGCTGCACAATGCAGAAACAGCAAATCATGAGGGCAATTATCCAGCAGATAAAACAAAGTCTTTTTCTTCTGGCACTAAAGAAAATCATAATATCGCATAACTTAAGATATATGACAGAGTACGTGTTGTTGATGGCTCTGGCTAAAGAACAAAAAGATAACTCACAGTTCCCAAGGCCACCCCAGCCTTTATTAATAATGCCTCTTTGAGTTTGTTAGGTTCTTGAAGAGGCTGGGAAGACAGAAAAGGTTGTATACATGATAGTATTTTCCAGGTTAAGGAAAAAAGAGAGTGGCTGAACTGAAGAGTGAAAAAACCTATATAAAAGGATTTATTTTTATGCAAATGAAAAAGACAAATTTAAATAAAGATCAAATATTGCATCCCTGAAATGCAATGCAGTATGAAAAGGAGAGCTCGGTATATGGTAGAATGTCATTGTTTTCTAATAAAATTTATAATGGGGGTTTTAAGTTTTCCTATAAATCATAAAGTCACCTAATAACAACACGGTACATATTTCATATTCTGCTATAATCCTTCAAAAAACTTTGCCCTCAATGGCATCAACTGGCACCGTTGGTCTTCAATTTGCAAATAAACAAATAACCTGAAGGACTTAGCCCCATCATTACTAACCTTTCAGATATAATTATATTGATAGAGTTATAAAAGAACTTTATACTCACAAGACTGTCAAACCCAATGTATATAGGTTTTCGACCAGCTTTACGCCAAATTTACAAGGAACCCAGGTGGCTCATAATTTCAAGCAAGATCAAGGAAGCAAATTCCAACAACATCAATCTTTGGTCCACAAAATGAAAGATCATAAGTTTTTGAAGGATTAATTAAAGAATTTAACATAGATGAGAAATTGAGGAAAAGTGGCTAAGGTTTAAGTCCAAAATAAAAATCACATTGCGAAAGAAAATTAAAATAACAGGCTACTAGTTTGCATAATGGTTTAAATATGGTAATGGTACTTTGTGATACAATATTGATGGAGATATGTAAAAGATTTGGAAAAGAACGATTCCATTGATTAATTTATGATACAGACTATTACCCAATATATATAGACAAACTGCCTACTACCAAATTACAAATAGGTCCCTAAACTATCTATATACAATAAAGTAGTCCCTGTGTATGGTCTGCACTAGCCAACTTCATCATCTGTATTGCCTTTAACACCTTCCCCGCAAGTTGAAAGAGTCTTGCACAAGTTCAACTTGCTACAATGTTTGGAGAACAACTTAAAGGGTAAACCTTTTGTAAACATATCTGCAATTTGATTAGAGGTAGATATGTACTCTGGAAGAATTGCTTGAGATTGGTAGTGATATCTCACGAAGTGACAAGCAACATCGATATGCTTAGACCTCTCATGATGCACAGGGTTCTTGACCAGCTTCAAGGCAGAATTATTATCACAGTACACGTGTACTGGCATAGGTAAGGACACTTGCAGCTCATTGAGAATGTATGAAACTTCAAGGACTTCAGAGGCTGTTGCAGACAAGCTTCTATATTCAGCTTCGGTGGTTGATTTGGACACTTCTTTCTGCTTCTTCGTTTTCCATGCTATCAAGGAATTTCCATAAAATAGACAAAAACCAGTGAGAGATCTTCTAGTATCAGGGCAATTGCCCCAGTCAGCATCACAATATGCTCGAAGTATTAGTGGGTTATCAAATGCAAAATGAAGTCCAAGATTAATATTGTTCTTGATATACTGGAGCAAGTGTATCACAGCATCCCAATGATCCGAAGATGGTTGATGCATATATTGACTGAGTTGTTGCACAGTATAGCATATGTCTGGTCTTGAGAAGCCGAGATATAGGAGTTTACCAACCACTCTTCTGTACAGTCGAGGTGAAGAGAAAGGCTCACCATCAAGCTTCAACTGCATTTTAGGAACACAAGGGGTGATGGCCTTGGGATTGTCAGGCACTTCAATTTCTGAAAGCAAATCATGCGCAAACTTAGACTGAACCACATCATACCCATTATCAGTCTTAATAATTTCCAAACCCAGATAATAAGAAGCAATCCCAAGATCTTTAATGGTAAACTCATCATGTAAGGCAGCCTTGACATCTCGAATGCCTCTACTGTCAGAGCCAGTCACCAATATGTCATCCACATACACGACTATCATAATAGATCCTGCTGAAGTGATCTTAACAAATAGGCAATCATCATGAGTAACTTGTTTGAAACCAAGAGAAACCAAGAACTGTGTCAAGGTAATATTCCACTGCCTAGGGGCTTGTTTCAAGCCATATAAGGACTTTTTAAGTTTGCAAACAGAAAATTTTGGTACCTCAAGACCCGGAGGACAATCCATGTACACTTCTTCATCAAGCTTACCGTGCAAGAAAGCATTGTTAACATCTAACTGAAAAAGATCCCATCTGTAAGAGGCAGCTAAAGAGAGTATTAATCGCACTGTAATACTTTTAGCTACTGGAGCAAATGACTCTTTGTAGTCTTCTCCGTACACTTGATTAAATCCCTTAGCTACAAGTCTTGCTTTGTACTTATTAATAGAACCATCAGGATTATACTTCACTTTGAATATCCATTTGCAACCAATAGTCCTCTTGCCACGTGGATGTGATACGACCTCCCAAGTATCATTCTTGCTCAGGGCATCCAACTCAGCCTGAATAGCCCCTTGCCAATGTACAATCTCTTTTGCATCATCATAACTTTGAGGTAGATCTTCAACATCCACTTGTGTTGAGCAAATATAGTCCTTGTACTTGGCAGGGAATTTCGTAGCTCTTGATGATCTTCTAGGCTGAACTGGGGGTTCTGATATAGGTGCTACAGTCACAAGTGCATTGGGATGAGATGAAAGAGTATGCCCATCTGATGAAGAGACAGGCGATCTGATAGAAGTAGGAGGGTCAACCAGGTTGCCATCCATGGGCATCATATCTGTGGCCACAGGACATGTTGGAGAATTGACAGAAGAACTGGTGTGCATCACAGTGGGTGATGCAGTGGATCTAGGACTTCTCAATGACTCAGTGGGAGTCATAGGGGAGAGCTCTCTTGACTGAGATTCAGTGGGAACCTCAGGGAATGAGTGTGGTACCAATGCTTCAGTGGGAAGCATTGAGTTCTTCATAGAGAGAGGTAAAGGCTGAAGCACATGATCAGTGGCAGAGTTATGAGTGAAAGGGAATTCAGTGTCAAAAAAGATAACATCTCTACTGATGATGATCTTGTTGGAAGCAATATCTAACACCTTGAACCCCTTTTGAGTAGCTGAGTTGCCTAAATACACGCCCTTTGCCCCCCTTGGATCTAACTTACCCCTGTTATCTCCATGAAGTTTATAGAAGCACATACACCCAAAAGAATGTATAGAAGTGAGGTCTGGAGTGGTTCCATACAAAACCTCAAAAGGGGACTTCCATTGTAAGACTGAGGAAGGAAGACGATTAATAAGATAAGCTGAAAATAACATAGCCTCTCCCCAATACCCTTTAGACAACCCTGACCCTTGTAACAGACATCTAGCAACCTGTACCAAGTGTTGGTGCTTTCTTTCTACCCTCCCATTTTGTTGTGGTGTATAAACGCAAGATGTTTGATGAATAATTCCAAGTGATTTGAAAAGCTCATTACACTTAGAATTACAAAATTCAGTTCCGTTATCAGACCTAAATGTTTTAACAGAAGTATCAAACTGAGTTTTGACATAGGTGAAGAAATCAGCAAGCACTCTAGATACATCTCCCTTAGAAACAAGCAAGTATAGCCATACTCCCCTAGAAGCATCATCTACCAAGGTTAACATGTATTTAAACTTAGAGCCAGTGGTAACTCTAAATGGACCCCAAACATCCCCATGAACAAGATGAAACAACGAGGTAGCATGTGAGGAACTAGACTGAAAAGGTAGTTTTTGGAATTTTGATGCATAGCAAGTATCACATATAGGCATTTTATTCATATCAATATCAATAGGTAAATGCGACATAACCCCAGGTGAAGGATGGCCAAGCCTAAGATGCCATGACCAACAAGAATCAGTGGAATTAGAACTAGTAACTGATGCAACAAAAAAACATGGATCCTTACTATTGTAAACATATAGGTTGTTGAGTAGTGAAGTGGTGAGTATGATTCTCTTAGTTGTCCGGTCCTGCAATCGGCAAGAGAACTCATCAAAGAGGGCTACGCACTTTAGCTGCTTAGTTAGCTTACTAATTGAGATTAGATTCAAAACGAAGTGAGGAACAAATAAAACATCTGGAATAACTAATGAATTGGAGAGTCGTATTTTTCCACTATATGTAGGAACTCTTTTAGTGCCGTCAGGTAGGAGAATTGGAGAAGAGAGTGTTAGAGGGAAAGGATCAATTAAGTCAGAAAAGTTAGCACACAAGTGACATGTGGCACCAGTATCAAGAATCCAATGGCCTTTAGATCCAAATATAGAACAAGTAACAGCAGGTATACCTGATTTCTCATATCTCCCATCTTAGTAAGCATTGTATCAGTTTGAGAGTAGTCTGATGGAATGGAGCAGCTAGCAGCAACACCACTTGATGGATTTGTCTTTCTTCTTTCAACCATGGTCTTGTACCAAGCTGGTACTACTCCCGTCACCTGAAAACAAGTAGCCTTACTGTGTCCCGTCTTTTTGCACACTTCACAAGTTGCTGACTTAGCAGCCAAGTGATGACACTTATCCTTAGTGTGCCCTGGCTTTTTGCAGTAGTTACAGAATAGACCAGGCTTGCTTGCCCTTCTTTGGGCATTTCCTTCCCCAGCAGCCAATGCAAATTCATTCGTACCACCTCCTCCACTAAAGAACTCCTTTTGCACTTCAACATTGCTTAAGATACCATAGGCCTTTGCCATGTCTGGCAGAGGCTCCATCATCATTATCTGTGAACATGTGCTTTCATAGCAACTGTTTAGTCCCATGAGAAAGTGCAAAAGTAGAAAATCCTCATCCTCTTTCAAGAGTATCCCAAGTGTTTCAGAATCAACAGTAGGAAAAGGCTTGACACTCCTAAAGTCTGACCACAACATTCTTAACTCACCATAGTAATCAGAAATAGAACGATTACCTTGTTGTATGTTTGAGATTTGTTTGTGAAGCTTTAATACCTGAGGACCGCATATACGACCAAATCGATGCTCTAGCTCAGTCCAAAGTTCTCGAGCTGTGGTAATATGCACAACGGTTCGAGCGAGTTCCTGTGTCATCGAATTTCGAATCCACATCAGTACTAGCGTATCCACACGCTTCCAGAGTTTGAATTGAGGGTCTGAAACTGTAAGAGGAGAAATCGATCCATCTATGAATCCCTCTTTGCACTTGACGCTCAGTGCATCCTTGACCGCAATTTTCCATGCAATCCAATTTGATGAATCGAGTAGAAAGCTAGCAAGTTGGAGGTTTGGCTGATCAGCAGCAGAAACGTAGAACTCTTCTGGAACACTCGAAACACTTTTAATTCCGCTATCACCATCCGAGTCAGTTTTATCAGAAGTTGCCATAGCAAATCAATCGAAGAATCAATTAGAGAAACAAATCGGTAATCGAAGAAGCAAAAATCAGATCGTAGAATCAATCGGAGAATCAAATCAGTAATTGAAAAAAAAACAAAAGAAACAAAGAGGATCAGTAATCGGAAAGGAAAAATCCAAGTAGCATCGCCGATGAAGAAACCGAATTGCGAAGAATTGAGATGAATCGCACCCGCCGCTCTGATACCATGATACAATATTGATGGAGATATGTAAAAGATTTGGAAAAGAACGATTCCATTGATTAATTTATGATACAGACTATTACCCAATATATATAGACAAACTGCCTACTACCAAATTACAAATAGGTCCCTAAACTATCTATATACAATAAAGTAGTCCCTGTGTATGGTCTGCACTAGCCAACTTCATCATCTGTATTGCCTTTAACACTTTGCCAGTTCACCTCACCTGAGCAAAGTGGTAACTTTTGCTTCTTATAATAATATGATCACAGAAAATGAATACCTTTTGGTTTAGGAACAAGGTGTGGACTCCAGATGTATCCATGAGAAATTTCGGACTCGGAGCCCTGTGATCTACTCAAATAAGTGACAGGTCGCAGCTGCAACATTTTTTTTTTTTTTTTTGCTGACATCATTTTTCATGTCTCTTATTCCTAGCCAAATCAAGGAATCAACTATCTGATATGATAACTGCAAGTTCATTCAAGAGCATTTAGTGAGCAAAATACAATGTGCATTCAGAATGATAAGAAAATTAGAAAATTTGGGAAAATATTTGAGCGAACTCTATATCCAGTTGATTGCTTGACACATGATAAAGGATGTGGAAATTCAATGGTGGCCTGAAAGAAAACACAGTCGTTTAGAAAGATTTTCAATCATAACGTCTTTGCCACATCATAAATAACAAAGCAAATACAGATCAGCAGATGAGCCTACGTCCATGGCGTTGCAAAAAATATATGAATTGGTATTCTCAATGATTTAGCAACATGTGTATGCCATGTATTATGAATCAATAAAAGATCAGTCAAAATCATTGGTAAATGGCATTCATATCAGGATCCTTGCAAGCCAGAAGTAAAGAATAAATTATATCCTTTATCTGATTTCTTTGTTTCGGAATTCAGGGCAGGAATTCTTTGTTTTTCACCATATCTGCAGTAGATATAGCATTAAGTAATCAATGTTGTGATGATATCTAACTTGAATGCCAACAAATTCTGAATTGGCTTCCACAAGCTGTGCAAAGAGTCCAATAGCAAGCAGAAAAAGAGGTATTGATTCAGAAATCAGAAATTATTGTCGCAGCAGAATCCAACAAAAGAATTCCTTGCTGATGCCAGTTTTGAAATATTGTGCGGTTGAGAGCTTTCAATTCTCAATTAGTTAATATGAATGACACAGTAGTACAAATACACCAACCTTTATTGAATTGTATTTTTTGGATTGTTTTCATTGACTTTAAAAAGGGATAAGATTATCGGCTAGTTTTACTCAGAAATTCTAACTTGCTTAATCAATGAAGATGGATGTAATTTTGAGTTATTATAAGAGTATTAGCCAACTAAGTTTTGAAGTTATTGAAAGGACATAATCTTTCAATTCCGGAGTATAACCTTTTGCTCTGAAAATTGGTCTGTGTCCATCTGATACATACTGGCTGCCTCGTAAGGTTCATAATTTGAAAATTGGGAGAAGGCCTGAAGGCTTGTTTAAGCAAAATGGATGAAGATATTGGTCTCTACCAAAATACCAATAAACACCATGGGAGTTATGTGCAGTACAAACAATTAAAGAAGATAAATACAGAAAGCTATAATGCAAGTGTGACAAAACAAGCAACTGGGATTAGGGGGAAAACAATCTAAATAACAATATAATTGTAATAGAGCAAAATTTTGTAGAGCACAATGTATCAGGACATCTAAAAATTGATTGGCCTAAATAGCATAAGAATCCAAAAGCTAAAAGGAACCCAAAAAAAATGATGGGCCTACAACGAAAATTAAATCGCTTGGAGTATACATATCATTTGTAAAGAATTGGAACACAATATGATTGCAAAAACCCTCTGCATAAACTTTTAAAATCTCTACAATCAAACTTCGGAGAACACACATTACCAAGCACCAAGAGATTCCACCACAAAATTGAATTCTAGAAGTTCATAAACCACAATAAAGAATGATTAAACCAGCGAAAAAGCAGAATAGATATCCACGGACTATTGAACAAAAAAAGCATAAAGTAACTGATAGGCATCATCGTAGCAGAGGTGGAAAAAATTGAAGGGAAAAAAATTGAAATCAAATCAAATCAGCTAGAGTAGTAAATTGAAGCAAACCCAAAAAAATGAAGCAGAATGGACTGGAATCAACTTTGTCAAGAATTTGATAAGGTTCCAATGGGCTAAAAACAATATTGAATAGCCAACGATAATTGACCTAACAATCAACGGTAAGCTAAATAGTTAAATACTCAAATCAGGGAACAAACACCTTATTTCATCAAAAACAGGTGAAACAAAGAATGAAGCAAAATAATGTTGATAAGACTGGTAGGTAAATTTAGCAATTTCTTGCTAACAGAAACCTCCATTCCACTCTTACTTAAGAACAGTTTTCCTAGCAGCAAGATTAAAATTAATAACAGAGAGGGCATGAATAAAATAAGTGGCCCAAATGGAAATAATTAAGTAGTGAAATTCCAGCCAATTAGGAAGAGAATAAGAGATGGGCGGGCCTGTTAGGATCTAGAGCAACAGGGAGAGAATTTAATCTTGAGAACGGTTTGGAGTGACTCCACCACAAGCCATAACTGCACCGAACATGTCCTTGAAGGAATTCAATCCACCATCTGTTATTGCAACATCAGTACCATTTTCATTTATTCTTTGCTATTATACTCAAGCAAACTGGAACTTTCTGATCATGGTTCGCCGTCTCGGTCGAGACGGCCGAGATCTCGCCGAGTCGTAACTGGAACGGCAGGTGCCGTTCCGAGAACGATACCCGGTTCAATTTTTAACTCATTTTCGCGATATCGCTGAGAAATCGTCCGGTACGCCGAGATATTCGAGATATCGCCGAGATTTCACCGATATCACCGAGATTTCGCCGATATTTCATTTAAATATTTTTTGATATAAAATGCAATGACCCGATATTTGTCCGATACGCCGTGACGATACAACGCGACCGATGTGGAACTACGGCGACCGCGACGCGACCGGTTCCCGCGATGGCGAACCATGTTTCTGATATTAAGAATGATAGAACAAACAGTTCCATCAAATGGTATAGAATAGCTATTGTCTTGAACAAGAGGTCCTTTTTTATCTCTTCCATAAATATGTTCAATGTTCCATTATACCATCACATCTAAGAATTCATTCAGAAAAAATGAAACTGCAACCAGTGGATCAAACAGGAACTATTTTCTTTCAATGTGCTAACTTTGAAGGAGTTTCTTTCCTCTAAAATATTTCTTTTGCATTTTATGTGAGGAATACAAAAGTTTGTCAACATACCAATGGATCTAATCTGTTCGCAGCAACAAATACTCCAGAAAATCAGAATTTCCATTCACCAAAGAATAAAGCAACAAGACACAATGCGCCCACAAAGAAATCATTGTTAATACGAATTTGGCACTAAATTTTGCTAAATTTCCCAAACTATGGTAAAACCGCATACGTGACATATACGTGATATGCTCTAAGAATCATTCAATCGAACACTTCATAGGCACGGTGACAACAATTTGAATATGATGAATTGCAAGGCTAAGCCTCCTCACATATCTGCTAAAGTTCCGCCCCAAGAACATCGCAACGAGTTGTAGGGATCCACAAAGCAGAGGAATTAGAGCAACTGAGAAAACCCATACGAATAAACTCACCTTGGACGATGAATGGTAGAGCTGGCGGCAGGCTTCTTATGCCCCTTCCTTAAAAGGGCAGTCGGCGGCGCACAGACTACCTTCGCGTCGTTCCAGTGGCGGTGGCGTTCGGCTGCGCGACGACGGGCGATTTCAAAAGATGCCGCGGATCTCCAGTGGCGCGGGGACGGCGGGGGAAGTTCCTCGGAGCGGCACAAACGCAGGGGGTGTGGCGCGGGGAGCCAACAGCGGTGGTGGGCAGCAGGATGAATGACGGAGAAGAAGACGGTCGGATAGGAGCTGATTTTGAATTCGGAAGGCTAGGAGGAGTGGGAATGGAAGGAGCGATGGAAGAAGCGATGAATTTTGAGAGAGGAAATGGAGGAGCACCGTTACTGGAATCATCCCAACCTACTTGGTTCACTATTCCTAATGACGAAGTACTGTTCATAAGCGTTTTGTATATATATAAATTGATATATATATATATCTAGTTCTCTACTCTCTGAAATGGCAGGAAGTACTAATGCAGAGCTTATGGATTTTCTGAAAAGCATGAAGCAGGACTTTGATTCTAAATTTGAAACTCTTGATCTTAAATTTAATAAATTGTCTAGTGAATTCACATGTTTTAAGGAACAGGTTGCTCAATTGTATCAAAAGCTGGACACCAAGGTTCAAGGACTCAATGATAAAATTCACGATGTCACATTTTACCTGGATCAGAAGATAGAGCAACAAACATTGGACGTGCATGAGAAAATTCTGGAGATCGACATCCGAAGTGAAATTACATCAGAAAATATCCAAGAACTGAGTGAACAACTGGTGGAAGATCTGCAGGATGAATTTGAGAAATTCACTGGAGAAACAGAAGGAAAATTAGAGTATGAGCTTGAACAAATGGAGCAAAAGCTGGAAGCTCAAATCCTGGAATGAGCTGAGGAAGTTCCATGTTTTGATTTAATTGCTAGTTGCTCTTCCAAGTTTACACAATAGATTATCCGAAACAGGGAAGGACTTTCTAAGCAATTGCATTTTAAAATTTATACATAGTCTGATAATCTCACATCAAAAATTAATTTTGTTGCAGAAGAAATGTAGCATCGACTTGTGGAACCGCAGGACATTTATGATCAAGTCATGGAAACGGTGAAGCAAGAGTTGCGACATACTTTAGATGTGCAGATTGAAGATATCCTTGAGGAAGAATTCAACTTCAAAAGACAACCAAGTAAATCCTCCAAGTGCCCGGATGCTAATCTTACAAATGGTAGGAAGCCAGTCCACCATGATATGAAGCAAGTAATTGACCGTGGTCGAGAATCGGTCCCACCTGAGCCTCCAAAATAAGAAAATACCTCCCAGAAGGTTCCAACGGTCACTGTTGAACCAGGCTGGAATCGAATGTTTCGTAGGAGAGGGAAGTCTGCAGTTTCAGAACCACCACCACCACCTGCTACCTACAATTCATCAAGTTATCAGAAGAAGCATGCTCAAAGGAAAACAAAACCAATCTCTCCTGCTCCAAATAGGGCCCATGTGCATGATCGAGGTCAGACTTCCGGAACAATCAAGACCATGTGAACTCCTGCCACCCACGCATCGGAACCGACCCCACTTCATCACCAATGTCTAGATTTGGCGAAACAACTAGAAGCTGTGGTGAAGGACCTAGCCGAGATAGTGGTCGGGGTCCAAACTCATTTGAACGAAGCTATTCAAAGGATCAAAGAACTGTTGCACGAAAAAGGCAGTCAGAAGAAAACAGAAATGGCTACACCTGTGGAGTCCTCTGAAACTGAGCCAATCAGCATAACCACACCTAGTTATGTAGAAATTTTGGGAGCCAACAAAGGGGACTCGAAGGAGAAAGAAGCCATCGAAATCATTGATGACCACATGGAAAAGGAATATATCCAAGATGATGGCCGTCAATTATCTATCTTTGTGTTGACAAGGATATCTGACACAACTACAGGAGCTGATCCACCTGCTACTTGTTTAGAACAAAGGGAAAATCTGTTCCATTGCCACTGTGAAATTCTAAATAATCTTGCATCTTTAATAGTGGATAATGGAAGTTGTTCTAATGTAGTGATCCTGTATGTTGTTTGCAAGTTGGGCCTACCGACTAAAGAGCACAAAGAGCCCTATCGGTTACAATGGGTCAACGATAGCGGAATCGCCAAGATCACCAAACGGGCGAAGGTCCCAATTGCTATCGGGGCATATTTTGAAGAAATATTGTGTGACGTGATCCCAATGAATACATGTCACATCCTATTGGGACGCCCATGACTATTTGACAAAGATGTGACTTATCAAGGGCGTGCCAACCTGATCACCTCCACACATGATCATAAAAAGTACATCATCAAGTCGTCTCCAAAAACTGTTCAGATTGACCGAGAGAAATTAAAGAGACCATATAGAGAGAAGAAGAAGATTTTAAGGCATCCCAAGCAGAGAAGGCTAAGGATAAGCAAGCGACAAGCAAAATTGCGAAACTTGCTTCTGAGGGCCAAACAAAAATTTGTTCTTTAATTTTTCACAATACTGATGATTTTTACGAGCTTAATGATTATAATGCACCTAAATTGGTTAATTTTTCTATAGGTACTAAGGAAGATAGCACTAAGGAATTTCCTAGCAACCCATGTGAACTTGTCCCAAATTTTCATGACTATAATTTAAAAGGGACACTTGCTACTTCACCTAAGAAATGTCATTATTTTTGCAGGGAGTTAAAATCAGGAGTTAAAATGGATGGCAGATTGGAAATTATTTTTGAAGTTGATTATGAGAAATATATCTGCATCTTGGACAATATCTCTGATAAATTTATTTCTCAATTTTGTTTTTTTGAGTTCATACAAAGATGCGATACTTATAAAATTTCGATTTGTGCAGGCCTAACTTTGTGGTTGATCCTACCGATATAACTTCTCTTCCAGCTTTGGAGTCCAAAGGTTTTGAATGGGGGAGAGGATGGCATGGATGCCCGGATGAACCCAATGGAGAAACCAGATCAAGTATGGATCGCCGGTACTGTAGCCGGAATTTGACCGGACTCCGGCCAGGCAACGCCGGTCAATGCCAGGTGACCACTGGTCAACGACAGCAGCAAGTAGCCCGAAGGAGAAATGGACCAAAGTTGTTGGGCTAAAGTTTAATGGTGGATGGGCTAAATTAATTAAAGGAGATAATTGAATACAAAGTCCAATCCAAGAAGTGCTGGTCGGCCCAATTAAAGGAGATTGCAGCCCATATCTCTCTCGGCCCATTAATCAGCCTTACATATATTCTGGCCCAGTCCGTTTCTCCTTGTTTTCCGCCACCACCGGCCCATCCCTTAATTTTAATGGCCGGCCCACCAACACTCCAATGGCCCAATTTGGAGGCCCAGCAGCCGGCTCCCTTCTTCCCCGACGTGACCTACGTCCTTCAGCCTCCTCTCGACGGCAGTGGCGGCGTCACCACGCACGACGCCCCTCTGGCCAGCAGCTGCTCACCTCCAATCTCCTGTCCGGACCTACGTCTCTGACGAGACCGCCCAGTCACCAGCACTCACCTTCTCCCGCCATGGTCACCTTCATCGTTGCCACCTCGGCCGGCACCCACCATTACTGCCGGCTCTGTTCCCGACACTACGTCGAGAAGCTCCAGCGTCACGACACAAGGCTACGTTGCAATTTATTTTGTTCTATTTGAGTCTGAATCACCGTCGCTAGCCTTCCCCTTTTTGTGTCTCACGACGTTCCTCCATGCTTTGCGACGGGGTAACTTAATTTCAACACTTGTTTAATATATTAGGGTTGTTTAATTGTTATTTATAGTTGTTTAATTTAGTGCATTTTGGTGTGACTTTGGGAATTCTATATATAGGACTTCCCCATCATTTTGTAAGCCACCTTTGAACATTATGAAATATTGAATGCTATTATGCTTCATTTTCTCTCAAAAGCCAACTAGAGTTTATGGGAACCGAAAACTCTCAATCGAGCCCAAGGCTCAAAACAATTTGTGTCTAGACTTGAGCTAGGTGCATCACGTCGGAATCCCGAAGCAATTTCGGAGTGAATCAACCATTGATGAAGAACATGGAGGGGATGGGTCTCTAGGTTCATTCCAAAATCGCCTTCTTCATTGGTAGCTTCCTTACCCATTTAATTTGTTGTTAATCCGATTGACGTTGGGAAGTTAGATCCATGGCACATGGGTACCACTTCGTTTTCAGAAGATGTTAGTTGAGCAGGGAGGTCACGGACTTGTTCTTTGCACACTCGAAGAGCATTGATATTATGTATTCCTTACCAAGAGTGTTGGCTATGGATTGTACCTACAAGACAAACAAGTATCGAATGCCATTCTTTGAGATTGTAGGCGTGAAGTCCACGGACAAGACATTCTGCGTGGCATGTGTCTATTTAGAGGCATAGATGTAGGATAACATACTTGGGCGTTGGGTAGTTTCAGGGCTATGATGAATGACAATTGTTTACCTTCAGTTATTATAACAAACAAATAGAGGGTATTGATCACTTCAATTGATAGCATTTTTCCAAGGACCGTTCACATGCTATGTAACTGGCACATTAGTAGGAATGTGATGGCAAACTGCAAAAAAAATGTTTGACACGAAGGAAAGATGGGAGTTATTCATCTCATCTTGGAATGCGTTGGTGGTAACTGAAAAGGATAACTTATTCAAGCAGTGATGGATGCGGTTTCATGCAGAGTTTGTTGATTGCCCGACTGCACTGCGATACGTTGAGAAACAATGGTTAGAGCGTATAGTGCAATGTTTATAAGATGCTACACCAACAAAATTATGCATTATGGGAACACGGCCACGAATAGTTATTATATTGTTTTTTTCAATTTATGAATATTTGGATGTTGAACGACAACATGAGCTCTTTTGTGTTTAATGTCACATGGCGGAGGGGTCAGCGCTCAGCATTGAAGCATCAATTGTGGTCTAGTTTGGGTAATTTCAAAACTTGTTGGGCACATTTTCATACACTGATGGAAACATGTCATGTAGCACTCAATGATTCTTTTGAGAAGAGTCATGGTGCTGTGGAGGCCAGGTTTCGGACTATTACTTTCAAGTTGCTCCAATGGTTTGTTGTGGATGTGTATTGTGCAGCTCATCTGGATTGCCCTGAGCCCACGAGTTATCAAAATACGTAACAAAGGGCATGCCAGTGCCTTTAGAGTTGATTGATGATTTCTAGTGGAAGTTGGACATGAAACTGCAGGTCCGTAAAGCAGAACCCCGAGTGGAGATTCAAAACAAATTTGAGGAGTTCATTTCGAAAACACAACAACTGTTCAGGAAATCAAACATGACGGTGCATGAGATGTTTCTTAGGAAGCTGATGGAGGTAGTCAATCCTAATGTTACGTCCCTCACAGCCTCTAACACCATCATACGCACCCGGGGTAGATTGAAAACATTGAAGAAGGCGGCATCTACGAAGACGGACCCGAGTGCATTTGAGTTGTCTACTACCATTATTGACAGTTGGTCCCCTACCGAGACTCCGATTTACACGGTCGGTCCAGTGGTCCCAACCTCGATGTTCACGCCTTCTAACAGCCCATTGAAGAAAAAAGTAAATTCGATTATGAAACATTCAACATTCTGTATTATATATACACAAAGGGCTGTGCGCCGGGGTAGATCAGTCGAGCTACCATTCATTTATAGACTACCTGAGCACTTTAGAATGTACGTTCAGAACATAAAAAATATGGCAGGTGATGGTGATTGTGGATTTCGTGTTGTTGCTGATCTAATGGAGTTAGGTGAGGGAGCATGGGTCCAGGAGCTGAGTGTGTATGCGAGTCTCTATAAGAATGTGTTCATGGAGGACGGACTATGACTGTGTTGAATTATTTCAAGGAAATTTCACCCACTACCAATTGGTTTTGTTTGCCTGAGATGGGGTATCTTGTGACATCATGCTAAAACGTGGCACTTGCATATTTCTCCAATGACATTTGTCTAACTTATCTGACCTTGCGCACTGGCGTGGACAGGAGTGCAGAGCTTATTTGTTGGAGTTCATAATGGCAATCATTTCGTATAGGTAATAAAATTACTGTACCGAGCTTGTGTGTTACATTTTAAATAATTGTTACTGATTTTGTGTGATTGCAAGATCCCATGAGCTTGGGGACACGAGCAATGACTCTATCAATTTAGAATGATATATTTGTCTTAATATTTTTATTCAATCGCACATCTTAGTGTTTATGGAGTTTTTATTATGTATTCAAAATTTGCTATGAAACAAAATAGAAAAAACAAGGAAAACAAAATAAGCCACAGGGGTGGCCGTGTACGGGGCTGATTGGCCATGCATTGTCGTTCAGACTTCCATGCAAGCTATGACTGATCGCTGTATGTTTTTTTTTTTTTTAAAAAAAGTCATATTCGTTGTGAACTAGTTATCTATTAATGTAATCATTTATTTGTAATTATTTATCCACTTTGTAATTATTTCGGATCCAACAATCCAATGTAAAAAACGTTACCATGTTAACACCTAACAATCCCAAAGTAAGTTATATAACCACATCAATACCATAACAAACATCCATCACTGAACATTCGTGCACCATCTCAAACAACCATACGTGGCCATTTGCTTCTACACGACCATGGATAGCCATGGCCATTTGCTACTCATAGCAAGAAGTAGTAGTAGTAATAATAAATAATAATAATAATAATAATAAATAATAATAATAATAATAATAATAATAATAATAATAATAATAATAAAGTTGGCATCCTTGGCATCTTTCGATGGTCTCGGTTCTTCTTCTTCGGTGGTCTCTTTTTTCTCTCTTTGTTGGGTGCGCTCTCTTCCTTGCCCTCTCTTTCTTGCTCGATTCTTGTGTGTCTGTGTTTTGGTGTACTATCTATTTTGTGTTGAGTATTTGGGTCTTATTATTTGGGTGCCCTAACAAATTGTGTAGTGTCCCGAACATTTAATGTTCTTCCTCTTTTAATCTTAATTAGGGAAATATGGATAAAAATAAGTTGGGTGCCTATAACATTGTGTATTTTTTCCATTGTTTGCCTTGGATGCCCATAAGAGTATGTTTTTAAGGGAATCTATTGTGTGTATATAACCGCGACCTATTGTTTATTAGGGTTGATTGTTGGGTGAAGTTGAGAAATAGGTTACTTGACCGAGTTAGCCCTGAAGATGTTTAATAGAAAATTTGGTCTTAACATTTAATTTCGACGGAAGGATTTATAATTGTAAATTTAAAATTAATTAGAAATGATCAATATAACACTTCGATTAGATGTGAACATTATACAATATATGGCTTCTAAGGTTTCTCCATAACTTCATAAACAAGGGAGGGCGGGCGACTCTCATGGCCATGCAAGATAGAATTTTTCATCATTCAAGGACGCGGCTGCAAGCAGTTAGACTAGGGTGGAGGACGTTCGGATGAAGCGCGACTTGATAGCGGAGAAATTGATACGGAAGGAGTATGTCGGGGGCACCCGTCGTATTCCCATCTTCGTGGTAGAGGAATCGTTAGAGGAGGAGGTTAGCAAGGAATGGCAGGACGCGTTGATCGTGAAAATGATGGGCTTGCAGGTGACTTACCGCGTTCTGAAGGAGCGAATGGGAAGGCTATGGAAGTGTGTGGGTGCTTTCGACCTTATTGATGTTGGGTATGGATACTATGTGATTAAGTTCCTTCTGTCGGCTGATAGGGATCGGGTTATTAACGGAGGTCCGTGGATGTTATTTGATCATTACTTGTCGATTATGAAGTGGAAGAAAGAATTTGATCCAGCGATGAAGGAAATTAAAAAGACTATGGTATGGGTCCGAATGATGAGGATTTCTGTTCAACATTATAAAGAAGATATCATGCATGCTTTTGCCTCAGAAATTGGAGAACTCATAAGATTCGACTAGTGCACGCTGGATCATTCGAGGGGATGGTTTGCTAGGGTTTTTATTGAACTTGACCTAAATCAGCCTGTGTTGGGAAAGTTCTTGGTGAACGGGAAGTGGATTCATGTGGCATATGAAGGTTTGCATTTGATATGTAAGGAGTGCGGGAGATATGGGCATTTTTCTCGTGATTATAATAACAATGGGGAGGATGTCTATCTGTAACACCCCCATTTTCCGGCGCAGCGGAAAGACGGGGTTCTACTCTAGATGTTGCCCGCTCCAGAGTGAAGGCTGTCCCCACAAACCAACATGAGTTCTTTCCAGTGCGCTTTAGCCTCACTCACACACACCCTGAGAGACTTCTCGGGAGGTCACCCATCCTAAAATTATCCCAAGGCAAGCACGCTTAACTTTGGAGTTCTTATAGAAAGGTTACCAAGAAAGAAAGGTACCTTGTTGGTATGAGTAGCTTATTTCACTCCATTTAAGCCATGTTTTCCGGGGTATTACATTCCTCCCCCCTTAAGATCGCAACGTCCAAGTTGCACTCGGCCATCCAAATCCCATGGATGCCACAACCATCCACATCCCGTGGATCTTTCACCCCGCTAGGCGCCTGAATACCACAGCACGCGGTCGCGGTCAGGCTTTGATACCATCTGTAACACCCCCATTTTCCGGCGCAGCGGAAAGACGGGGTGCTACTCTAGATGTTGCCGGCTCCAGAGTGAAGGCTGTCCCCACAAACCAACATGAGTTCTTTCCAGTGCACTTTGGCTTCACTCACGCACACCCTGAGAGACTTCACAGGAGGTCACCCATCCTAAAATTACCCCAAGGCAAGCACGCTTAACTTTGGAGTTCTTATAGAAAGGTTACCAAGAAAGAAAGGTACATTGTTGGTATGAGTAGCTTATTTCACTCCATTTAAGCCATTTTTTTCCGGGGTATTACACTATCATGCTAGTGAATTGTATAAGGATAGGGAGGCTGAGGAGCATGCTAGGAAAGGGAAAACCAAAGTGGGGGAGGAGAATGGTGATAAAGGGGCATGCGGTTTAGGAGAAAATGATGTTGGAGGATCATAGGGCGCCTATTGTGAGCATCATGATGAAGGATTCTAGATGCCAACATGCCTTGAGCATGAAAGATACGAATGAGGAGAAGAGGAGAAAAGAATTGACTTAAGTCAGTCTTAGCGTAGGCAAGAGCAATTATGCCAGGAAGGCCAGCCTAGCGCAAGGCTGAAGGTTGAAATTTTGGACAAGTCCCAGCTAGCGCAGCCAAGGCCAACTATGCCAAAAAACGCCAAGCTAGCGTCATTTTCTGCCAGAGCCGAAGGTTGAAAATTTGGACAAGTCCCAGCTAGCGGAGCCAAGGCCAACTACGCCAAAACATCCAGCTAGCGTCAGTTTACGCCAAGGCTGCTAGTTTGGTAGATTTTGTGCGGATTTCACCCCATCCATGAGGATCCGACCGTCCATTCTCCTATTTAGCCTATTTCATTTTCTTCACCACGTTTTCCATGTATTTTCAGTTGGGTTTTACTAGATTTAACATTGGGGATTATTATGTTAGGCATAAACTCCATTTTCTACCTTAGTATTTCCTTGTAATTGCATTTCTAGCTCTTAGGGTTATATGTTTGGAATGGGGTCTGAGAACTTAGATATATATTCCATTCTATCAAAGTTTATCTTTGTTTGTTCATCTTCTTGAGGGTATCAAGAGTTGATCATCTTAGAGAATCAAAGGTTACTTGATTTTCACATCAAAACCGGGTCTATTCATATTGAATTGTGTTTGGTTCGCCTTACTGTCATGGATCGATTGTTTGCTAAGTGTGGTCCTTGGATAAATAAATAAGGAGGGAGTTGAACAAGAACACAAAATAAAGAGGAAAATAAAAGGATAATGGAATTTATGGAAGAAGAGGACTAAGTATAACCAAGGGAGATGAGATTTACCCAAAAAAATGGATACCATGAGTGCATCTTCCATTAGAGCCATTGAAGCAAATTCCAATCTCCAATGGTGTGAAGAACCAACAAGGATTTTCACAAATTGTTGAGAACATAATGCGTGCTCTCAAAAGGTGACTTTTGTTTTCAAGAAAATATATTTGTTCAAAATATCAAAGTGATTACAATGAGTAAGGGACCTCAATATATAGAGGAAACCCTAATTGACTGAATTAAACAACCCTAGCAGTGTTTTAAACAAGAGAAAACAAGGAAACATAAAACTGCAACAGTCACGTCGCTAAGCAATTCACTCGTGAAACCAGGTCTTGCGATGGGAAGGTCTTGCGACATAGCAGCTGTAGGAATGGAAGGAAAAGTCATCGTGAAGCTCCTGCATAGTCACGTCGCGAACAAAGTTCTTGCGACGGGGGGTAGGGTCTTGCGACGTGGAGGCTGCTGCTCTCATTCTCTCTCACAAGTTCCGATCAGATTCCGACAACCTCGCCGGAGCTCCGGCAAACCTCCGACGGCGATGATGGTGGCGGCGGCTATGGGGTCCTCTTTTTTGACCTCTTTATGCTGTTTTAATTCGTAATTGCATCTTGAGGTCTACTTTCTTCCGGATTTAGTTAGACAAGGTGGCTCCCAAATTAATGAGACCCGGGCTTTCCGATATTCTTCAGCCTGCATTAACAGCTTCAATTTGGGCTCCTTCTTCGGCTCCAATTTATCTGCTTCCTGAATAAAAATAAAGAAACAAAATTAATAAAATTCTTTATTTAGTGCTCGAAACCGGTCACTAGGGAAAATAGTGAATTATAATGCCATGTGTTATGACATCCATGTCATCCCCACCCCCTTGGGGAGGTTGATCCATTAACCGATCAGGTTCAAACTCCTCATCCCGCTCGTATAGTGAAAGATCTGCTACATTAAAAGTAGGATGAACATTATAATGAGAAGGAAGTTCAATCCTATATGCGTTCTCGTTGATCTTTTCTAGCACTTTGAATGGTCCGTATCTGCGGGGAGCGAGTTTTCCATGTCTTTGGGCTGGAAACCTCTCCTTTCGGAGATGTACGCAGACCAATCTCCTTTTTGAGGATCAGCTTCTTCTGGCCTCGATTGACATATTTTGCAAGGCTCTCAACAGCTTTGATTAGGCTTTCACATCTTTGTGTAGGTTTTTGATTGATGTGGCCCTGTCCCTGCCGTTTAAATGAAGATGCTCACTACAAGGTAGTGGCAGAAGATCGAGGGGAGTTAGTGCTGAAAATTAATATGCAGAAATATCTAAAATGAAAGCAATAAAAGAATTTTCAGAAAAATATAGTAAAGGAAATCATTAAATTGATGGAAGAGATATGAATTCATGATTAATGTGATGATTGCGAATTAAAGATTGATGAGGACAGAAAGACAAAGAAAATGAAATAAGACTGATGTAGAAGTAGTCACGCTTTGTGATTATTGAATAACGCGTGAGCTCAAAGAAAAGAATTTGGATAATTCCTTTCTCAGAGTTTGCTAAATCCTTTATGTCTTTGATCACTTTTCCAAGACGAGTACTTGTGATCCAGTGTCATAACATTATCAATACTGTACTGAAATCATGAGATACTTAACACTAAAAGATAATCGGTTAGACTTATCGTTTAGTATAAACTTTTACAAATATCACTTAATCTGTTTCTTCCGGATCCAGATTAAGCCATTGGAAACACAGGGTCACGTCCAACCAATCTAGAACTCGTCTGAACTTATTGTTGTTCTCTTATTATTCTGATAAGGATGTGTCTCGTACTCCTATCTTGAATGTCCTCTACAACAAAATAAAAAGCTGGTATTTAAATCTATCATCCAAGGGTTTTACGAGATTCAAACTTCTCAAAATAATTCCAACAAGTATTTATAAGAAATAATAGTCCTGTAAGTATATCAAGATGAAATTGCTAATCAAAGTCCTTGACTTATCTGGATTACTCAGATTTGTACAGATGCGCTGGCAGGAGAATCCACTGTAAATATTTCTAAATACTCATGACTTAACTCAGGATTAATGAAATTCTATAAGTGCATAACTTCCTACTCATAGCATATGATTTGTTTATCATAACAGTCTATGACCCCCGAAAGTTATCTCTTCTAGACTCTCATTAATTTTTAAGACAAAAGATGATTTTTGAAACACCTTTCCCTTTTAACGACAGGTACTGAATGTCCAACTGTAGAACAGGTTTGTTCATCATTATCCTGAGTAAATGTGTAACACCCCGGATTTGATAACTTAGGCCGGGATGTCACCGCCACACCTCCCTAGCAAGACACGGATTCTCCGAGCTTGCTAAAGAGATGCAAGGCTATAGGTATTGCAAAAAAAGTTTTAAAAACAAGTCCGGAAATTATTTAAAATAATAATAAAGTCTCATCCACACATAATAATATTAATATATCGCAGTGGAAATAAATAAATGGGCCGACATGGCCAAAACTCGGGTTACAGGCCCGATATGCAAGTATCATCAAAATGACAAAACAATGTTTAAAATTCCATCCCCCAAATGCATATGCTCATGTATTTTCTCCATACTCTGAAAAAAAGGAAAAGAACAATTTTATCAGTATATAAAATACTGAGTAAGTCGATCCTAACATAGCAATAAAGGGGTTTAATTAAAAAATTAAATTTACTCCTAGGCATGCATACAAGACATTCCATTTACCAATTTAAAAATTAATAATTTAATTGTATACTTGGACATGCATTTAAATTCATAAATACTTAATAATCTAACATGTTATAAAATTTAATACATAAATTTAAATGCATAATTTAAAGACATGAATAAATAAATAAATACGTAAAAAGTATTAAGTTTTTTTTTTAATTTTTCCCGTTACGTCACCATTTCTCAATATTTAGTGTAGCCGGTCATCCGGCGGCCGCAGCCGTTTCGTAAGTTTCTTGTGTAGCCGGTCGTCCGGCAGCCGCAGCCGTATCTGCCATACCCAGTAACACTCTGGAGCCTCGGGAAACCCATACAGATACTCCCGAGAGTGTAGGCCATGTATCTCATGCCGCTTTGGCGTAGTATTTCATTCGAATTCTCTCGTCCATTATAGGCCCGAAGAGAAAGGCTAGAGGGGCACCCTGCAGAGCACTCACCCTCCACCAAAGTATCACATATCGTTTCGATTTAGTGTAACGGGATTTTTCAAAAAGTATATCTTTATTGTATTTCAAGGTTTCGATCGTTTGTTTCGAAATTTCAAAATCTCATCAATTTCAAATTGTTTGGCATCACAGTTTACGCCTTTTTAATTTAAAAATTCATTTCAAGTCCGAAAAATCTGAAATTTTTACAGTATATCAAAAACAACCTAACGAACAACGTTCGTGTTTTAACGATTTCGAAATAAGTTGAGAAACCATGTCAAAAATCGAGATTATTACACAACCGCTGTACTGTCGGAATCTAGTTTTGTCACAGTTTAGAAAATCGACTTTTTGACATGTCAAATGGACTCCATAAATTCTGAAATTTTATACACATATACTAGACATGATTATCTACAACTTTCATTTAGATTGCAAAGACTAATTCGGATAAAACTTATAGAAACATGCTCATCAAGTGCGGACATATGCACTGTCAGATTTTTGAAAAAGTTTTAAATCACAGTTTATGTTCGGAGCAATTTGGGGTAGCAAACGTTGATGAAAATCTCTGAAATTTTTACACAACATAGTTTAATGTGTTTGGATCAAAAATCTAGTTTTGAGTTTTTCAGTTTGAACTCTCGAAATAGGGGTTTCAATCAGATTTAAAAAATTGTGCAAGTTGGGGTTTTTAGGTTCGATTTTTACGTTTCGTTACAAAGACACTAAATTGGACGCCCCTAAGCCACCCGTATTGATATGAGAGGTATCAACTTACTGTGATAGAGTTCTTGGTCGTCCTAGGGTCGCTCGGCTCGTCAAAAATCACTACGAACGGATCTACTCACACGTTCTCCTTCTCCTTCGGCCTCGAACGTGTTTGCAAGTCCAAGATTTGAAAGCTAGATTGAGGATTTGGGATTAACAATGAGAAAAGGACCTAATGTAAACCCTTACCAATGATCTAAGTACTGTGATCCTTGACCTACACGTTCCCACGGTCGTCGTTGGTTGCCGGAAACTCGTCGGAAGTTCGTCGGGAAGTCGTCGGAAGAGTGTTTGGCTTTGGGAGTGTTTTGGAGAGAAGAGAGGGATTTGAGAGATTGATTATGGGGTTGAATCTGCTCTCCCATCGTCCTAATACCCTTACCCCCGTCCAAAATTCACTTTCCCTAGTCGGGGGGTCGAATTATGGCAAGAAATCGCCAAAATTGCGTGATCTGCGGCATTCTGGGCAACCACGCGGGGTTGGCGCAGGGAAAGGGGAAACCCCGCATGGATAGCGCGCGGCGTCCGCCTGGACCTCGGTCCGGGCGGGTCGTGCGATCCGTCGAGCATTTCCTCTTCTCTTTCGGACTTCTATCCCTCTATGTTCTCGGATTCCGATTTTCCGGGTCATTCTCGGATTACGATTCCCATCCTAAATTTATTCCGAATTAATTTGATTTCGTGTTTGAAATCTTAAGTCCGTCGGTTTTGGATTCGCCGGATTCTAAATGTCGTCTTTCGACTACCGTGCTTTTCCGATTTTACGGTTTCTCGGAAATAAAACCTCTTTGCTCATCGGATTAAATTCTATTTTATATCCTAAAAATTACGGGTATTACAGTCTACCCTCCTTATGAATCAACTTCGTCCTTGAAGTTGCGCTTTATCATCTCGCGAGTTCGGGAATTGTTTATTTAAGCGATTGTATTATTGTATGTTGTTGTTTGTTATTATTTGACTGAACCCAGAATTAAAATTTCCAAGTTGCCTACGTACCCCGTGAAGGGATCAAGTTATTACGTAGTTCAAAACAATTTGAAGTTGTTTAATTGGCATACAGTGATATTTGGACAAAAATATTCGGGCCGTTACATCCTCCCCCTCTTAAGACGACAGTTATGTCCCCATAACTGTGGTTGTCTCGTCTTGGAATAGGGTCGGGTAACGATCCTTCATGTCGGCCTCTAGCTCCCACGTTGCCTTCTCGGCTTCGTGGTTAGACCAAAGAACCTTAACCATTCTCACGGTCTTATTCCTTGTTACTCTCTCCTTCACGTCGAGTATTCGTACCGGAATTTCCTCGTAGCTCAAGTCATCGTCCAATTCAATTTCTTCCGGTTGGAGTACATGGGTCGGATCGTGTACATACTTTTTCAATTGTGAGACATGGAACACATCCTGTACACGAGCAAATTGTGGCGGCAATGCTAGCAGATATGCTAGATTTCCCACTCTTTATAGAATCCCGTACGGTCCTATGTATCGTGGACTCAATTTCCCTCGCTTGCCAAAGCGCATCACACCCTTCATCGGCGATACCTTCAGCATGACCTTATCGCCAATTTGAAATTCCAAATCTTGCCGTCTCACGTCGGCATAACTCTTTTGACGATCTTGAGCGGCTCTCATCTTTCCTTGAATTATCTTGATTTGTTGAGCCATGTCCTCAACAAGTTGTGGTCCAACTTCCATAGTCCTATTGCTCTCTTCCCAGCTCAACGGACTTCGGCACTTGCATCCATACAGTGCCTCGAAAAGTGTCATGCCGATGCTAGCATGGTAACTATTGTTGTAGGAAAATTCAATTAAGGGTAAATGATTTTCCCAACTTCCTTTAAACTCTAGTACACATGCCCTTAGCATATCTTCCAACGTTTGGATTGTTAT
Source organism: Hygrophila difformis (assembly GCA_030278955.1). Lineage (NCBI taxonomy): Eukaryota > Viridiplantae > Streptophyta > Magnoliopsida > Lamiales > Acanthaceae > Hygrophila > Hygrophila difformis. The sequence goes on from JAOANR010000008.1 coordinate 60,322,537, forward strand.
TTATGTTTGTTCATCCGTCATTGGGTGTATCGCGGTACTCATCTCTTTTTTGTACCAAGAGCTTTTTGTAACTCCGTCCAAAAATGAGAGATAATTCTATTGTCTCTGGCAGAAATGATGTGGGGTGGTACCCCATGTCGTCGCGCCACATTATCGATGTATGCTCGGGCCAAGTGAGAAGTGTAAATAAAGCAAAAATCGAGAATAAAAAAAATAATAATAAATAAAACCTTTTTCGTGGCCCGCGCGGTATGAGGCTTAGCGCGCGGGGACCGCGCGGGCTTGGCAGTTTGAAAAAAAAGGGCTCGCACCCCGCGCGAGCCACTTCATCCATTTCCCCATCCGAGAGCACTTCATATTTTCTCTCAAATTCGTTCTCTCGTTCTCAAATTCTCCCGGTTCCGGCTTCGATTTTGCTTTGCGAGGTATGTATCTACTACTTCTACTTACCTATTTCAATTCTTATGCTTTGGATGACTTGATTTTTGGGTGGATTTTGAAATTAGGGTTTATGTGCACAAATTGGGGGTTTGTTATTTTTAGGTTTGATTTGTGCAAATTAGCAAGCATATGTGATAATTGCTGTTGTTTTTGTTGATTTCGTTGAGTTTATGCCCAATGTGTATGTGTTTTTGGCCATTTCTCGGTGATTTGGATATTTAGGAATAATATGGAATTTTCGATTTTTGGGTGGTATTGCGACATGAAAGATGGGTTTATTGTTGTTGTTTGGTGTCATGATGATGAGTTGTTGCTTGAGCAATTGTTTTAATTTATGGGCAAATTTCGTGTATCTTACGAGTAAAATTGAAGCTTCTTGTTTTTCGCACATAACGTGTTCGATGAAATGCCATAAAGGGGTTTGGAATTTGTTTTGGTATGTCCCTTGTTTGTATTGCCCTTTTATTTTATGTTAATGGTGATAAGGGGTGTTGTGGCTATGGATTACTCGTGTTGGAAGTTTATATTTGGTGTTTTTGCGTATTTACGCTTGATAATTATTGTGGGGAATTAGCCTTATAATTGGTATTGGGTCTTTGCAGGATGTTGCTGTAACACCCCGGATTTGATAACCCAGGCCGGGATGTCACCGCCACACCTCCCTAGCAAGACACGGTTTCTCCGAGCTTGCTAAAGAGATGCAAAGCTATGGATTTTCAGAATTTAAAATATTCAAACAGCCCATTACAATATAATTTAAAAATCATAATATCAAAGTTGCAGCGGAAAGTAATATTTACATATGTATAATGCAGCGGAACTTAAGTATGGGGCCGACATTGCCAAAACACGGGTTAAACAGGCCCGTTCATGCAAGTTGTAATTAAATGTAGGAATTTAAAAATAGAGTTTTTCCCGAATGTCCAATGTATGCATATGATGATGCTTAATCCTCATACTCTGAAAGAAAAAGGAAAGAAAATATGGTTTGGTCAACAAAACGTGCTGAGTAAGTTAACACCTACTATGATCAAGGGGTTTCAAAATCTTTAATTACATTTAAGAAAAACATGTGCATACAAGACATGATTTAAATTTTATTCGTCTAATAATAATTTAATTAAATATTTGAAAAGACAAGGATTTCCACAAGATCATAATTTAACACACGTATAAAGAGGTTAAATTAAATAATTAAATTTTTACTCCGAGGCATGCATACAAACAACTCATCTATCAATTTAAAATTAATAATTCAATTGTGTACTTGAACATGCATTTAATCCATAATAACAATTTAGTCATGACAAGAAAATTTAAGGACATAATTTTAAATGCATAATTTAAAGACGAGCATAAATAAATAAATACTTAAAAACATTAAATCTTTTATTTCCCCGTTACGTAACCATTTCTCAATATTTTGTATAGCCGGTGATCCGGCGTCCGCAGCCGTGTCGTATCTTGTATAGCCGGTGATCCGGCGGCCGCAGCCGTGTCGTATTTCAAGTATTTCATTGGCCGTTTTGGCACAGTTTCTCATAACATTCACCCTCGGCCGTTTTGGCACGAAGCGAAAAGCTAGGGGGCGTTCTATTGAACATTTCCCCCTACGTCGGTCACCCTCGGCCGTTTTGGCACGAAGCGAAAAGCAAGAGGGGCACTCCATCGAGCACTCACCCCCTACATAGGTCACACTCGTCCGTCTAGGCACGATGCGAAAAGCTAGAGGGGCACTCTATCTGTAATGCCCCAAAAATTTAAAACCAATTTTTGCTGACGTCACTGCCGTGTTATCTCCCTTAAACTGTTGGCCAATCAATTTAAGTTCAATAACACGAAGCCTGGTAATCAGAAAATCCAACACAGAATAACAATAGAATAACAGAGTAAGCAACAGAACATGTCTATCACATAATCATCAAATCTCGGCTACAAGCCACATACAGTACCTCACCTTGGTACTCACGTTAACCTGTCCAAATTTCAAGTATACAGGGGAATACAAAACAACGGTTCTCAAACCAATCCAAACAGTCAGATAATGCTCAGGATAACAAGCTAGTCATAGCTAGATAAAATAGAGCCTAATACAGCAACTCAATCAAGACTTATTCAATGCAATCCTATAAGATCACTCAGCCCCAAACCCATCTCCATGATCATGCTCTGCGTCCTCGGGAGTATCTATAAGAAAGACAAAACGCAAGGTGTCAGTACATAAAGTACTGAGCAAGAGTAGGAAAAGCTGGGAAACAGGGAACAAGATTTTAGAGGTTAATTAACAGTTATAGCATAATTAAATAATTAAACATCACATCGTCCCATACCGGTGCTTCAACCACGTCATACACTGCAAAACAATAATAAGATAAATGATGGATGATGAGATGAAATGTTATGACCTAAAGTGTCTATCTACCCTAAATGCAGCACAGAAGTATGCCTAGCGCGCAACCTAAGTACCATGGTCGGTATTCCTCTCCAAATAGGGTCCACTCCCCTAATGGTCAGAAGAGATACCCACAGTGCCCCCGCCGCGGACACTAACAGCTGAAATAAGTGGCTTACGGTCATGGCGGGTACTAGCCCTGAGCATCTCGCTCTCGAAGGCCAGCATGCCAGGATAAGATACTAACTATGCCTAGTCGGATACCGACTCGTAAACATAGTCAGGATGTCTAATATCCTCGAAAGCATAAATCAACACAGATCACAATCACTAGCCCAAAGCATCTCGCTCTCGAAAGCCAACATGCCAGGATAAGATACTAACTATGCCCAGTCGGATACCGACTCGTAAACATAGTTAGGATGTCTAATATCCTCGAAAGCATAAAATCGTTACAGGTCACAATCATCTTACACAATGTCCAGTCGGATACCGACTCGTAAACATTTAGTGTAAATTATCAGTCCGCAGACTACATACAATATTCGGGTTGCCAACCCCATATATCGGCTCACAACAGTACCACATGAGTTAGACATGTTCTAGGGTGTGCCACGTCCCACATATCGGCACTCGACTCACAAACATAGTGATAGAAGCAACGCAAGATTCCATCCTAAACTAAGGCTCGGTGAATCTTCTAAGTTCAATCAATACTCATGATAGGCACTAACATATCCTAGATCAGTTTTATGCATATTCCGAGACCTAGAAATGAGTGAGAAACGATAAAATACGAAAGGAGACAAAAAACGGAAGAAAACAGCGAATCGGCACGCAGGAGACACCTTGGGGCTATAAATTCTAATTTTAAATTTTTTGAAGGAGTTATTATCTCTGAATTCCGATTGCATATTTGAAATCCTTGTTCCGAGTAGGGTCAGATTCATATATGGTTTGCGAAAATCGGATTAGAAACGAGTAAGTTAGAGCCGATTCAAGTTTGTGGGTTTTTGGGGTGCACAGGTGGCGCCAATTGTGGCGCTTAAACCCATTTTCAGGCGCCACACAGGCAATGTGGTGCCTGTACTGAAGGCTCTGTGGTCCGGGGCGCCGAAGTGGCGCTCCAGGCCACTTTTGGGCGCCGCAAAGGCAATGCGGCGCCTCTGAAGCACCAAACAGAGGCAAAATCCGCGATTTTCACCCTTTTCTTCCAATTTTCCCCCACATTAAGCTAAATCCTACTCTTGCCTTGTGTTTATGGAGTCCAAACACTTCAATGGCATCTTCCCCAAGCTCTCCCAAACTCCAATCACCACATTGCAAGCTACAATACAAATATCACAACTCAATTCATCAATAATCCATCCAGAGCACTCAACACCAACATGCAAAGCTAAAGGGCTGAATTCCTCCAATATAAGCTACCAAATAGGTCTCAAAAACTGACCTCAAGCACCTTTAACATTAACTTGGGCTCCAATCAAAGATTCAACACCAACTCCAACCAAATCTACAAGAGTTCATCCCAAATGTTCAATTCCCGTCATAACTTTCACCACTTCAAAAACCCACTTAAACAACCTCAAAAACAAGTTCAAAAGCTAGGAAAACACTTACCAAAGGTGTAGGTACCAATCCTTCACTTGATTTGAGTGAGAAAACACAAAAATCTTGAGTTTATGAGTGCCCTAGCTCCCCTCCAAGCAAAGTGGCGAGATGAGAGTGAGTTGTGAGTGCAAAAATGAACTCCCTCATTTCCCATTCAGATTTTTAACCCCCTAAATGGGTTATGGGCCGGTTCATGGGTTGTGGGCCGGGCCGGACAATGGGTTCGTGGGTTGGGCCCCTCTTGTCTTGGGCTAAATCTTCACCAATTAAATTAAATTGAGCACTTGGGCTCTTATTCTCTTGTCAATTTGAACCCAATTATTCTTCCGCCTCATTCAAAATCATACCCACAAAATAATCCATATCATTTATCTTACTCAATTAACCACAATTAATTAAATTAATTATGCGTTAATTAAATCGGGGTGTTACAATCCCTCCCCCTTAGGATCATTCGTCCTCGAATGATAAGTATGGATTAAAGCAAGTTTCCTCCTTTAATTGGAGCTAGGTCCAATTCAGGATATTGCTCCAACATGCTATCTTTAGTTTCCCAAGTGACATCTTCTACACCATGTCTAGACCAAAATACTTTCACCATCTTGATCCCTAGTTGCGAAGTACTTTTTCTTTGGTGTCCAGAATCGCCACAGGATATTCCTCATATTCCAAACTCTCATCCAACTCCACTTCATCCGGTTGGATGATCTTGTCGGGTTCGGAGACGTATTTCCTCAATTGTGACACATGAAAGACGTTATGCATGTCCCTATCTCGGTTGGCAATTCCAAACGGTAGGCCACCTTCCCAACTTTCTTGATAATCTCGAAGGGGCCTATAAATCGAAGACTCAATTCCTCATTTTTCCCAAATCGTCCCACACCTTGCATCGGTGAGACTCTCAAAAGTACCCAATCACCAGTAGCAAACTTAAAATCCCTTCTTGATAAGCCTGCATAACTCTTCTGACGATCCTGAGCTTCCTTCATTCGGTCTCTGATCACGCGTAAAATTTCAGTGGTTTGCTCAATACGCTCGGGACCCATCACCACTCGCTCTGAAGGATCACTCCAACAAAAGGGTGCCTTGCACTTCCTTTCGTATAAGGCCTCGAAAGGAGCCATACGGATACTCGTGTGGTAACTTTTGTTGTAGGAGAACTCCACCAAGGGTAGGTATTCCTCCCACGTCCCTTGAAAGTCCATAACACAAGCCCTCAACATATCTTCCAATGTTCTGGTGGTCCTTTCTGTCTGCGATCAGTCTGAGGGTGCCACGCTGTGCTCATGCAAATCTGAGTGCCAAAAGCTTCTTGCAATTCCTTAAAAAATCTAGACAAGAATCTGGAATCCCTGTCTGAAATGATCTCCTTTGGCACCCCAAACCGTCTAACCATATGTTGGATGTAAGCACCAGTCAATTATTGCATACTCCAATTCAATCTCATAGGAACAAACACCGCGCTCTTGGTCAGTCGATCTACAACCACCCAAATGGTGTCTTAGCTATTCCTTGTCTTATTCATCACATAGCAATAACTCCCACTACCACATGGGAACCACCAAAGGTTGCAATAACCCCGAAAGTCGCATGTGTTCTGCCTTAACCTTCAGACAAGTAGAGCACTTAGACACAAACTCAACAACTTTCTTCTTCATGCCCTTCCACCAGTAATTCTGTCTCAAGTCCTTATACATCTTCACTGCTCCCGGATGAACAGAGCAAAGTGTATAATGTGCTTCCTCCATAAATTTAATTTTCAACGCCTGGTCCTCGGAAGGCACACACCAACGATCCTCAAAACTGATCACACCTCTGCTATCAATAGTGAATCCGTCTGCCTCGCCTTGCCGAATCTTACCTCTCAAATGAGTCATCTCTTGACTCACAACTTGGCTTAATCTGAGCTCCTCAAGTAGTGAAGGCATCACTATCATAGCACTTAATCTCACCTTCACACCATAAGGGACTGCCACAATTTCTCCATTCTCCAATTCTTGCCTCAAATGCCATGGGAGGGTAATAGCATTCAGCATGTGTCCCTTCCTGCTAAGTGCATCAGCCACTCGATTCGCCTTTCCCTCAATGTATCGAATGCTAGTGTCATAATCCTGCAAGAGCTCCAACCACCTTTGCTGCCTCCCACTGATCTTATCTGCAGTGTAAAGACACTTAAGATTCTTTTGGTCCGAGTACATTTGACACTTAGCACCATATAGATAATGTCTCCAAATCTTCAATGCATGCACGACCGCTGCCATCTCCAAGTCGTGAGTTGAGTAATTTAGCTCATGGGGCTTCAATTGCCTAGATGCATATGCAATCACTCGGCCATTATGCATAAGTACACACCGAAGCCCTTGATGAGATGCATCAGTGTATACCTCATATTCCACAGACTCGTCGCACCAAAACTGAAGCTTCCGTCACCTTCTCCTTCAATAGATCAAATACCTCTTGACAATCCTCACTCCACTGAAAAGGTACATCTTTCCTCAATAACTGAGTCAGGGGTCGAGCACTACTTACGAACCCCTCAATGAACCTCTTGTAGAATCCTACCAACCCAAGGAAACTATGTACCTCCCAGACAGTAGTTGGTGGATTCAACCCCAACACTACTTCCACCTTAGCTGGATCCACGGAAATTCCTTAAACCGAAATGATATGCCCAAGAAAAGCAGCCTTATCCAGCCAGAATTCACACTTGAAAGCTTGGCATATATTTGTGCTCTCTAAGCACCTGCAAAATTATTCTGAGATGCTCCTTATGCTCCACATGAAAATGACCATACACACATCCATCATGGTCTGAACACATAATGCATCAAGTCCATGAAAACCGCCGGTGCATTAGTCATTTCGAACGGCATCACCGTAACTTCATAATGACCATAACATGCTTGGAAGGATGTTTTCTCGTGGTCCCCTTTTCGCTATTTGAATTTAATGATATCCGAATCTTCAGTCAGTCTAGAAGACGTTGAAGCGCCCTTCAGTTGATCAAACTAGTCATTAACCCTTGGTATTTGATACATGTTCTTGACCGTCACCTGATTAAGTCCGCGGTCATCGACGCACATCCTCAACTCCCATCATTCTTCTCACAAAGATTACCGGTGCTCCCCAAGGCGAACCGCTTGGTTGAATGTATCCTTTATCAAGTAATTCCTTACGCTGCTCCTTCAAATCCCTCGATTCTGTAGGAGCCATATGATAAGGAACCTTGGCAAACAGCGTTGCGCCTGGCACCAAACCTGTGGCAACTCTACCTCCTGGGTATCTCATCAGAATTACATCGGAAGATCCCGAGATGATAGGAATTGGTGATACTGCTGGTCTTGATGTAGGTGGTGTGATCTCGTGCACATAGCAGATATGCGCAGGGTACCCCTTTCTGTTTAATACCACAAAAGACACGGAGGATATAACTCGAACATTAGGGTAATATATCACTTCCTCACCTTCTTGATTGACGAAAGACATTCTTGGTACTCTGAAATCCAACCTCGCCTGGTACTTGGACAACAATTCATTCCCAGTATGAGATCGTATCCGCCAAGTCTAGCACCACGAGATCGGTGCTGAACTCTCGAACCCTTTATAGTTATACGCGCATCGGGTTCTATCCGTTCACTTTGTATTACATCACTAGATGGTAATGACACATGAAGATGATAAGTCATCAAAGGTCCTATCTGGTGTTCGGATATAATATCCGAGGATATAAGTGAACACGGTGCCCGAGTTTAGCACGTTGTCAACAGGTATAGTACCTGTACATTCAACAATATATGGCACTATCCTTATAACGACTTGCAATAATACAACATGCTCCACTTAGCGCTGATAATATTCTGAACTGCCATGTTCCCACTTGCTCCAAAGTGAGGAACTCCCTCCTTTTGACATGCATCATCTGAGGGATTTAGAATGAGATTACTAGGCATAGCAGATCGCCTCCCAAGTGAATCTTGATCTCATCGCAACTCGTTCTCACAAGTTCGCCACCTACGTAGCGCTGAATCCACAAAATGCCTATTGAGATGAACTAGATCGACTCTCTATCCCTGATTAATGTTCTGCATAACTGAGAACATCTGTGGCATAAGCTGAACGGAATCCAAAGGCATAGGCCTTAGTGGCAGTGGTGGTGAAACTGGTTCGTCCTCATGGCGAAGTCCCCCATCAGCTCTCAAAGTTCATCTGCATGAAGGCCCTTCTCTTTAGTGAGGTCATTCTTTCACCGACATTATACTGCCCATCATCACAAATTATTGGTCCTGAATTTCTATGAGGCCCTTCCCGCCTCTCGGTTTCCAACTCTGTGTGACGGTATCTACTCAAACATAACAAACAATTGAGTAACATTCGGTAATGATACCGAATATAAATTAAGTAAGTATAGATCTCCCAGGATATCCTTATGGATTGATCGTGGTTTGGCTCACAAACCAAAACTCAATCCCGTAAGGGATGCAGTTATACCAAAAATAATGCAAGGCAACAGGAATATAATCATAATCAGATGCAAATCCTAAACTATATGCATTCCCCCACACACCTCACCACATACTTGTGTCAAAGTTCTAAGCACATAAGAGCACACATGGCTCTGATACCAACATGTAACGCCCCAAAAATTTAAAACCAATTTTCGCTGACGTCACTGCCGTGTTATCTCCCTTAAACTGTTGGCCAATCAATTTAAGTTCAATAACACGAAGCCTGGTAATCAGAAAATCCAACACAGAATAACAATAGAATAACAGAGTAAGCAACAGAACATGTCTATCACATAATCATCAAATCTCGGCTACAAGCCACATACAGTACCTCACCTTGGTACTCACGTTAACCTGTCCAAATTTCAAGTATACAGGGGAATACAAAACAACGGTTCTCAAACCAATCCAAACAGTCAGATAATGCTCAGGATAACAAGCTAGTCATAGCTAGATAAAATAGAGCCTAATACAGCAACTCAATCAAGACTTATTCAATGCAATCCTATAAGATCACTCAGCCCCAAACCCATCTCCATGATCATGCTCTGCGTCCTCGGGAGTATCTATAAGAAAGACAAAACGCAAGGTGTCAGTACATAAAGTACTGAGCAAGAGTAGGAAAAGCTGGGAAACAGGGAACAAGATTTTAGAGGTTAATTAACAGTTATAGCATAATTAAATAATTAAACATCACATCGTCCCATACCGGTGCTTCAACCACGTCATACACTGCAAAACAATAATATGATTAATTGTGGATGATGAGATGAAATGTTATGACCTAAAGTGTCTATCTACCCTAAATGCAGCACAGAAGTATGCCTAGTGCGCAACCTAAGTACCATGGTCGGTATTCCTCTCCAAATAGGGTCCACTCCCCTAATGGTCAGAAGAGATACCCACAGTGCCCCCACCGCGGACACTAACAGCTGAAATAAGTGGCTTACAGTCATGGCGGGTACTAGCCCTGAGCATCTCGCTCTCGAAGGCCAACATGCCAGGATAAGATACTAACTATGCCTAGTCGGATACCGACTCGTAAACATAGTCAGGATGTCTAATATCCTCGAAAGCATAAATCAATACAGATCACAATCACTAGCCCAAAGCATCTCGCTCTCGAAAGCCAACATGCCAGGATAAGATACTAACTATGCCCAGTCGGATACCGACTCGTAAACATAGTTAGGATGTCTAATATCCTCGAAAGCATAAAATCATTACAGGTCACAATCATCTTACACAATGTCCAGTCGGATACCGACTCGTAAACATTTAGTGTAAATTATCAGTCCGCAGACTACATACGATATTCGGGTTGCCAACCCCATATATCGGCTCACAATAGTACCACATGAGTTAGACATGTTCTAGGGTGTGGCACGTCCCACATATCGGCACTCAACTCACAAACATAGTGATAGAAGCAACGCAAGATTCCATCCTAAACTAAGGCTCGGTGAATCTTCTAAGTTCAATCAATACACATGATAGGCACTAACATATCCTAGATCAGTTTTATGCATATTCTGAGACCTAGAAATGAGTGAGAAACGATAAAATACGAAAGGAGACGAAAAATGGAAGTAAACAGCGAATCGGCACGCAGGAGACACCTTGGGGCTATAAATTCTAATTTTAAATTTTTTGAAGGAGTTATTATCTCTGAATTCCGATTGCATATTTGAAATCCTTGTTCCGAGTAGGGTCAGATTCATATATGGTTTGCGAAAATCGGATTAGAAACGAGTAAGTTAGAGCCGATTCAAGTTTGTGGGTTTTTGGGGTGCACAGGTGGCGCCAATTGTGGCGCTTAAACCCATTTTCAGGCGCCACACAGGCAATGTGGCGCCTGTAATGAAGGCTCTGTGGTCCGGGGCGCCGAAGTGGCGCTCCAGGCCACTTCTGGGCGCCGCAAAGGCAATGCGGCGCCTCTGAAGCACCAAACAGAGGCAAAATCCGCGATTTTCACCCTTTTCTTCCAATTTTCCCCCACATTAAGCTAAATCCTACTCTTGCCTTGTGTTTATGGAGTCCAAACACTTCAATGGCATCTTCCCCAAGCTCTCCCAAACTCCAATCACCACATTGCAAGCTACAATACAAATATCACAACTCAATTCATCAATAATCCATCCAAAGCACTCAACACCAACATGCAAAGCTAAAAGGCTGAATTCCTCCAATATAAGCTACCAAATAGGTCTCAAAAACTGACCTCAAGCACCTTTAACATTAACTTGGGCTCCAATCAAAGATTCAACACCAACTCCAACCAAATCTACAAGAGTTCATCCCAAATGTTCAATTCCCGTCACTAACTTTCACCACTTCAAAAACCCACTTAAACAACCTCAAAAACAAGTGCAAAAGCTAGGAAAACACTTACCAAAGGTGTAGGTACCAATCCCCCACTTGATTTGAGTGAGAAAACACAAAAATCTTGAGTTTATGAGTGCCCTAGCTCCCCTCCAAGCAAAGTGGCGAGATGAGAGTGAGTTGTGAGTGCAAAAATGAACTCCCTCATTTCCCATTCAGATTTTTAACCCCCTAAATGGGTTATGGGCCGGTTCATGGGTTGTGGGCCGGGCCGGACAATGGGCTGGTGGGTTGGGCCCCTCTTGTCTTGGGCTAAATCTTCACCAATTCAATTAAATTGAGCACTTGGGCTCTTATTCTCTTGTGAGTTTGAACCCAATTATTCTTCCGCCTCATTCAAAATCATACCCACAAAATAATCCATATCATTTATCTTACTCAATTAACCACAATTAATTAAATTAATTATGCGTTAATTAAATCGGGGTGTTACACTATCGAGCACTCACCCCCTACATAGCCAAGTATCTCATAGGTTTTAATTTAGTGTAACAGGATTTTTCAAAAGTATAGATATATCGTATTTCAAGGTCTCGACCGTTTGTTCCGATATTTCAAAACCTCTTCGATTTAAAATCATTTGACGTCACAGTTTACGCCTTTTTAATTCAAAAATTCATTTCAAGTCGGAAAAATCTGAAATTTTCACAGTAAATCAAAAACTTCATAACGAACAACGTTCGTGTTTTAACGTTTTCGAAATAAGTTGAGGAGACATGTCAAAAATCGAGTTTATTACGCAAGCAGAATTCTGTCCGGACTCAGGTTTGTCACAGTTCAAAGTTTCGACTTTTTAACATATCAAATGGACTCCAAAAATTCTGAAATTTTATATGCACATACTAGACATGATTATCTACAACTTTCATTTAGATTGCAAAGATCAAATCGGAGTAGAAAATATAGAAACATGCTCATCAGGTTCGGACATGTACACAGTCAGATTTCGAAAAGTCTTATCAAGGCAGTTTATGTTTGATGCGATTTGAAATAGCAAACATTGACGAAAATGTCTGAAATTTTTACACAACCTTGATTAATGTGTTATGATAAAAAGTCTAGTTTTGGGTTTTTCGGTTTGAACTCTCGAAATAGGGGTTTTGATTCGATTTCAAATCTGTCCCAGTTTCAAGTTCGAATCTCAAGGCAGGTTGGTTCTGGGCTGTTTTCGGATATCAAAACGCAATGAAAAATTATGAAAATTTTACACGAACTAGATCTATGTCTTAGGAACGTTTTTCATGTTTTACGTTTTTCCGTTTGAGCAGTTTTAAGGGTTCGAAAAATTCACAAAAAATTGTTGCGCCGAGGGTTTTTTGTTTTGACAGATTTTAGAGTTATTAAATCCACACGTTTGGTTGCATTTTAAGTCACCCAAAACCAAGTAAGTATTAACTTACAGTGGGGATGATGTCTAGGAGGTCACGGGGTCGTCCGGAATCCACGGGATGTCACGAACGAATCTCCTCAAGTCGATTTCCTCTTCCAACGTCACAATCCGAATCCGGAAGCAAAAGTCTAAGGTTAGATCGGATTTTCGGCATCGAAATCTTAAACAAAAACCTATGGACGACTTACCAATGATTCAAGGACTGTAATCGATGATCTACACTCTTCCTTGGTCGTCGTCGGTCGCCGGAAACTCGTCGGAAGGTCGCCGGAAAGTCGTCGGGTGGGTGTTTTGCTTTGGGAGAGTTTGAGAGTGGTGGATAAACTTGGGAGACTGATTATGGGGGTGGAAAATCATCCCCCATCGTCCTAATAGCCTTTCCCCCGTCTGGGATTGGCTTTCCTAAGTCGGGGAGTCGAAATATGGCAAGGAATCCCCGAAATCGCGCAATTGGCAGCTGCTGTCTTGGTGGCGCGGGGTTGGCGCGGTTTTTAGCCAAAACCAGCGCGGAGGGCGCGCGGCCTGGTCTGGGCCGTGCGATCCCGTCGGGCCTTTTCTCCTCTCTTTCGGACTTCTGTCCTCCTACGTTTTCGGGCTCAATTTTTCGGGTCATTCTCGGATCATAAATTCTTATCTTAAATTTATCTCGACTCAAATGAATTTCATGTTTGAAATCTTAAGTTCGTCGGTCTCGGGTTCGTCGGCTTCCAATTCATCGTCTTTTGACTCCCGTGCAATAACTTGTGTAATTAAATTTCTTCCGACTTCACGGGTTCTTGGAATTAGAATTATTTTCCTTCTTGAATTTAATTCCAATTATTTTGACTGAATTCATGGAATGTCTTCGGGCTTCCTTTCCCTCTTTTATTCCATTTTGAATTTTGAATCTATCGGCGTTTCATTTCCGAGCAATAATTTATTGTGATAAATTATTTTCTTCTTCTCGGAGATATTTCGACATTGATCGGAATAAATTTTATTCCTTTGGACGTTGATAAAAATCTGGGGTATTACAGTCTACCCCCCTTAAGAATCAACTTCGTCCTCGAAGTTGTGTTTCGGCTTTCTCGCGCTAAGAGTTAGGGTCCTTTTGTTTATTTTATTATTTTGCGATATTGTGTTATTGGATTATTGTTCGATTGTTGATTGTTTGTTGTTTGATTATTGTTTGACTGAACCCAGAATTGAAATTTCCGAGTTGCCTACATACCCTGTGAAGGGATCAAGCCATGACGTAGTTCAAAACAATTTAAATTTGTTTATTTGGGATACAAAATATTCGGGTTTCAAAAATAAATGCTTATGCATTCTTACTGGGTATTACATCCTCCCCCCCTTAAGATTACAGTTATGTCCCCATAACTGCCTACACATTATTCCCACGAAGGTTCGAGTATCGTTGCCTAGCACAGGTATGTCCGCTTTATTCACCACATTGAACGTCTCATGAGTCCCCCTTGGTTATTTGTGGCTAGTTAGGTCCAACGACCAGGTCATCTCTTTTGGTTATATTCTTAATCTGGGTTCGACATTCTTTCATCCGATGTCCACGTCGACCACATCGGAAGCAGGTGTCGGGTTGAGGGCATCCCCTCACCAGATGAGGTTGGTTACAGCTTAGGCATCGGGGCACGTAGCCTTTACGGGTGAAAATCCTTCTATTATTGCCTCCATCGTTGCCTTCGGCTGGTCCATTTGGGCCTTTGCGAAGGTTATTCCCACCCGAGTCTTTATCAGCTCCGCGGTCCTTACCTCTCTTGTCTTGTGCTTGGGGACCTTGGCTAGACTCATCTATCGCCTTCCGCTTCAGTCCCTGAACTCGTGCAACCGCTACTGCACGATCATAAACAGCTTGTGCGTCAGAGTAGTGTACCCCCGTGATTACTTCCCTAATGGCCAGGTTTAACCCCATCTCAAATTTCTGAGCCTTGTCGGAGACAGTTGGTACTAGCCTCGTAGCAAATCGTACTAGCTCCTTGAATTTGGTGTAGTACTCTTGCACTGTCTGTGCGCCTTGCCTTAGGTTAATGAATTCCTCGTACTTCATCGCTTTGGTGCTTAATGGGTAGAACCTCTCCCTCAGAGCTTCCTTAAACTCTTCCCAAGTGTAGGCTTTCTCGTCTTCCACTAATTTCCTCTAGAGGTTTTGCCACCACTCATCGGCTTCACCCCCTAAGTAGTAAGTCGCTACATGTATCTTTTCCTCATTAGGGCATTTGATAGCGTTTAAGAGTCTATCGAACGTACGGATCCACTCCTCTAGTTTGGCGGGATCTTCCTCCCCATCATAGTGTGGCGGTTGATAAGGATTTACCAAAGCTAGATAGTTGTCTCGAGCTACTGGTGGAGGTATTGCCGCTTGTGCCCTATGCACCTCGGCGTTTCCTAATACTACGAGTACTTCTTCTACCATCCTTAAACGTTTATCCATGTTGTTGGGAAGATGAGGCGCTCGATTTCCTATGTTCGGAGGAATCTCATTGTTGTTAGGTGCGCTTGGGAGGTCAGTGTCAGTGCCGTTTGGACTTACTTTCCTCGACTTTCTCCTAGGTGCCATTTTCTGTTATTAAGCACGCGAAGGTGAGTTTCTAAGTGATCAAGATCTAGGACTAATGCAAAGTTAGTCTCAAGTTAACGCTTCTAAGTCAAGTCTCAAGGTCATGTCGAACACTGGAGTGAGAAGTTTAGGTATCACATATGATTTACATAAGAGGTTAGTACAGATATTTATGTATGCATATGCATATGTAATCCCCCCAATAAAAATTTAATGCATGCATCTATTTATCCATGGGTTTTAAAAATAAATTTATTCCATGGATAGATTAAAATAAGGATAAAAGGTTTGGGCCACTATATTGGGCCGAAGGAAATAAATTATTTGGGCTTTAAGTAAAAACAAGGTTATTGGGACAAAATAATTGTGCCAACATAGTAATTAAATATTGGGCTAAAGATTTGGGCTAGGAAAAATAAATTTTGGGCTAAAAAGGTTTGGGATTTAAAATAATAAATTTGGGCTAAAAGTTAGGGCTTAGAAAAAAAATTTGGGCTCAAAAATGTTAGTTTAAAAATAATAATGGATTTTTAAATATAATACTAGTTTAAAAATAATACTCGTAATAGTTTAAAAATAATAATACTAGTTTTAAAAATAGTCCGGGCTCTGATACCACTTTGTAACACCCCGGATTTGATAACCCAGGCCGGGATGTCACCGCCACACCTCCCTAGCAGGACACGGTTTCTCCGAGCTTGCTAAAGAGATGCAAGGCTATGGTTTTTCAGAATTTAAAATATTCAAACAGCCCATTACAATATAATTTAAAAATCATAATATCAAAGTTGCAGCGGAAAGTAATATTTACATATGTATAATGCAGCGGAACTTAAGTATAGGGCCGACATGGCCAAAACACATGCAAGTTGTAATTAAATGTAGGAATTTAAAAAGAGTTTTTCCCGAATGTCCAATGTATGCATATGATGATGCTTAATCCTCATACTCTGAAAGAAAAAGGAAAGAAAATATGGTTTGGTCAGCAAAACGTGCTGAGTAAGTTAACACCTACTATGATCAAGGGGTTTCAAAATCTTTAATTACATTTAAGAAAAACATGTGCATACAAGACATGATTTAAATTTTATTCGTCTAATAATAATTTAATTACATATTTGAAAAGACAAGGATTTCCACAAGATCATAATTTAACACACGTATAAAGAGGTTAAATTAAATAATTAAATTTTTACTCCGAGGCATGCATACAAACAACTCATCTATCAATTTAAAATTAATAATTTAATTGTGTACTTGAACATGCATTTAATCCATAACAACAATTTAGTCATGACATGAAAATTTAAGGACATAATTTTAAATGCATAATTTAAAGACGGGCATAAATAAATAAATACTTAAAAACATTAAATCTTTTATTTCCCCGTTACGTAACCATCTCTCAATATTTTGTATAGCCGGTGATCCGGCGTCCGCTGTAACACCCCGGTTTTGGTAACCCAGGCCGGGATGCCACCGCCACACCTCCCTAGCAAGACACGGTTTCTCCGAGCTCACTAAAGAGATGCAAGGCTATGGTTTTTCAGAATTTAAAATATTCAAGTAGCCCATTCATAGATAATTTAAAAATACTACATCAGAGTTGCATCGAGAATATAAAGTACGCAGCGGAAGTAAAGTGTACGCAGCGGAATTTAAAAGATAGGGCCGACATGGCCAAACCACGGGTTAAACAGACCCGTTCATGCAAGTCACGTAAAATAAATAATTAAGTCCCCAAAATGATCCCCCAATGAGTGATCATGCTCCGTACTCTGTAACAGAAAAAAAATGAACAACGGTTTTTATCAGTATTATAAAATACTGAGTAAGTCAATCCTTACATAGCAATAATGGGGTTAGATTTTTAATATTTAAGATAAAACTTTTTGCCATGCATAAAAACATTTTATTTAAAAAAAAATGCGAATATAATTTCATACCTTAAAAACACATTTAATTTCCATAATTTAAAACTTAAGCATGAGCAATTATTTAAGACATGATTTAAAAACATGAATAATGCCGTAAGTAAGTAAATAAAAATTTGAGCTTTTAAAAATTCTCCCCGATACGCCACCATCTCAACAATATTTAATTTAGCCGGCAATCCGGCGGCCGCAGCCAATTTCATAAAATCTGAGCTTTTTAATATATTTCCCGTTACGCCATCATCTCAACAATATATATATCATTTAGCCGGTGATCCGGCGGCCGCAGCCAATATCAATAGTATCATTTAGCCGGTGCTCCGGCGGCCTCAGCCAATTTCATAAGTATCATCTCATTTAGCCGGTATTCCGGCGGCCGCAGCCGATTCGCCATACCCAGTACCACTCCGTCGAGCCTCGAGTAACCCATACGGATACACTCGAGAGGGTAGGCCGTTGGTCTCTTGTGACCAAATACGCCATATCCAGTACCGCTCCGTCAAGCCTCGAGTAACCCATACGGATACACCCGAGAGGATAGGCCCAAAAATATAAGATGCCGTTTGGCAATCTTTCGCGCGTAATCATCATTGCCGTTTAGGCACAAAATGAATAATTAGGAGGGCACCCTGCAGAGCACTCACCCCCCAATGAAACCGATATCGTTTCAACTTTAGTGTAACGGGATTTCCAAAAATACAACTTTATCATATCACAAGATTTCGATCGTTGTTTAGAGATTTCAAAATTTCACAAGTTTAAAACCGATCGATGTCACAGTTTACGCCTTTTCAGTTTAAAAATCCATTTCTTAGGCGATTAATCTGAAATTTTCACAGTAGCTCAAATACATCCCAATGAACAACTTTCATGTTTTGAGTTTTTGGGAAAAATGATGGGAAGCATGTCAAAAATCAAGTTTTCTACACAAACAAAAAGCTGTCAGGATTCAGGTTTGACATCTGTCAAAGATTTGACTTTTTAACATGTCAAATGAACTCCAAAAATTCTGAAAATTTTCAGGCACTTAAAAGACACCAAAATAAACAAGTTTTATTAGAGGCAAATTATGCAAATTCATCACGGATTAAGTCAGATTAATCTACTAAGTTCGGTCTTAAAATCTGTCTCAGTTTTCGAAAGGTTCATGCACCACAGAATATGTTCGACGCGGTTTGGGATAGCAAATCTTAATGAAAGTGCATGAAATTTTACAGAGGTATTCAAGACTCATAGATCTACAACTTTTGTTTAGATCATGAAGATTGGTTCGGACTAGAAATGATAGAAATAAGCTCATCAAGTTCGGTTATGAAATCTGTCAACTTTTGAAAATTCTTAAAAACGCAGAATATGTCCGACTTGATTTGGGGTATCAAAACTTGATGAAAATTTCTGAAATTTTTACACAATATAGCTTAAGATCTTAGGATCAAAATCTTAGTTTTGAGTTTTCAGGTTTGAACGCTCGAAGTAAGAGTTTTGCTCGGATTTCAGAAAATACGTAGATTGGGGTTTTTAGGTTTGATTTCAACGTCTCGTTTAAGATCCAATGTTTCGGATGTCTTTAAACCACCCATATTGATATGGAAGGTATTAACTTACAGTGAGTGAGTTCTTGAACGTTCTAGAGTTGATCGATTTGTCCAAAATCGCCACGAACGGATCTACGCAACACGTTCTTCTTCTCCTTTGGCTACGAACGTGTTTTGCAAGTAAAGATCCGTAAGTTAGAAGGTTGATTATGATCTTAAAGCAATAAGGAAACTTGATTTACACATTACCAACAATCCAATGCCTGCAAATCCTTGATCTACACACTACCTTGGTTGGATTTGATTGCCGGAAAGTTGCCGGAAAGTCGCCGGAAGAGTGTTTTGGCTTTGGGAGAGTTTAGGAGAGTTTTGGGATGAATTATTGAGTGTTGAAGACTGAAATGGGGTGTTAGGGACATCTAATAATCATCCAAAATATGCCTCCCCCGTGATAGATCAAGATTCCCACCTTTGGGACCCAAAAAATGGCAAAAAGTCACCAAAAATGCATAATGCCCGACTGCTACAGTAGCATGCTACAGTAGCGTGCTACAGTAGCATGCTACAGTAACTTTTTTTTTTTTTTTAAATTTTTTTTTTTTTATATATATATATATTAAGATTCTTATCTTAAAAAAAATCATAATGTGAGAATTTTTGTGATCTTATAAGTCATAAATAGCTTCAAAAAGGAATATATTCTTTATTTGAAAATGACAAGATATGATTAATATTCCACCCTACAATTTCAAACCATAGTCAAATTATTCCCAATTATATTATGGCATTCTAGAATAATTCCATAATAAAAAAATATGGGTAGAATGATTAATCAAGGATATATAGAAAATAGATAATTCTCATTATAATTTAAACATGTAAATATATACATGTATATACATGTGTACATGTTTGGAAAGATTATTTCAAGACCAAGGTATATATGTGTATATAAACTTGTATATGGATTTAAAATATTCTATGAACCATATACTTATTACACTTGATATTGAAATCCATATATTTATTTGAAAAGACAAATATATATATAATTTTTCAAAGTATGTTTTGTAGAAAATAATATACTAATCTTTAAGCACATATTTGAACATATAAATATATATAGATTTGATTAAAAATCTACTTAGTGAATTGATCAAAATATATATATTCATACATATATATCGGGCAATTTCTATGGTATTACAATCTACCCTCCTTAAGAAACAACTTCGTCCCCGAAGTTGCGCGACTTATTGGCCGATTGATTGATTGCGATTGTATCATTGTGTTTTGTTGTTTGATATTATTTGACTGAACCCAGAATTGAAATTTCCAAGTTGCCTACGTACCCCGTGAAGGGATCAAGTCATTACGTAGTTCAAAACAATTAGAATTTGTTTATTTGGGATACAAAATATTCGGGTCGTTACATCCGCAGCCGTGTCGTATCTTGTATAGCCGGTGATCCGGCGGCTGCAGCCGTGTCGTATTTCAAGTATTTCATTGGCCGTTTTGGCACAGTTTCTCATAACATTCACCCTCGGCCGTTTTGGCACGAAGCGAAAAGCTAGGGGGCGTTCTATTGAGCATTTCCCCCTACGTCGGTCACTCTCGGCCGTTTTGGCACGAAGCGAAAAGCTAGAGGGGCACTCCATCGAGCACTCACCCCCTACATAGGTCACACTCGTCCGTCTAGGCACGATGCAAAAAGCTAGAGGGGCACTCTATCTGTAACGCCCCAAAAATTTAAAACCAATTTTTGCTGACGTCACTGCCGTGTTATCTCCCTTAAACTGTTGGCCAATCAATTTAAGTTCAATAACACGAAGCGAAAATTTAAAAATAACAACTCATCTATCAATTTAAAATTAATAATTTAATTGTGTACTTGAACATGCATTTAATCCATAATAACAATGAAAATTTAAGGACATAATTTTAAATGCATAATTTAAAGACGGGCATAAATAAATAAATACTTAAAAATATTAAATCTTTTATTTCCCCGTTACGTAACCATTTCTCAATATTTTGTATAGCCGGTGATCCGGCGGCCGCAGCCGTGTCGTAAGTATCTTGTATAGCCGGTGATCCGGCGGCCGCAGCCGTGTCGTATTTCAAGTATTTCATTGGCCGTTTTGGCACAGTTTCTCATAACATTCACCCTCGGCCGTTTTGGCACGAAGCGAAAAGCTAGGGGGCATTCTATTGAGCATTTCCCCCCTACGTCGGACACTCTCGGCCGTTTTGGCACGAAGCGAAAAGCTAGAGGGGCACTCCATCGAGCACTCACCCCCTACATAGGTCACACTCGTCCGTCTAGGCACGATGCGAAAAGCTAGAGGGGCACTCTATCGAGCACTCACCCCCTACATAGCCAAGTATCTCATAGGTTTTAATTTAGTGTAACGGGATTTTTCAAAAGTATAGATATATCGTATTTCAAGGTCTCGACCGTTTGTTTCGATATTTCAAAATCTCTTCGATTTAAAATCATTTGACGTCACAGTTTACGCCTTTTTAATTTAAAAATTCATTTCAAGTCGGAAAAATCTGAAATTTTCACAGTATATCAAAAACGTTCTAGCGAACAACTTTCGTGTTTTAACTTTTTCGAAATAAGTTGAGGAGACATGTCAAAAATCGAGTTTATTACGCAAGCAGAATTCTGTCTGGACTCAGGTTTGCCAAAGTTCAAAGTTTCGACTTTTTAACATAACAAATGGACTCCAAAAATTCTGAAATTTTATATGCACATACTAGACATGATTATCTACAACTTTCATTTAGATTGCAAAGATCAAATCGGACTAGAAAATATAGAAACATGCTCATCAAGTTCGGACATGTACACAGTCAGATTTCGAAAAGTCTTATCAAGGCAGTTTATGTTTGATGCGATTTGAAATAGCAAACATTGACGAAAATGTCTGAATTTTTTACACAACCTAGATTTATGTGTTAGGATTAAAAGTCTAGTTTTGAGTTTTTCGGTTTGAACTCTCGAAATAGGGGTTTTGATTCGATTTCAAATCTGTCCCAGTTTCATGTTCGAATCTCAAGGCAGGTTGGTTGTTGGCCGTTTTCGGATATCAAAACGCAACGAAAAATTATGAAAATTTTACATGAACTAGATCTATGTCTTAGGAACGTTTTTCTTGTTTTAATTTTTTCCGTTTGAGCAGTTTTAAGGGTTCGAAAAATTCACACAAAATTATTGCGCCGAGGGTTTTTTGTGTTGACAGATTTTAGAGTTATTAAATCCACACGTTTGGTTGCATTTTAAGTCACCCAAAACCAAGTAAGTATTAACTTACAGTGGGGATGATGTCTAGGAGGTCACGGGGTCGTCCGGAATCCACGGGATGTCACGAACGAATCTCCTCAAGTCGATTTCCTCTTCCAACGTCACAATCCGAATCCGGAAGCAAAAGTCTAAGGTTAGATCGGATTTTCGGCATCGAAATCTTAAACAAAAACCTATGGATGACTTACCAATGATTCAAGGACTGTAATCGATGATCTACACTCTTCCTTATCGTCGTCGGTCGCCGGAAACTCGTCGGAAGGTCGCCGGAAAGTCGTCGGGTGGGTGTTTTGCTTTGGGAGAGTTTGAGAGTGGTGGATAAACTTGGGAGACTGATTATGGGGGTGGAAAATCATCCCCCATCATCCTAATAGCCTTTCCCCCGTCTGGGATTGGCTTTCCTAAGTCGGGGAGTCGAAATATGGCAAGAAATCCCCGAAATCGCGCAATTGGCAGCTGCTGTCTTGGTGGCGCGGGGTTGGCGCGGTTTTTAGCCAAAACCAGCACGGAGGGCGCGCGGCCTGGTCTGGGCCGTGCGTCCTTACTGGGCCGTGCGATCCCGTCGGGCCTTTTCTCCTCTCTTTCGGACTTCTGTCCTCCTACGTTTTCGGGCTCGATTTTTCGGGTCATTCTCGGATCATAAATTCTTATCTTAAATTTATCTCGACTCAAATGAATTTCATGTTTGAAATTTTAAGTTCGTCGGTCTCGGGTTCGTCGGCTTCCAATTCGCCGTCTTTTGACTCCCGTGCAATAACTTGTGTAATTAAATTTCTTCCGACTTCACGGGTTCTTGGAATTAGAATTATTTTCCTTCTTGAATTTAATTCCAATTATTTTGACTGAATTCATGGAATGTCTTCGGGCTTCCTTTCCCTCTTTTATTCCATTTTGAATTTTGAATCTATCGGCGTTTTATTTCCGAGCAATAATTTATTGTGATAAATTATTTTCTTCTTCTCGGAGATATTTCGACATTGATCGGAATAAATTTTATTTCTTTGGACGTTGATAAAAATCTGGGGTATTACAGTTGCTTTTCTTGTGGGTTGTCTGGGCGTCTCTCATGGTTCTTCCGGGGGCCAAGAGACGGGCTGCTCGTCGTGATGCGGCTGGCCCTAGCACTGCCGCTCTTGTGATACCGGACATTGACGACAGTGAGTCTGAGGAAGGCAAGGAGCGGGAGTCGAGACTCAGAGGTCTCCCTGACGAGGTGTGTCCTCGCCGGCATGATAGGTATCGTTTTACGGCGATGGCCGCCCAGGACTTCTATTTCGACTAGCTTCGTCGGAACAGGGCTTATGTTCCCGAGAGAGGCATGTTTCCCGATCATGTGGGCGATGACAGGGCCAGTGCGGTCTTGGAGCATCTCCAGTGGACCGGACTCGCACGTCATCCCGAGGGCGTTGCCTCTGGTTATCTAGCTATGGAGGTCATCGCCAACATTGGCGGTCTTGGGGAGCACGAAGACTTATCTCGAGTCTGGGTTCGTGGTCGCTACCTAGACTTCAGTGCTCGGGCGATCAACCTCTATTTCGGTCTGCCTGACGACAGCGTATTCCGGCCACAGCCTGAGGGCCATGTACTTGCTCCCGCATGGGGTGTCTTGTGCACCGATGCACCCCCGCGGAACGAGCACGACCACGAGCTGCGGTTGACGTCGATGGACGCTGCTTGGCATGTGCTTGCTCAGCTATGGATAGGACGCGTCCGGCCGATTACCCGGAGCCATATCGTCATAGATCATGTCTATGAGACCATTTGCTTTATCGCCCGGGGCGGTAGGGTAAATGTGGGAGCTTGCATTGACGACAATCTGAGAGGCTTGCGACGAGGGCGAGGGAGTAGGGTGATTACTCACGTTCATCTCATTTGTGGTTTATGCGCTGCCCAGGGGATCCGTACGGCGCCGGAGACAGACCCTTATGAGTTAGTTGCGGGTGAGCATTATCGCGTTTCGACTTACGCCGTTCGGCGTAATGCCCTACGACGCGGCGCGCCTCGGGCTGTCCTTCGCCCGCAGCCCGAGGATGGTGGTTTGATTCTAGTCGTTCCCCCAGAGCAGCCGCCTCCACCTCCACCTCCTGTGGTTCCATAGCAGGGTCCGGAGATGACGCAGATGCTCCAAATGATGCAGGGGATGCAGCTTAGTGTCGACGCTGGGTTCACAGCCGGGCAGGCTCATTATGATGCTTTGGATGCCAGGATGGATCTATACCAGGCTCGTATGGATATGATTACTACGAGACAGCTGGAGCAGCAGGCCACTATGACTGACATGTATGCCTATATGCGCCAGATGGATGAGTACATGCGTCGGCAGTTCCCGCCTCCTGATCAGTGATCTTTCATCTTTGCCTTTGCATTTAGGGTTCGTAGTAGAAATATTCCGTTCAGTTGTTTCTGTAATACACGTAAATTTTAGAATATAAAAGTAGGAATTAATCCAATAGGAAAGAAAGTTTTGTTTCCGAGAACCCATAAACTCGGAGATGCACGGAAATCAAAAGACGACGATTTAGAACCCGACGGACCTAAACCTAAGATTTCAGACGTGAAATCGAATTGAGACGGAATAAATTTATGATGAGAAGCATAATCCGAAAATGACCCGAAAAATCGAGCGCGAAAACGTGGAAGGATAGAAGTCCGAAAGAGAGGAGAAAAAGACCCGACAGATCGGATCGCACGGACCCGCCCGGACCGCAGTCCAGGCGGGGGCCGCGCGCTGGCCGGGCGGGGTTTGGCCAAAAGGCGCGCCAACCCCGCGTGGCTCCACAGGTTTTGGCAAGTTGCGCGTTTTCGGCGATTTCTTACCATAATTCGACCTCCCGACTTTGGAAAGCAGATTTTGGTCGAAGGGAAAGCTTTTAGGGCGACCTAGGGCTGCCTCCTCACCCTTTTCATCAGTCACAAATCTCCCTCCACTCTCCCAAACTCTCTCCAAAGCCAAAACACCTTCCGGCGACTTCCCGACGACTTTCCGATCACTTCCCGGCGACGAAAACCGACTGAGGAGGCGTGGAATACAAGATCCATAGTGTTCTAAACTGTGTCGGAAGCTTGACGTTGAGGAGATCCGTTCGCAGCAAATTTAGACGAGCCAGCGACCTTAGGACGACCAAAACTCCCTATCACTGTAAGTTGAGCCTTCCATATCAATACGGGTGATTTTGGGGCGTCCGATATAGTCGTAATGTAACGAAACGTAAAAATCGAAGTTAAAAACCCCAACTTGCGCAGTTTCTGAAATCGGCCTAAAACTCCTATTTCGAGGATTCAATCCGAGAAACTCAAAACTAGACTTTTAATCCTAACACATAAATCTAGGTTGTGTAAAAATTTCAGACATTTTCGTTAACGTTTGCTATTTTAAATCGCATCGAAAATAAACTGTTTTGACAAAACGTGTTTGAAATCTGCCTATGAACATGTCCGA
Organism: Hygrophila difformis; assembly: GCA_030278955.1. Lineage (NCBI taxonomy): Eukaryota > Viridiplantae > Streptophyta > Magnoliopsida > Lamiales > Acanthaceae > Hygrophila > Hygrophila difformis. Next base: position 60,348,033 of record JAOANR010000008.1, read on the forward strand.
ACTTAGTGAGTCTGTTTCTATAATTTGTAGTCCGATTTGATCTTTGCAATCTAAATGAAAGTTGTAGATAATCATGTCTAATATATGTGGTTAAAATTTCAGAATTTTTGGAGTCCATTTGGTATGTCAAAAAGCCAATTTTCCGAACTGTGAAAATCTGTTTCGGGACAGTAGACTGTTTCCGCTTTAAACTCGATTTTTGACATGTTTCCTCAACTTATTTCGAGAAAGTTAAAACACGAAAGTTGTTCGTTAGGGTGTTTTGCATAAACCGTGAAATTTTCAGATTTTTCGGACTTAAACTGAATTTTTAAATTGAAAAGGCGTAAACTTTGACGCCAAGTTACTTTTAAATCGAAGGATTTTGAAATTTCGAAACGAACGATCAAAGATTTGAAATACGATACATCTATACTTTTGAAAAACCCCGATACATTAAATCTAAACGATACATGAGATACTTAGGTGGAGGGTGAGTGCTCTGCAGGGTGCCCCTCTAGCCTTTCTCTTCGGGCCTATAATGGACGAGAGAATTTGATGAGATATTACGCCAATCGGCGGGAGATACATGGCCTACTCTCTCGGGTTGTCCGTATGGATTTCCCGAGGCTCCGGAGTGGTACTGGATATGGCAGATACGACTGCGGCCGCCGGATCACCGGCTAAACGAGATACTTACGAAACAGCTGCGGCCGCCGGATCACCGGCTATACAAAATACTGAGAAATGGTTACGTAACGGGGAAATAAAAGATTTAATATTTTTAAGTATTTATTTATTTTTGCATGTCTTTAAATTATGCATTTAAATTATGTCTTTAAATTTCATGTCATGACTAAATTGTTATTGTGGATTAAATGCATGTTCAAGTGCACAATTAAAATATTATTTCCTTTAAATTTTGTGAATGCATGTTAGGAGTGAAGTTTTAAATTATCTAATTAAATCCCTTTATTGCTATGTTAGGATCGACTTACTCAGTATTTTATATACTGATAAAATTGTTGTTTTCTCTTTTCCTTTCAGAGTATGAAGATAATGCATGAGCATATGCATTGGGGGATGGAAAAACTTTAACATTATTTTTATTGCTTTTATGATACTTGCATAACGGGCATGTAAATCCCGAGTTTTGGCCATGTCGGCCCACTTTACATTTTCCCGCTGCGATATATTACTACTACTACTACGTGTGTGGATGATACTTAATATTATTTTTAAATAGATTCCGGACTTGTTTTTAAACCTTTTTGCAATACCTATAGCCTTGCATCTCTTTGGCAAGCTCGGAGAATCCGTGTCTTGCTAGGGAGATGTGGAGGTGACATCCCGGCCTGGGTTATCAAATCCGGGGTGTTACAAGTTGGTATCAGAGCCCGGAATATTTTAAAACTACTATTATTATTATTTTAAAATATTTCGAACTGAGTATTATTTTTAAATTTATTATTATCATTATTATTTTTAAGACTACTAGCATTATTATTTTAGCCCAAAATTTGAGCCCAAAGGGGGTTAAATTATTTTGACCCAATAATTATAATTATTTATTTTTAGCCCAACCATTTCGGCCCAAATACCCATGTTTTTACTTCTTAAGTCCAAATTATTACTTTTGGCCAATATAGAGGCCCAACTTTTTAAATTACTTAAACCATGATTAAATTTAAATTAAAAATGCATTAAATTAAATTTTGGGGGGGATTGCATGTGCATATCCATGTAGATTTAAATTCCTACATATCTTGACTTTTATTCGAAACATACTCTAACCCTAACCTCCTTGTTGACACTAGATGGCCGAACCCAACACGAACATGGTCAACTTGATGATGAAACTGACTAACGCGTACTTAGAGTCCCAACAACATATCAACTATTTCAAGACTCGAGTAGGACAACTAGAGGGCCAAGTGGCCCATCTGGGGCATCTTAGGGAGACCAATCATCATAACATAACCCAGCTGCAAAATCAAGTCACGCAGCTCCAAGCCCAAGTAGCCCAACTCCAAGACAAGGGTGATGACTTGGAGGAACAAATAGGGAACGTAGCTTGGGAGTTGACTACCTTAGCCAATGAGATTGACGGAGGGGTCCTTCAGAACCCGGGACCTCACCCTAATGCTGCAGCACCGATTGACATACCCAGCGACGGAGACGATCCCATCGAGGATGCACCTACCCATGCTCTCTAGACTTGGAGCCGATACTGATGCACTACTATCTATGTTCCCTTTTCTTTCAAACTAGTACCAGCACTACTATTTCATTCCTGTTACGAATGCTTGTAATCAACTGAAAAATTTTCTCTTGAGTAATAAATCTACAAGCATTTATTTTATACAAATATATTTAAAGTATTCCTTACATTTTAATCAAATTATTTCTCTTCGAATACCTTGTTAAAGCCCGATCAAACAAATGAACAAGGTAATAATAATCAAGGACCTATAGGTAATAACTAAACAAAAATACAAGTAGTAATAAATAGCCTAAATATGTAAATATATATATATATATTCATTATATGGAGATAATCATCGAGCAAGGGTATCTCCAACCCTAAACCCCAACACCCTGAACCCTAGGGTCTCCAAAAAAAAATAAAAAAAAAATAAAAACCTGAACAGGTTACTGTTCACGAAAAAAAAAACAAAACAAAACGAAACAAAAAAAAAAAAAAACAGCAAGTAGGACCAACCCCAAATAACAACAAACGATACGCTAAATCCCAACAACCTATACTAACAGGCTCCAGTAGACTAATACCTGTTAATATCGTCATTTATTTAATTAAATTATTTTATAAGCATTATATAATACTCCAACAAAAAGAATCTAAACTCTCTTGTTCTTGCGACAGCATGGCACCGAGAGGCAGACCACGCGCCCAGCCCACTACTCCAAACACCCACGAAACCCCTATGCAACCAGAAAGGCCTATACCCGGCGAAGGGGTACACGCTCAAGAGGAGCCGGCAAACCCTATGCCAAACAACATGGACGCGCGCCTACACACTCTAGAAGAGGTTCTCATTGCGATAGGGAACGCGCATGTGAACCAAGGCCAGGCCGCTGCGGTACCTCCACCCGAGGCCCGCATTAACTACTTAGCTATGGTGAACTCATATCGTCCGCCGAACTACGCCGGAGAAGAGGACCCGGCTAAACTTGAAGAATGGATCTGAACATTCGACAAGCTACTAAACGCGGTGAAGTGCCCAACGGGCGAGAAGGTGCCTGTGGCATCGTACTATCTCGGAGGGGAGGCGGATGACTGGTGGCGTGCCATGCATGATAAGTTAGCCACGGACGAGGAACCCTATTCTTGGGAAGAATTCATGGGTCTGATCAGGGATCGCTTTTATCCCATGAGCACAAAGTCAGCCATGTACGAGGAGTTCTTATCTCTGAAGCAAGGAGGGCAAACAGTCCAGGAATATTACACCCGTTTCAAGGAGTTGGTGCGTTTCGCACCGAGACTCGTGCCGACAGATGCGGAGAAGGCACAGAAATTTGAAATGGGGCTAAACTTGGCTATACGAGAGGTGATCACTGGCGTCCCATACCCAGACCTGCAATCGGTGTATGATCGTGCGGTAGCTGTTGCAAGGGTGCAACAACTAAAAAGGAAAGTGAGCGGAGAACCCAGTCGAGGATCTCAAGGACAGGATAAGAGGAGTAGAGACAACCGTTCCGGTAACAATGCTGTAGGGAACAACTTTCGGGGAGATCTGAACAGACCCCCTCAAAACAACAACAGAGGATATGACGATAGAACCCTTTTCCGGGGTAACCCGGTACCACCTTGCCCGAGATGCGGCAGGCCTCATTTGGCCAGAGGGTGCCCCCAACAGGGCGCCTGCTACAGGTGTGGTCGCATCGGCCACATGGCGAATGAGTGCCGCACTCGATTGGAAAACATCGCCAAGAGGGAGGACTTGGGCACGGGGCCAACTCAGCCTCGCAACCAGGATGGACGGAATGGAAACAACCAGGGGTATACACCCCCTCAAAACCAGAATCTCCATCAGAATCAACGTCCCCCACAGAATCCAAATCAGCAATAGAATCAGAACCCGAACCGGGATCAGCAAGGCAACCCGGGACGCCCAATGGGGCGATTGAATGTCATCAATGAGGCAGATGTGCCTATGCAGGGGGACGTAATGGGAGGTACGTTCCATGTCTTAAGTACACCCCTTAGAGTTCTGTTTGACTCAGGAGCTAGTTGTTCGATAATATCATCTAAAGTCTTACCTAAACTAGATCTACCTAAGTGCGAATTGATTAACTTAGGGATTCAACTTCCATCGGGAGAGGTAGTATCATGCTCTAAGCGATATAACGGAATTCCGATAGATATAAAGAACGTAGAGTTTTTCGCGAACTTAATAGAATTCGAACTACAGGATTTTGACGTCATACTAGGGATGGATAGGCTAACCCAATATAAAGCCGTGATCGATTGCCAAAAACAAAAGATCACGTTGTCAAAGAGTAGGGGAAGGAGAGTCATCTTTTACTCCCAACCCCCTAAGAAGTCTACCAAGATAGTTAATGCCATGAAGCTATGTAGCTTAATGCGTAAGGGTTACGCGTTATATGCATGCTACATTCACAACCTGGAGGCCGAAGAGGTCAATGTGGATAACATTCCGGTGGTGAGAGAATACCCGGATGTATTTCCGGAAGACGTTCCCGGCATGCCGCCTAAGAGAGATCTGGAATTCACCATAGATCTTATCCCGGGAACGGAGCCTGTCTCAAAGGCTCCTTACCATATGGCGCCACTAGAAATGAAGGAGCTAAAGGAACAACTAGAGGAGTTGCTAGAGAAGGGCTACATAAGGCCGAGCACGTCCCCATGGGGAGCCCCGGTCTTATTCGTTAAGAAGAAAGATGGAGGTCTACAACTATGCATCGATTATAGAGGACTTAACCAAGTCACGGTCAAGAACAAGTACCCGTTGCCCAGAATCGAGGATTTGTTCGACCAACTGAAGGGAGCTTCAGTATTTTCAAAGATCGACCTACGATCGGGATATCACCAGTTAAGGATCGCCGAAAAGGATATCCCAAAGACGGCATTCAGAACTCGCTACGGGCACTACGAATTCACGGTGCTATCATTCGGGCTGACGAACGCCCCAGCGATGTTCATGAATCTCATGAACAACGTGTTTCGGGAAATATTAGATCAATGCGTAGTGGTGTTTATAGATGACATCCTGATCTACTCGAAAAGCGAAGAGGAACATTCCGAACACCTACACAAAGTGTTAGCGATCTTACGAGTGAATCAGCTGTATGGAAAACTGTCCAAATGCGACTTCTGGCTAAGAGAAGTGGCATTTTTGGGACATATCGTATCCGCCAACGGAGTGGCAGTAGACCCAGCAAAGATCTCGGTAGTGACCGAATGGGTGCCACCGAAGAATCCAACCGAGATAAGAAGTTTTCTCGGATTGGCAGGGTACTACCGAAGGTTTGTAAAGGATTTCTCAAGGATCGCTCGCCCATTGACACAGCTGTTAAAGAAAGGGGTGAAATACGACTGGACCATTGAGTGTGATTCCGCATTCCAAGAATTGAAGAAACGGCTTACTACAGCGCCGGTGTTGGCATTACCATCGGAGGACGGAGACTTCGAGGTGTACAGCGACACCTCGAAGGAAGGATTGGGATGCGTGCTAATGCAAGATCAAAGGGTTATAGCATACGCATCACGTCAACTAAAGCCGCACGAAGAGAACTATCCGATGCACGACTTGAAGCTAGCCGCAGTCGTGTTCGCTCTAAAGATATGGAGGCACTACCTCTATGGGCGAAAGTGTCGGATGTTCACCGACCATAAGAGCCTCAAGTATATATTCACGCAAAAAGAGCTGAATTTGAGGCAAAGGAGATGGTTGGAGCTGATTAAGGATTACGACCTGGAAATCGCGTATCACGAAGGAAAAGCCAACGTGGTGGCCGATGCCTTGAGTCGAAAGACTCAACACGTGGTGAATTCACTTGTGGTACCGGCCGAGTTGTACAGAGACTTGGCAAAATTAAGTCTGGAGTTAGTACACTCTGGCGAAGTAAGTGAGGTCGTCAACACGATGATAGTAGGATCTACCATACTCGATGAGATACGACTAGCACAACAGGGTGATGAAAAGCTGGAGGAAATTAGGAAGAGCATTGCTGAAGGAAAGGCAATGGATTTTAAAATCAATGAGGACGGAAGCATCCGCTTCAAGGGAAGGTGGTGCATACCACGAAAATGCGAGGACCTGAAGCAAAGAGTAATGGAGGAAGGCCATAATACCCCATACTCGGTCCACCCCGGAGGCGAGAAGCTATACAAGGACATAAAGAAGAACTATTGGTGGCCGAACATGAAGAGAGAAATAGCCGAGTTTGTGGCAAGATGCCTTACCTGCCAGAAGGTCAAGGCTGTACGACAGAAACCCCTAGGATTAATGCAGCCATTGGAAATCCCAAGTTGGAAATGGGATAGCATTTCAATGGACTTCGTCTCGGGGCTACCACGTTCACCGAAGGGGATGAATAAAATCTGGGTGATCGTGGATAGGTTGACAAAAGCTGCCATATTTATCCCCATGAAGGATACCTGGTCCATGGACCAATTGGCAAGGGCATATGTCGACAACGTGGTACGACGACATGGAGTACCACATGACATCATGTCGGACAGAGACAGTAGATTCGTCTCACATTTTTGGACAAAACTACAAGAAGCCCTCGGTACGAAGATAAAGATGAGTACCGCGTTCCACCCCATGACGGATGGACAAACGGAAAGAACGATCCAAACTTTGGAAGACATGCTGAGGGCATGCGTATTAGAGTTTAAAGGAAGTTGGGAAAATCACTTACCCTTGATCGAATTTTCCTACAACAACAGCTACCATGCTAGCATTGGCATGGCACCTTTCGAGGCACTGTATGGACGCAAATGCCGAAGCCCATTGATATGGGAAGAGGGCGAGAGGACTATGGTAATTGGACCGCAACTTGTTGAGGACATGGCTCAACAAGTCAAAATAATCCAAGGAAAGATGAGAGCCGCGCAAGACCGGCAAAAGAGCTATGCCGACGTGAGACGGCAAGATTTGGAATTCCAAATAGGCGATAAGGTCATGTTAAAGGTATCACCGATGAAGGGTGTGATGCGCTTTGGCAAGCGGGGGAAATTGAGCCCACGGTACATAGGACCATACGAGATCCTAGAAAGAGTGGGGAATCTTGCATACCGACTAGCATTACCGCCACAATTTGCTCGTGTCCACGACGTGTTCCACATCTCACAACTGAAGAAATACGTCCATGATCCGACCCACATACTCCAACCGGAGGAAATTGAGCTGGACGATGACTTAAGCTACGAAGAAATTCCGGTGCGAATACTCGACAAGAAGGAGAGGGTAACAAGGAATAAGACCGTGAGAATGGTCAAGGTTCTTTGGTCTAACCACGAAGCCGAGACGGCAACGTGGGAGCTAGAAGCAGACATGAAGGATCGTTACCCAACCATATTCCAAGACAGTGCAACAACAGTTATGGGGACATAACTGTAATCTTAAGAGGGGCAGGATGTGACAACCCGAATATTTCCGGATGTTTTATACGAATACTTTGTAATCCAAAGAAACAAATTCAAATTGTTTTGGACTACGTAATGACTTGATCCCTTCACGGGGTACGTAGGCAACTCGGAAATTTCAATTCTGGGTTCAGTCAAATAATAACAAACAACGACACACAATAATACAATCGCTTAATCAAACAATTCCCGAACTCGCGAGAGGATGAAGCGCAACTTCGAGGACGAAGTTGGTTCTTAAGGGGGGTAGACTGTAATACCCGTAAATTTTGAATATAAAAATAGGAATTAATCCAATAGGAAAGAAAGTTTTGTTTCCGAAAACCCATAAACTCGGAGATGCACGGAAATCAAAAGACGACGATTTAGAACCCGACGGACCTAAACCTAAGATTTCAGACGTGAAATCGAATTGAGACGGAATAAATTTATGATGAGAAGCATAATCCAAAAATGACCCGGAAAATCGAGCGCGAAAACGTGGAAGGATAGAAGTCCGAAGGAGAGGAGAAAAAGACCCGACGGATCGGATCGCACTGACCCGCCCGGACCGCAGTCCAGGCGGGGGCCGCGCGCTGGCCGGGCGGGGTTTGGCCAAAAGGCGCGCCAACCCCGCGTGGCTCCACAGGTTTTGGCAAGTTGCGCGTTTTCGGCGATTTCTTAACATAATTCGACCTCCCGACTTTGGAAAGCAGATTTTGGTCGAAGGGAAAGCTTTTAGGGCGACCTAGGGCTGCCTCCTCACCCTTTTCATCAGTCACAAATCTCCCTCCACTCTCCCAAACTCTCTCCAAAGCCAAAACACCTTCCGGCGACTTCCCGACGACTTTCCGATCACTTCCCGGCGACGAAAACCGACGGAGGAGGCGTGGAATACAAGATCCCTAGTGTTCTAAACTGTGTCGGAAGCTTGACGTTGAGGAGATCCGTTCGTAGCAAATTTAGACGAGCCAACGACCTTAGGACGACCAAAACTCCCTATCACTGTAAGTTGAGCCTTCCATATTAATACGGGTGATTTTGGGGCGTCCGATATAGTCGTAATGTAACGAAACGTAAAAATCGAAGTTAAAAACCCCAACTTGCGCAGTTTCTGAAATCGGCCTAAAACTCCTATTTCGAGGATTCAATCCGAGAAACTCAAAACTAGACTTTTAATCCTAACACATAAATCTAGGTTGTGTAAAAATTTCAGACATTTTCGTTAATATTTGCTATTTTAAATCGCATAAAAAAGAAACTGTTTTGACAAAACGTGTTTGAAATCTGCCTATGAACATGTCCGAACTTAGTGAGTCTGTTTCTATAATTTGTAGTCCGATTTGATCTTTGCAATCTAAATGAAAGTTTTAGATAATCATGTCTAGTATATGTGGTTAAAATCTCAGAATTTTTGGAGTCCATTTGATATGTCAAAAAGCCAATTTTCCGAACTGTGACAAATCTGTTTCGGGACAGTAGACTGTTTCCGCTTGAAACTCGATTTTTGATATGTTTCCTCAACTTATTTCGAGAAAGTTAAAACACGAAAGTTGTTCGTTAAACTGTGAAATTTTCAGATTTTTCGGACTTAAACCGAATTTTTAAATTGAAAAAGCGTAAACTTTGACGCCAAGTTACTTTTAAATCGAAGGATTTTGAAATTTCGAAACGAACGATCAAAGATTTGAAATACGATACATCTATACTTTTGAAAAACCCCGATACATTAAATCTAAACGATACATGAGATACTTAGGTGGAGGGTGAGTGCTCTGCAGGGTGCCCCTCTAGCCTTTCTCTTCGGGCCTATAATGGACGAGAGAATTTGATGAGATATTACGCCAATCGGCGGGAGATACATGGCCTACTCTCTCGGGTTGTCCGTATGGATTTCCCGAGGCTCCGGAGTGGTACTGGGTATGGCAGATACGGCTGCAGCCGCCGGATCACCGGCTAAACGAGATACTTACGAAACGGCTGCGGCCGCCGGATCACCGGCTATACAAAACACTGAGAAATGGTTACGTAACGGGGAAATAAAAGATTTAATATTTTTAAGTATTTATTTATTTTTGCATGTCTTTAAATTATGCATTTAAATTATGTCTTTAAATTTCATGTCATTGACTAAATTGTTATTGTGGATAAAATGCATGTTCAAGTACACAATTAAAATATTATTTCCTTTAAATTTTGTGAATGCATGTTAGGAGTGAAGTTTTAAATTATCTAATTAAATCCCTTTATTGCTATGTTTGGATCGACTTACTCAGTATTTTATATACTGATAAAATTGTTGTTTTCTCTTTTCCTTTCAGAGTATGAAGATAATGCATGAGCATATGCATTGGGGGATGGAAAAACTTTAACATTGTTTTTATTGCTTTTATGATACTTGCATAACGGGCATGTAAATCCCGAGTTTTGGCAATGTCGGCCCACTTTACATTTTCCCGCTGCGATATATTATTACTACTACTACGTGTGTGGATGAAACTTAATATTATTTTTAAATAGATTCCGGACTTGTTTTTAAACCTTTTTGCAATACCTATAGCCTTGCATCTCTTTGGCAAGCTCGAAGAATCCGTGTCTTGCTAGGGAAATGTGGTGGTGACATCCCGGCCTGGGTTATCAAATCCGGGGTGTTACAGTTTCCTTATGAGACTGTATGACAATGATTCCCATGACTGTGATTCGTAGTTTATGCTTTCATTGTATCACCGTCTAGTTATCTGTTATCATTCGGGATTTCAGGGTTAAGGGTTTGAGGTACCCCTGTTTGATTGTCCTCTCTATATATGTATTGTTTGTTTGTTAAAACCTTGTACCTTTGTTTGGTTGAACCCCTCCAGGTGTTTGGATCTAGAAAACGATTTTTAAATATACATGGGGTAGTTTAAATAATGGAAGTAGAATATAATATAATTGCTTGTAATTTATTGCTTAATAGAAAAACATTATTCGATACAGGCTGTAGGAATCGCAAAGCTAGGAATAGTTCAGGAAATAGGAACGGTAATAATAGGAATAATGCGGCAAAAGATCCCTAAGTCTAGGGAGCGTAGGTGGCCGGATCCTCCATGGGATCGTCCTCATCACTCGATCCCTCAATAGTGCCCATGCCAAGGGGCCCATGGAACACTGGGCTTGCTGGCCAATTGGGCCCAACAGCCGGAGCAGGAGCAACGGCGCCAACAGAAAGAGGAGCGGCGACGGGGACAACGGCGGGGTTAGCAACGGGGTCAGCGGCAGGATTAGCTCCTGGGCTATAAGGGGCATGTGGGAACAAGTCATCGGTCAGGTTAATCAGCTCATCTTCCAAGTTCCCTATTTGTGTCTCTATGTCATTACCCTTGGTCCGGAGTTCAGCCTCGCGGGCTTGGAGTTCGCTGACTTGAACCTGGAGTTGGTTTAGATTGTGTCGGTCCGTTTCTCTCAGGTTAGCTAGGTGGCCCAGGTTAGCCTCCATTTGTTCCACCCGCAATATGAAATTGTTTACACTTTGTGGGGTTTCGAGATGTGCTTAGATCAATCTCATCATAAGGTTGATCATGTTTGCGTTTTGTCCGGCCATCTAATGTCAACAAGGGAGGTTAGAGTTAGACATATTTCAAGTACAATTAGGATATGCAGGAATTTAAATCTATATGAAATATGCATATGCAGTCCCCCAAATAAAAATTTAATTAATGTGTTTTTAATTTAAATTTTGTTCATGGATAATAGTAATTAAAAAGTTGGGCCTCTATATTGGGCCGAAAATAATTAATCTTTGGGCTAAAATTTTACACTAAGTAAATAAAAATTTTGGGCTAAAATTTTGGGCTCAAAATAATACTGGTAGTTTTTTTAAAAATAATAAATTTAAAAATAATACTAGGTTTTTAAAATAATGGTTTAAAAATAATAATAGTAGCTTTAAAATATTCCGGGGCTCTGATACCAACTTGTAACACCCCGGATTTGATAACCCAGGCCGGGATGTCACCGCCACACCTCCCTAGCAAGACACGGATTCTCCGAGCTTGCTAAAGAGATGCAAGGCTATATGTATTGCAAAAAAAGTTTTGAAAACAAGTCCGAAAATTATTTAAAATAATAATAAAGTCTCATCCACACATAATAATATTAATATATCTCAGCGGAAATAAATAAATGGGCCGATATGGCCAAAACTCGGGTTATACAGGCCCGATATGCAAGTATCATCAAAATGACAAAACAATGCTTAAAATTCCATCCCCCAAATGCATATGCTCATGCATTTTCTCCATACTCTGAAAAAAGGAAAACAACAATTTTATCAGTATATAAAATACAGAGTAAGTCGATCCTAACATAGTAATAAAGGGGTTTAGTTAAATAATTAAATTTACTCCTAGGCATGCATACAAGACATTCCATTTATCAATTTAAAAATCAATAATTTAATTGTATACTTGGACATGCATTTAAATTCATAAATAATAATCTAACATGTTATCATATTTAAGACATAAATTTAAATGCATAATTTAAAGACATGAATAAATAAATAAATACGTAAAAAGTATTAAGTTTTTTTAATTTTCCCCGTTACGTCACCATTTCTCATTATTTAGTGTAGCCGGTCATCCGGCGGCCGCAGCCATTTCATAAGTTTCTTATGTAGCCGGTCGTCCGGCGGCCGCAGCCGTATCTGCCATACCCAGTAACACTCCGGAGCCTCGGGAAGCCCATAAGGATACTCCCGAGAGTGTAGGCCATGTATCTCATGTCGTTTTGGCGTAGTATTTCATTCGAATTCTCTCGTCCATTATAGGCCCGCAGAGAAAGGCTAGAGGGGCACCCTGCAGAGCACTCATCCTCCACCAAAGTATCTCATATCGTTTCAATTTAGTGTAACGGGATTTTTCAAAAAGTATATCTTTATCGTATTTCAAGGTTTCGATCGTTTGTTTCAAAATTTCAAAATCTCATCAATTTCAAATCGTTTGGCGTCACAGTTTACGCCTTTTTAATTTAAAAATTCATTTCAAGTCCGAAAAATCTGAAATTTTTACAGTATATGAAAAACACCCTAATGAACAACTTTCGTGTTTTAACGATTTCGAAATAAGTTAAGGAACCATATCAAAAATTGAGATTATTACACAACCGCTGTACTGTCAGAATCCAGTTTTGTCACAGTTCACAAAATCGAATTTTTGACATATCAAATGGACCCCAAAAATTCTGAAATTTTATACACATATATTAGACATGATTATCTACAAATTTCATTTAGATTGCAAAGACTAATTCGGAATAAAAATCATAGAAACATGCTCATCAAGTTCGGACATATGCACTGTCAGATTTTCGAAAAACTTTTAAATCACAGTTTATGTTCGGAGCGATTTGGGGTAGCAAACGTTGATCAAATCTCTGAAATTTTTACACAACATAGTTTAATGTGTTAGGATAAAAAGTTTAGTTTTGATTTTTTCGGTTTGAACTCTCGAAATAGGGGTTTTAATCAGATTTAAAAAATTGTGCAAGTTGGGGTTTTTAGGTTCGATTTTTACGTTTCGTTACAAAGACACTAAATCGGACGCCCCTAAGCCACCCGTATTGATATGAGAGGTATCAACTTACTGTGATAGAGTTCTTGGTCATCCTAGGGTCGCTCGGCTCGTCCAAAATCACTACGAACGGATCTAGTCACACGTTCTCCTTCTCCTTCGGCCACGAACGTGTTTGCAACTCCAAGATTGGGAAGTTAGATGAGGATTTGGGATTAACAACGAGAAAAGGACCTAATGTAAACCCTTACCAATGATCTAAGGACTGTGATCCTTGACCTACACGTTCCCATGGTCGTCGTTGGTTGCTGGAAACTCGTCGGAAGTTCGTCGGGAAGTCGTCGGAAGAGTGTTTGGCTTTGGGAGTGTTTGGAAGAGAAGAGAGGGATTTGAGAGACTGATTATGGGGTGGAATCTGCTCTCCCATCGTCCTAATACCCTTACCCCCGTCCAAAATTCACTTTCCATTATCGGGGGGTCGAATTATGGCAAGAAATCGCCGAAATCGCATGATCTGCCGCATTCTGGGCAACCACGCGGGGTTGGCGCAGGGAAATGGGAAACCCCGTGCGGTTAGCGCGCGGCCTCCGCCTGGACCTCGGTCCGGGCGGGTCGTGCGATCCGTCGAGCCTTTCCTCTTCTCTTTCGGACTTCTATCCCTCTATGTTCTCGGATTCCGATTTTCCGGGTCATTCTCGGATTACGATTCCCATCCTAAATTTATTCCGACTTAATTTGATTTCGTATTTGAAATTTTAAGTCCGTCGGTTTTGGATTCGTCGGCTTCTAAATGTCGTCTTTCGACTTCCGTGCTTTTCCGATTTTACGGTTTCTCGGAAATAAAACCTCTTTGCTCATCGGATTAAATTCTATTTTATATCCTAAAAATTAAGGGTATTACAAAATGATGGTTTGGCAAACTAATATCCTTATCCCAATCTCAATGTGCTTAAGGCTGTAATGGTAATTAAATGATTATGAGTGGTATGTTTATTATAGGAAAGCTGAAATACTCTGCTCAATCTGGGAAATATCCCAAAATAAAATGGATATAGATAAGTAATATATGTATAAAGAAACGATGAGGGTTCTGAATCCTCTAAGTAAAATGCTATAGTGCTCCAAAAATATAGATTAGGAGCTAGACAGAATGTAAGGAATTACTTCCCTTAAAAAGGATTTGTGAATTAAGTCTGCAAAATATATGTCCAAAATAACTCGCGGTAATTATCTTGGGGTTTAAAACTATGAATATTCTAGTTTTCCGCGCGCTATATTTGAACAGCGTGGAAGGAGTTATTATTCGTAGAATGTTCCTCAGATTCAAATAATACAGAGAATTGAAACTCCACGTGATAAGATTCTCAAGAACACGGCGAGGTCGTTCAACTCCCTTTTATAAGCTAGGTGGTATACGTATATAGCGAGAGGTTATTTGGCTTCCTTATGAAAAAGAACCAATTCTGATGCTGTCTCAGAATGCTCCCTCGCTTTGTTCGAAATGAACAAGGCGTGGGTTCTGGGATAATATATTATGGACTGTAAGTTTATAGGTAAGGTTCCTGGCATCATTCCTATGCTGGAATAAAGCGAGAAAAAGTTTATTCATGAACGAAAATACTAAGTTGAAATGTTTCCAAAGATTCATCTCGCAATATTTACTTAAGAAATATGGTGAGCTCATCCTGAAGTAGCTTAGTTAGGCTCGCAAACTCAGAATTTTAGTTCTGAAAGATGATCACGCTATGTTTAACACTGCGTGGGTCTTTGAGAACATAGTGAGGATCCTTTTGCTTCAACCAACAGAAATGTTAATGGAATCGAAACCAAATTGAATTAACAACTGTTTAAACTAATTTCTTTGAAAGTTTTTGCGAAGAACAAAATCAAGCTGGGCAGATATAGATTCCAGAATTCTAAGAAATATGGATCTGAGAACAATTATGATTGAGAAAACAATAATATGAAAGAATTTAAAGATATGAATTACAAATTTCTAAGAAATTCAGAATCAAGCAATCAGCCAAAGATTATAATATCTCTTCGCAAATTAAAGAACTAGAACAATAGACTCAAAATAGGATTTTCGAAATCTCTAAATGATTACGAATAACACAGATCGAGATTCTAAATTTTAATATGAAATTCATCCTGAATTCAACCATCGTTCTAACTAATTCAGTTGTTTCGATTAAAAGGTTAAGATTCCAAAAGAAAAGTGCGATCAGAAACATGATTTACCTTCATACAACAGAAAATTTAAACAGAAAAAGAAACGAATACACCTGGAAATATGAAATTCATCAGAAAATGTGAATTTGATTCGATGAACACGAAGAAAACAAGATGAATCGATCGTCATTGGAATGGAATGAAACACTTCCAATTGCAGAATTCTTCTCTCCAGGAGATTCTTAATCTAATCTATCAATACGAAATTTAAATCTAATCTACTGATACAAAAACAAATCTGAAGAACATGAACAACTAATCGCAAGAACATAATTTGAATATAACTACCCTACCTATGAAAAACTGTAAAAGTGAACAGTAGAATTATGGACGTGAAATCTGAACTCCTCCGGTTGCCTTGAGCTGAACCCCAGGGCTCTATTTATAGATGTGTACAAAAATAACTGTCTCCCGTCCTGAAGATAACTAACTAGCTCGCGGCTTAGTCAACTTACTCCCTCACCTCACGCATTGTTCCGTTCTCATCCTTCAGCTTACTCCAACTTTCTTCTCACGCGATTTTAAATGATCATTGCGTAGGCTTTCCAGTCTTGAACATTTTTCTTAAGTTTATCCGGGTTTCACCCAACACTCGTCGCGATGTCTCTTTTCTTCACTCGCGATACAAGTGATATTTTCCAGACTTTGCCCTTCTCTCTAGGTCTGTTCCTCGCAATATTTCTTCTTCACTTTCTCTGCTGAATGACAAAGCGTGGATCAGTTTGGGCAAGAACAAGGCGCGAAATACTTCTATTTATTTCCAACAATTTCAAGCTATTTCTTTGCATTTTAAACTCTTCTTCGGATCTTAATCTTTCCCTGATCCCATGTAATTCTTTCAATCTTTTCTTCATTTCTCAAGGAAAATATGATCAGAAATTATCACTAGGACACAAATTTAGACGAATATGGCAGTCATGAATGGCTGTCATCACCATCCTCACATTTAGAACCACTTGTCCTCAAGTGGTAAGAAACTTGCAAAGTTTCAAAGAACGAGTCTAAATTGTGGCCTCCAAAATTTCAGATTTATTGTAAGATATCTCTTGGATCATTGCTTTTTCTTTTCCAACTACTTCAAGCTTGACTCATTAAATCGATTTGATGCTTTATACCTGACTGTTAATCTCCCAGACCTCATAAAGATATTAACTAGAGAGATTTTCATTTTCATGAGTTATTGTATTGTTCCTTAGCTGGTCAGATTTTCTCCTTTCACGCTCAATCGTGTCCAACTTATGTGCATACTTTGTGCTTCTGAACCCTTGGCCAAAAATAAAGATGTTTTTTTTTTTTTTTTTTTTTACCAAGGGTGGTTTTCTGTGGCTTTCAATAGCTCGGTTTCACATTATTAGGAGGAATCTCATAGCCTGACATTGCAGATGAAATTTAAACTCCCCTATCCTTGACTATGCTCTTTTTAGAGTTTTTCAACCCATAAGTCAGCGGGGCAGCTGTAATTCCCGAGAAAAAAACAAATTCAAATTGTTTTGAACTACGTCATGACTTGGGAATAGGAGGCGCTTGCCCTCCTATGTTATGAGCAATCTTGGTATTGTAGGGTGCGTTGGGGATGTCAGCGTTGGTGTTGTTTGGGATTTCCTTCCTCGACTTTCCCTTAGGTGCCATTTTCTGTTATCAACGCATGTGAAGATGAGTTTCTAATCTAAGGCGAGTTAGCGCTCAAGAACCTATAAGATAGGGTTGGCAAGAGGAGATAATGTATGGGCACGCCAAGCTTAGGTGATCAAGTTCTAGGACTAATGCGAAATTAGTCTTAAGCAAACGCTCCTAAGTCAAGGTCATGTCGAATTCTAAGATAAGAGTATTATTTAATACTGACAATTCACATAAAAAAAAAATTAGCGCAAATATTCATGGATGTATGCAATGCAATGCAATGTTATCCCAACCCCGAAAAATATTTTCGTGACTTTAAAAACTTGGAAAAATTTCTATGCATATGTAAATATTTTCAATGGGTTTAAAATAAATTTTTGTTCCATGGAAATAAGACTTAAAATTTAAAAATAATAATCATGGTAGTTAAAAATTTAAAAATAATATTAATATTTGTTTTTTTTTAAAAAAAAATCCTTGGGCCTCTATATTGGCCAAATAATAATAATAATTGAAAAATATTTCCGGCGAACATTCCAGCGACGACGAGGCACACGGGACGGAGCCACTGCCTCATAGAGCCTTGGTAAGTCTTAATACAGTACTCCATCCGTCCATAAGTCTCCAAAACTCGAATTCTAACCCTTTTCCTTTGCTACGATCTCACGCCGGAAATCGAACAAAAAGCGATCGGAAGGATTGGCCATTCGTCGCGACCCTAGGACGTCCGGATACCCGTTCCAGTGACCCTAATCTCTAAATCTGTAAGTTAAAACCTTACTCACAAATTTTCGTGGTTGTTTGTTGTTTAAAACTCGAGATATAAGCTTGTAACAAAAATCGGTTTTCAAAAACCCTACTTTCGTCCAATTCCAAAGACTCGCCTAAAACTCGACCTTCGGGAATTCAAACCGAAAACTTTTCAACATAAAAGTTGTTCCTAACATCTTTATCTATCTTGTGTCCAAATTTCAGCCGTTGACATTGTAACACCCCGGTTTTGGTAACCCAGGCCGGGATGCCACCGCCACACCTCCCTAGCAAGACACGGTTTCTCCGAGCTCACTAAAGAGATGCAAGGCTATGGTTTTCAGAATTTAAAACATTCAAACAGCCCATTCATAAATAATTTAAAAATAATACATCAAAGTTGCAGCGGAAATATAAGTTGTGCAGCGGAAATAAAGTATAAGGGCCGACATGGCCAAAACACGGGTTAAACAGTCCCGTTCATGCAAGTCGTAATTAAATGCAGGGATTTAAAATAGAGATTTCCCCTAATGTTCCCATGTATGCATATGACGATGCATAATCTTCATACTCTGTAAGAAAAAGGGGATAAACGGTTTAGGTCAGCAAAAACGCGCTGAGTAAGTTAACACATAGCATGATTTAGGGGTTTCAAATACTTTAATTAAATTTAATAAAAAGATGTCTGTAGGTAATACACAATTTAAAAATGCGAATATAATTGCATACTTTAAAGACACATTTAATTTCATAATTTAAAATCTTAAGCATGGGCAATTATTTAAGACATGGTTTAAAAACATGAATAATGCCATAAGTGAATAAATAAAAATTTGAGCTTTTAAAATTCTCCCCGTTACGCCACCATCTCAACAATATTTAATTTAGCCGGCAATCCGGCGGCCGCAGCCAATTTCGTAAAATCTGAGCTTTTTAATATATTTCCCGTTACGCCATCATCTCAACAATATATCATTTAGCCGGTGATCCGGCGGCCGCAGCCAATATCAATAGTATCATTTAGCCGGTGATCCGGCGGCCGCAGCCAATATCAATAGTATCATTTAGCCGGTGATCCGGCGGCCTCAGCCAATTTCATAAGTATCATATCTCATTTAGCCGGTAGTCCGGCGGCCGCAGCCTATTCGCCATACCCAGTACCACTCCGTCGAGCCTCGAGTAACCCATACGGATACACTCGAGAGGGTAGGCCGTTGGTCCTTGTGACCAAATACGCCATATCCAGTACCGCTCCGTCGAGCCTCGAGTAACCCATACGGATACACCCGAGAGGATAGGCCCAAAAAAAATAAGATGTCGTTTTGGCAATCTTTCGTGCGTAGTAATCATTGCCGTTTTGGCACAAAATGAATAATTAGGAGGGCACCCTGCAGAGCACTCACCCCCTAATTTTATGTAACCATTGTAACCGATATCGTTTCAACTTTAGTGTAACGGGATTTCCAAAAATATATCTTTATCATATAACAAGATTTCGATCGTTTGTTTAGAATTTCAAAATCTCACAAGTTTAAAACCGATCGATGTCACAGTTTACGCCTTTTCAGTTTAAAAATCCATTTCTTAGGCGATTGATCTAAAATTTTCACAGTAGCTCAAAAACATCCCAATGAACAACTTTCATATTTTGAGTTTTTCGGAAAAACGATGGGAAGCATGTCAAAAATCGAGTTTTCTACACAAATAGTATGCTGTCAGGATTCAGGTTTGACACCTCTCAAAGATTTGACTTTTTAACATATCAAATGAACTCCAAAAATTCTGAAATTTTATATGCACATACTAGACATGATTATCTACAACTTTTGTTTAGTTCACAAAGATTATTTTGGTCTAGAAATGATAGAGATATGGTCCTCAAGTTCGGTTATGAAAACTGTCAACCTTTGAAAATTCTTAAAAATGCAGAATATGTCCGACACGGTTTGGAGTAGCAAATCTTAATGAAAATGCATGAAAGTTTACAGAGGTATTCAAGACTCATAGATCTACAACTTTCATGTTCAACACCAATCCTAGATCGGCCTAGATCCAAGGTCAAAATGGCTAACAAGATTGAGAGTGAAATCTGCCAAAGTTCTAAGATCTAGATTTAATACTGTTCGGTTTTGGGTCGGTTTCAGGTTTCAAAACAACATGAAAAATTCTAAAAATTTTACAGTAGCTAGATCTATGTCTTAGGAACGTTTTTCATGTTTTGAGTTTTTCCGTTTGAGCAGCTTTAGGGGTTCGAAAAATTCATACGAAAACGCTGCGACGGGGGTTTTTCGTGTTGACAGATTTTAGAGTTTCTAAATCTCTATGTTTGGTTGCATTTTAAGTCACCCAAAACCATAGTAAGGTTAACTTACAAAGATTGTGTTCTTGAGTCGTCCTAGGGTCGTTCGGCTCGTCCAAAAACCTACTAACGGATCTACGAAACGCAAAGTTCCCGACTTTGGCCACGAACGTATTTGCAATCAACGATTCAAGAGTTAGATTGGGGATTTGAGAGGAAAAACGAGATTGAGAACCTAAGATACTACTTACCAAAGATCTAAGCACTGTGATCCTTGATCTACACACTTCCTCGGTCGGATTTGGTTGCCGGAAGGTCACCGGAAGTTCGCCGGAAGTTCGCCGGAAAGGTGTTTTGGCTTTGGGAGAGGTTGGGATGAAGAAGGGATCTGAAAGGATGATAATGGGGTGTTGGGGTGAATTTTTGCCATTAAAGAGACAAAAATCCGACAAGTGATCGGCTGCTACAGTACCCGCACGTGCTACAGTAGTGCTACAGTAGTGCTACAGTAGCAACGTGCTACAGTAACAATTTTTTTTTTATATTAAGATTCCTTATCTACAAAGATAAAAATCATAATGTGGGAATTATCCGTGATTGTTGGGACAATTCGATAAACTCGTTTCGAGTTGCTATCTTCCGATAAATAATAAATTCCGCTCTCTCGGAATTATTTCGGTTTAAATCCAATTCTTTATTTTTGGATTTAAATTTTCGATGGTGATTTCTCGGGTATTACACCAATAATGTCTCTTACCTCATTCTCATTAAGAAAGGGTCCTCCATTAATGGGAATGCATATTTTTAATTATTATTATTATGTTAAGTTTTCAAAAGTCTTAATGTAATTGCCTATTAGAAAAAAAAACTTATCCACTAACTAACAATCCCATTACCCAATCTTGACAATGGTAACAATAATAATAATTATAATATTGTAATAAATAATAATAATAACAATATATACCAAAATAAGCTAGCATATAATTAAAAGTGATCTTGTAAGTCATACATAGCTCCAAAAAGGAATATATTCCTTATTTGAAAATGACAAGATATATGATTAATATTCCACCCTACAATTTCAAACCATAGTCAAATTATTCCCAATAATATTATGGCATTCTAGAATAATTCCATAATAAAAATATGGGTAGAATGATTAATCAAGGATATATAAAAAAAAATAGATAATTCTCATTATAATTTAAACATGTAAATATATACATGTATATACATGTGTACATGTTTGGAAAGATTATTTCAAGACCAAGGTATATATATGTGTATATAAACTAGTATATGGATTTAAAATATTCTATGAACCATATACTTATTGCAATTGATATTGAAATCCATATATTTATTTGAAAAGACAAATATATATATATATATATATATATAATTTTTCAAAGTATGTTTTGTAGAAAATAATATACTAATCTTTAAGCAAATATTTGAACATATAAATATATATAGATTTGATTAAAAATCTACTTAGTGAATTGATCAAAAATATATATTCATACATATATATCGGGCAATTTCTATGGTATTACAATCTACCCTCCTTAAGAATCAACTTCGTCCTCGAAGTTGCGCGACTTATTGACCGATTGATTGATTGTGGTTGTGTCATTGTGTTTTGTTGTTTGATATTATTTGACTGAACCCAGAATTGAAATTTCCAAGTTGCCTACGTACCCCGTGAAGGGATCAAGTCGTTACGTAGTTCAAAACAATTTGAATTTGTTTATTTGGGATACAAAATATATATTCGGGTCGTTACATCCTCCCCCCCTTAAGATTACAGTTATGTCCCCATAACTGTGGTTGCACCATTTTGGAATAGGGTCGGATGACGCTCCTTCATGTCGGCTTCTAATTCCCATGTCGCTGTTTCACTTTCATGGTTCGACCAAAGAACCTTGACCATTCTTAGAATTCCTAAGAAACTAAGCTTCTTCAGGCAGGGTAGTAGGATCCTCCTCCGGGTCTTCCTCCACTGGACTTGACGGTAGTAGGTCATCGAAAATGTGGTTCAAGTCCTCCCCATGGGCATCAACAAGTTCCTTTAAAAATAGGTTTTGTGTAGTGAGGTTTTGGATTTGGTCTTCGAGCTGGTTTATGCGGTGGTGGTCCGCCTCTCTTAAGTTTCCCATATGGTGCAGATTTGCCTCCAATTGAGCTATACGATGTTTCATTTGTTGTATGGTTTGTTGGGAATCAAAGTGAGCGTTCATCATTTTGACCATTAAGTTCATCATATCTTGGTTAGCCATCTAGCGCAAGAAAAGATCTAGGTTACAATATAACGCTTCTAGGTTCTCTAATGTATATAAAATGCAATATGCACATGCAGTGATGATCCCCCCGAAAATAATGCACTATATATTTTTATTTTATTTTATTCTCCATGGGTTTTGAAAATAATTTATCCTCATGGATAATCTTGAAATAAGGAAAAAGGTTTGGGCCACTATATTGGGCCAAAAGTAATAAATTCTTGGGCTCAAATAAAAATATAGGTATTGGGCTAAGAAAAATATTTGGACTTAGTAAATAAAAATATTGGGCTAAAATTTTTGGGCTCAAAAAAAATTAAGTTTTTAAATAAATAGTAAGTAGAATGATTGGGCCAAAAACTTGGGCTCAAAATAATAGTTTAAAATAATAGTGGTTTTAAAGAGTAATGGTTTAAAAATTATAATAGTAACTTTAAAATATTCCGGGCTCTTTAAAATATATTACTAGTTTAGAAATAATAACTTTAAAAATAATAATACTTAAAAATAATAGTTTAAAAATATTCCGGACTCTTTAAAATAGTAGTTTTAAAATATTCCGGGCTCTGATACCAACTTGTAACACCCCGGTTTTGGTAACCCCCGGCCGGGATGCCACCGTCACACCTCCCTAGCAAGACACGGTTTCTCCGAGCTCACTAAAGAGATGCAAGGCTATGGTTTTCAGAATTTAAAACATTCAAACAGCCCATTCATAAATAATTTAAAAATAATACATCAAAGTTGCAGCGGAAATATAAGTTGTGCAGCGGAAATAAAGTATAAGGGCCGACATGGCCAAAACACGGGTTAAACAGTCTCGTTCATGCAAGTCGTAATTAAATGCAGGGATTTAAAATAGAGATTTCCCCTAATGTTCCCATGTATGCATATGACGATGCATAATCTTCATACTCTGTAAGAAAAAGGGGATAAACGGTTTGGGTCAGCAAAAACGCGCTGAGTAAGTTAACACATACAATGATTTAGGGGTTTCAAATACTTTAATTAAATTTAATAAAAAGATGTCTGTAGGTAATACACAATTTAAAAATGCGAATATAATTGCATACTTTAAAGACACATTTAATTTCATAATTTAAAATCTTAAGCATGGGCAATTATTTAAGACATGGTTTAAAAACATGAATAATGCCATAAGTGAATAAATAAAAATTTGAGCTTTTAAAATTCTCCCCGTTACGCCACCATCTCAACAATATTTAATTTAGCCGGCAATCCGGCGGCCGCAGCCAATTTCGTAAAATCTGAGCTTTTTAATATATTTCCCGTTACGCCATCATCTCAACAATATATCATTTAGCCGGTGATCCAGCGGCCGCAGCCAATATCAATAGTATCATTTAGCCGGTGATCCGGCGGCCGCAGCCAATATCAATAGTATCATTTAGCCGGTGATCCGGCGGCCTCAGCCAATTTCATAAGTATCATATCTCATTTAGCCGGTAGTCCGGCGGCCGCAGCCTATTCGCCATACCCAGTACCACTCCGTCGAGCCTCGAGTAACCCATACGGATACACTCGAGATGGTAGGCCGTTGGTCCTTGTGACCAAATATGCCATATCCAGTACCGCTCCGTCGAGCCTCGAGTAACCCATACGGATACACCCGAGAGGATAGGCCCAAAAAAAATAAGATGCCGTTTTGGCAATCTTTCGCGCGTAGTAATCATTGCCGTTTTGGCACAAAATGAATAATTAGGAGGGCACCCTGCAGAGCACTCACCCCCTAATTTTATGTAACCATTGTAACCGATATCGTTTCAACTTTAGTGTAACGGGATTTCCAAAAATATATCTTTATCATATAACAAGATTTCGATCGTTTGTTTAGAATTTCAAAATCTCACAAGTTTAAAACCGATCGATGTCACAGTTTACGCCTTTTCAGTTTAAAAATCCATTTCTTAGGCTATTGATCTGAAATTTTCACAGTAGCTCAAAAACATCCCAATGAACAACTTTCATATTTTGAGTTTTTCGGAAAAACGATGGGAAGCATGTCAAAAATCGAGTTTTCTACACAAATAGTATGCTGTCAGGATTCAGGTTTGACACCTCTCAAAGATTTGACTTTTTAACATATCAAATGAACTCCAAAAATTCTGAAATTTTATATGCACATACTAGACATGATTATCTACAACTTTTGTTTAGTTCACAAAGATTATTTTTGTCTAGAAATGATAGAGATATGGTCCTCAAGTTCGGTTATGAAAACTGTCAACCTTTGAAAATTCTTAAAAATGCAGAATATGTCCGACACGGTTTGGAGTAGCAAATCTTAATGAAAATGCATGAAAGTTTACAGAGGTATTCAAGACTCATAGATCTACAACTTTCATGTTCAACACCAATCCTAGATCGGCCTAGATCCAAGGTCAAAATGGCTAACAAGATTGAGAGTGAAATCTGCCAAAGTTCTAAGATCTAGATTTAATACTGTTCGGTTTTGGGTCGGTTTCAGGTTTCAAAACAACATGAAAAATTCTAAAAATTTTACAGTAGCTAGATCTATGTCTTAGGAACGTTTTTCATGTTTTGAGTTTTTCCGTTTGAGCAGCTTTAGGGGTTCGAAAAATTCATACGAAAACACTGCGACGGGGGTTTTTCGTGTTGTCAGATTTTAGAGTTTCTAAATCTCTATGTTTGGTTGCATTTTAAGTCACCCAAAACCATAGTAAGGTTAACTTACAAAGATTGTGTTCTTGAGTCGTCCTAGGGTCGTTCGGCTCGTCCAAAAACCTACTAACGGATCTACGAAACGCAAAGTTCCCGACTTTGGCCACGAACGTATTTGCAATCAACGATTCAAGAGTTAGATTGGGGATTTGAGAGGAAAAACGAGATTGAGAACCTAAGATACTACTTACCAAAGATCTAAGCACTGTGATCCTTGATCTACACACTTCCTCGGTCGGATTTGGTTGCCGGAAGGTCACCGGAAGTTCGCCGGAAGTTCGCCGGAAAGGTGTTTTGGCTTTGGGAGAGTTTGGGATGAAGAAGGGATTTGAAAGGATGATAATGGGGTGTTGGGGTGAATTTTTGCCATTAAAGAGACAAAAATCCGACAAGTGATCGGCTGCTACAGTACCCGCACGTGCTACAGTAGTGCTACAGTAGCAACGTGCTACAGTAACAATTTTTTTTTTTATATTAAGATTCCTTATCTACAAAGATAAAAATCATAATGTGGGAATTATCCGTGATTGTTGGGACAATTCGATAAACTCGTTTCGAGTTGCTATCTTCCGATAAATAATAAATTCCGCTCTCTCGGAATTATTTCGGTTTAAATCCAATTCTTTATTTTTGGATTTAAATTTTCGATGGTGATTTCTCGGGTATTACACCAATAATGTCTCTTACCTCATTCTCATTAAGAAAGGGTCCTCCATTAATGGGAATGCATATTTTTAATTATTATTATTATGTTAAGTTTTCAAAAGTCTTAATGTAATTGCCTATTAGAAAAAAAACTTATCCACTAACTAACAATCCCATTACCCAATCTTGACAATGGTAACAATAATAATAATTATAATATTGTAATAAATAATAATAATAACAATATATACCAAAATAAGCTAGCATATAATTAAAAGTGATCTTGTAAGTCATACATAGCTCCAAAAAGGAATATATTCCTTATTTGAAAATGACAAGATATATGATTAATATTCCACCCTACAATTTCAAACCATAGTCAAATTATTCCCAATAATATTATGGCATTCTAGAATAATTCCATAATAAAAATATGGGTAGAATGATTAATCAAGGATATATAAAAAAAATAGATAATTCTCATTATAATTTAAACATGTAAATATATACATGTGTACATGTTTGGAAAGATTATTTCAAGACCAAGGTATATATATGTGTATATAAACTTGTATATGGATTTAAAATATTCTATGAACCATATACTTATTACAATTGATATTGAAATCCATATATTTATTTGAAAAGACAAATATATATGTATAATTTTTCAAAGTATGTTTTGTAGAAAATAATATACTAATCTTTAAGCAAATATTTGAACATATAAATATATATAGATTTGATTAAAAATCTACTTAGTGAATTGATCAAAAATATATATTCATACATATATATCGGGCAATTTCTATGGTATTACAATCTACCCTCCTTAAGTGTAATACCCGAGAAATCAACATCGAGTATTAAATCCGAAAAATTAATTAATTAAATTAATTAATTGGATTTAACTATCGCAATCGAAATAATTCCGGGAGAGCGGAATTAAATATTTTCGCACGATAGCAACTCGAAGAGAGTTATCGGAGTATCCAACAAGCGGATAATCCAAATATGATTTTTAAAAGATCAAAAATCATATTATATAAAAAAAAAAAAAAAAAAGAGGGAGAAAATCGCTGCCTGGGGTGGCGCGGTGGCCGCGCGGTGGCGCGCCACCAGCGCGCCGCCACCCCAGTAGCAGCGTTTCAAACGCTGCATGCGTTTTTTTGCTACAATTTTCGAGATAACTCATTCCAATCCATTCAAGTTCGGTTACCAGACCCTTAGGGGTGTATGGGGACTCTATTGGATGAATTTGGAAGTCTCTAGAATACTTACAAGTTGGGATAAGGTTGGATACATGTTCTAGATGCATTCATTGAACCCCTTGGGAAATTGGTGGGATGAATGTGGGTTAATAGGGTGAATTTTCGAGATTGACTGCATTGAGTCATGTCTAACCTTCCCTAGGGTCTTAATGCCAGTCATTGGGAGCATTAAGCACTCTAGATATTAACTAAACCAACCCCAAAATCACCCTCCACTCCCTTAATCCGAAAATCAGTTTTCTCTTGAGTGTTTGTGAGTTGGTGAGAGTTGTCCATCTTGTTCTTAGGGCTTTGGTCGAGTTGAAGGGTTCAAACCTACTCTCCTACGTCTAGGTAAGGTTGCTTAACCAATCCCTTGCTCTTTAATTCGGATTCTAGGCCCTAACATCAAGCTTTTATCCAAACACCTCAAAATAGGATTCGTTCGGTAGATCTTGGAGGTTTGAGGCTGTCCCGGGCGAATTTGAGGGTTCAACCAAAGAGGATTTCGACACTACACTCTTGAGAAGTAAGTTAATGATGTGCATATCAATTTTTAGAGTGTTTGGTTGAGTATTTGTTGAGTTAGAGTTCGATCTTCATCTTGTGCCAAAACTGTCAAATAGGGTTTCTATCCGAGTAGTTTATTTGTTCAGCGTTTTTCGTCAAGATCCGTTCATTTTTGGAAGGACTTGTCTAAATGAAAAATGTTCCTAACACTTTGAAGATGGTTCCTGTAAATTTTCATAATTTTTGGACTTGATTTGGTCGACGAAATCGGATCTGGTATTTTCTGCTAGACTTGATGACAGATTTGAATTTTTAGCATGTCCAGTTTTGTAGTTCACATTTCTCCTAGTTATGGTCGTTTTTGAGGGTTAGTTTCTTCATGAAAATTGTTCATCTATGTGTCTAGTTTACTCCTGTGAAATTTCAGAATTTTTGGAACAACCTTCGAATTGTTATGGATTTTTAAGTAAGCTGTGGTCGGATGAACAGTGGTCTTTGCACCCTTTTGAAAACAAGTTTCTGAAATGATTTTTTTTGAGCAACTTAGAGTCCGAATTTGCTAAGGCCTATTTCTGAGAAAAATGTTTATTTTGATGTCGCCTAGCATCTGTAAAATTTTCAGAATTTTTCACAAAGTTTTACTACATTTCTTAATACGATTTTGAAAACTGCCACAGTGTAGTCTTACCGGTGAAATTTGGTTTCGTACGTTTCGGTAGTTTTTGAGTCGATTGCTACTCTTTGATGAATCCCATGAATTCTGGAAATGTAGACATATGTTGTAATGATTAAAATGTGATTTTTGAAACTTTGTGAGTTTTGATCGAGTTAGATGTTCAATTTGGAGGGTAAGTGCACTTGGCGTGGGCTCGTTGGGCCGCCCCCTCTTTTTGGTGGCCAAAACGGCGCCAAGGAAATATTATTATGTTGCGTGATTGTATGAGTCTATACTCCTAGGTGTATCCGTAGGGGTTACCTAGGGCTCCGGAGTGTGTCTGTATAGGGTCCGCTGCTCTCACATTGTGGATACCGTCGGCTTGTGGACATAAGTGCCCAAGCGGGTAATTGATCCCAAAACGGCTAAGGCCCTGGATCGTTGATACCGGCAGCTTGTGGACATAAGCGCCCAAGCGGGTAATGTTTTGGATGTCCTCGATCAAAATGAACATTGGTGTGGTAAAGTATAAAAAGAAATCCCCGTAAATTAGTTTTACTTGCTCGTTAGATTAATTTCCCAACTTTTTATTACTCTTCTAAATCTTTAAATTTTGTTATGCTATACATTAACTTACTCAGTACCGTTTGTACTGATAAATTGTTATTTCCTATTTTTCGCAGAGTAAGTGATCGCGCATTGGGATGGGATACTCCAAAAAATAAAGACTTGTCGCATTTTACTGTTATTTTAAATTTCTGCACTTTGGACTTTGATGCTGGACTTTGGACTTTGGTTTTTGGCCGTCTGTTTGGCCCCATTTTTATTTGTTTTAGCTTCCGCACTGATTATTACTGTGATGCATGAGATACTCTGATTTTAATTCGGGCATGATTGAATAGTTTTAAAATTGTTTTGAAAAATTGATACAACTTAGCCTTAGCATTTTTCTAGATGAGCTCGACTTGGGTCGGGTCTTGTTTAGAAAAGTGTGGCGGTAATGCCCTGGCCTGGGAAATCAAATCCGGGGTGTTACAAAGTGGTATCAGAGCCCGAAAATTTTCAAGCTATTATTTTTCGGCCCACTATAGAGGCCCAAATTATTCAATATTATTTTTAAGTATTTTAAGTATTATTTCCATGGAAAAAAGGGAATTTTATTTTTGAAACCCATGGAAAGGTATATTTTGCAAATTCGACAAGTCTTTAAAAAAAAAAAAAAAAACTTAGTACTATTTTTGGGGGGGTAGCATGTGCATTAACAAATTATTTTTATGTGTGACATATCCCTTAATGTAAAATTTGCATGATTAGATGGCCGACCCGAGGTTACAAGATTCCATCATGCATTTATTGTGCTCCATGTCGGATATCACGCACGAACTTCGCCATATCTCTAGGGATGCCGCAAACGATAGAAATAGGATTGTGGCTATAGAGGAGAGGATGGAGGCTATGACCATTAGGAGTACCCAGATGGCTGCTCGCCATGATGCTCTTGCGGCCGAGTTCGAGGATTGCCGACACCACGTGCATATGCTTCAGGGACGCATCTTTGCGTTGGAGGAGGTCATTGTTGGGCTGCAAAACCAGCTTAACCCCGAGCCAGAGATGGAAGAGGAGGAAGAGTTTGACCCCGATGAGTTCATCAACGTTGAGGAGGAAGAGGAGGACCCCGAGGAGGTTGTGGAGAACCCTCCACTGCCTCTTGATACCGACGAGGAGATCGAGGCCGATCGCCGGATGCTCGGCTATTCTCCCGACTACTTGATCTAGACTTTATCATGCGCTCTATCTTGTTGGACTTTTACCGCTTTTCGCTACTAGTTTCCTATCATTTCCGTACCTATTATTACCGCATATTGATTATCCTGATGGTACCACATTTTATGTAGTGGTGACCTAGTAGTATTTGATGTAGTAGCCTTGTTATTAAATCGTTATCATCTAGTGGAATTTCGTATTTAGTATTCTCTTTCCTTTCTTGCCCATTTCAGTGGTCTTTAACACTTAGAACCTATGAGGTTGAGTTCTAACCATAGTCTAACTTGACTATTAACTTTCATCTAACTGCGAATCTAACCTCTGCGTGCTTGATCATCAGAATGCCGCCCAGAGGGAGACCTAGAGCTGAGATCCCAGTGAATGAGAACGTTAATGCTCCAGCGGATGCGAACCCGCCGAATCCGGGAGTTCAAGCTAACCCCGTTCCCAACGCACTTGATGAGAGGTTGAGGACAGTTGAGCAAGTCCTCGTTGCTCTAGGAAATGCTGAAGTCAACCGAGCTCAAGCAGCAGTACCACCCCCAGCAGCTCGGATAAATTATCTGGCGATGGTGAACCCTTACCAGCCGCCTCATTACGAGGGACAGGAGGATCCCGCGAAGTTGGAGGATTGGCTAAGGACTTTTGACAAACTGCTTACTGCCATCAGGTGTCCCGCGAATGAAAAGGTTGGTGTGGCTGTGTACTACCTGAGAGGAAAAGCTGACGAGTGGTGGCAAAACCACCAAGAAGGACTTGCTGATGGTGATCATGCCTACTTCTGGGAAGAGTTTAAGGAGATGATGAGGGAAAGGTTCTATCCCCTCAGCATAAAGACTGCTAAATATGAGGAATTCATAAATCTCCGACAAGGCACTCAGACAGTTCAAGAATACTATGCGAAGTTTAAAGAGCTCGTCCAATTCGCTCCAAGGCTGGTACCAACCGATGCTGATAAAGCCCAGAAATTCGAAATGGGGCTGAATCTCAGCATCAGAGAGATCTTGGTTGGCGGACAGCACACTACTCTGCAAGCTGTTTACGATCGTGCAGTGGCAATTGCACGAGTACAACAGTTGAAGCGCAAGGATCATGGAGAGGCGAGCAAGGGCCTAAACAATTTCGATAAGAGGAATCGGAACAACAACTCTGGGAATCACTTCAGAAGGGGGAATGACCAAGGAAGGAATGATGGTCAAAGGAAGCCGGACAACAGAGAACTCAACCGAGGAGGCCAAGGAGGTTGGAGGCCGGATAACCAGGGCGCCTTCATACCCAGATGCCGGGAATGCAACATTCCGCACTTGGTGCGTGAATGCCCAAGACCGGGCCATTGCTACCGGTGTGGCCGAGAAGGTCACATGAAGAAGGAATGCCGGACGAGGGAGGACCGCATTGACAAGAGATTGGACCTGATAAACCGTCCTCAGGGCAACAGGCCAGCCGGGCCGAACCAGCAGGACAACCAAGGGCAGAGATTCCCACAGGCACAGAGACCACCTCAGAATCCAAACCAGCATGGGAATCAAGGGAGGCCAGTAGGACGCCTGAACGTGATAAACCAAGCTGACTTAGCTGCTCAAGGCGATGTGATCGAAGGTACGTTTACTGCTTTAAGCGTACCTGTCAAGGTCTTATTTGACTCAGGAGCGAGTTGCTCTTTGATTTCCACGAGAACTATATCTGCGTTAGATCTACCAGCGCCGAATAACATTAACTTAGGAATCCAATTACCATCGGGTAAGATAGTATCGTGTTCCAAACGATATGACGGGATCCCGATAGTAATCAAGAACACTGAATTCTTTGCGAATCTCATAGAATTTGACCTTAAGGATTTCGACATCATTTTGGGAATGGACTGGTTGACGAGGTACAAGGCTATCATCGAATGCCAGAAGCAGAAGATCTCCTTGGCGAAGAGTCGCGGAAAGAAGGTCATTTACTATATGCAGCCTCAGAAGAAGGGTGCCAAGATAGTAAATGCATTAAAGTTCTGCAATCTCATGCAGAAGGGATACCAACTGTACGCGTGCTACGTGCATAATCTGGAAGGCGAGGAGAACAAGATCGACAATATCCCCGTCGTGAACGAATACCAAGATGTCTTTCCGGAAGATATCCCAGGAATGCCTCCTGAGCGAGAAGTGGAGTTCACGATCGATCTCGTGCCCGGAATCGAACCGGTGTCAAAGGCACCATATCGCATGGCGCCTGCTGAGATGAAGGAGCTGAAAGAACAACTAGAGGAGTTGTTATCTAAGGGATATATTCGGCCGAGCACATCACCATGGGGAGCTCCAGTCCTGTTCGTGAAAAAGAAGGACGACGGACTCCGATTGTGCATCGACTACCGAGGTCTTAATCAAGTGACGATTAAGAACAAGTACCCGCTACCTAGGATCGAAGATCTCTTCGATCAACTGAAAGGAGCGTCGGTATTTTCAAAAGTTGATCTAAGGTCGGGATACCACCAATTGCGTATCGCCGAGAACGATATACCCAAGACAGCTTTCCGAACAAGATATGGGCACTACGAATTCACCGTAATGTCCTTCGGTCTGACTAATGCTCCCGCAGTATTCATGAACCTCATGAATAGCGTTTTCCGAGAGTTACTAGACACATGTGTAGTCGTATTCATCGACGACATCCTAGTTTACTCGAGGAATGAGGAAGAGCATAGTAGTCATTTGCACCAAGTACTCGGACTTTTGAGGAAGAATCAACTCTACGCGAAGCTGTCTAAGTGCGAGTTTTGGAAGAATGAAGTCGCTTTTCTAGGTCATATAGTATCGGCTAAGGGAGTATCAGTCGACCCGGCGAAGATATCAGCAGTGTCTGAATGGCCGGCACCAACAAACCAGACCGAGGTAAGAAGTTTCCTGGGTCTAGCCGGATACTACCGAAGGTTTGTGAAGGACTTTTCTAAAATTGCGAGACCGATGACCCAATTGCTGAAGAAAGGATTGAAGTTTGATTGGACAGCTGAGTGTGAGCAGTCATTCCGTGAGCTTAAGGGGAGACTCACATCAGCACCGGTTTTAGCGTTGCCATCAGAGACTGAGGATTATGAGGTGTATAGCGACGCCTCGAAGGAAGGTCTCGGTTGCGTGCTAATGCAAAACCATAGAGTGATTGCTTATGCATCAAGGCAACTCAAGACGCACGAGGTAAACTACCCGACACATGATCTGGAACTAGCAGCAGTAGTGTTCGCTCTTAAGATCTGGCGACACTATCTATATGGACGAACTTGTCGGATGTTTACAGATCACAAAAGCCTCAAGTATATATTTACTCAGAAAGAGTTAAATATGAGGCAGAGGAGATGGCTCGAGCTGATCAAAGATTACGATCTGGATATAGCCTACCATGAAGGCAAGGCGAACGTCGTAGCGGATGCGTTGAGTCGCAAGACGAAGCACACGGCGAACACACTCATTCTACCTTCGGAACTGTATATGGACCTAGCTAAGTTAGATACTGAACTAGTCCATTATGGAACCGTGGTGGAGACAGTGAACGCCATAACAGTTGAATCTACCGTATTTGACGAGATTCGAGAAGCCCAACCGGACGACGAGAATCTCCAGAGGATCAAAGGAAAAATAAGTGAAGGAAAGGCGGTAGGATTCACGATCCATGAAGACGGAAGTGTTCGTTTTAAAGGAAGATGGTGCGTTCCTCATAAGTGCGAGGAACTGAAGAGAAGACTCATGGAAGAAGGCCACAGTACACCTTACTCAGTCCACCCTGGTGGGGATAAGTTGTACAAAGACTTAAAGAAAATCTATTGGTGGCCGCGGATGAAGAAGGATGTTGCCGACTTTGTAGCCAAGTGTTTAACCTGCCAGAAGGTGAAGGCAGTGAGGCAAAAACCGCTAGGATTGGTAAAGCCATTGGAGATCCCAAGCTGGAAGTGGGACAGCATCTCCATGGATTTTGTTTCGGGATTGCCAAGATCTCCCCGAGGAATGAATAAGATTTGGGTAATAGTTGACCGGTTAACAAAGACCGCCATTTTCATACCAATGAAGGAAAATTGGTCGATGGATCAACTAGCTAAGGCATACATCGAGAATGTGGTCCGAAGGCACGGAGTACCGCATGATATTATCTCAGACCGGGATAGTAGATTCGTCTCCAACTTCTGGACTAAACTACAAGAGGCCTTAGGAACCCAAATCAAGATGAGCACAGCATTTCATCCAATGACGGACGGTCAGACCGAGCGCACGATTCAGACGCTCGAAGACATGCTAAGAGCGTGTGTACTCGAATTCAAGGGAAGTTGGGAAGACCACTTGCCGTTGATTGAATTCTCGTACAACAACAGTTATCACGCTAGCATAGGCATGGCGCCGTTCGAAGCGCTTTACGGACGGAAGTGTCGTAGTCCGTTGTGCTGGACGAAGGATGATGATTCGGCAGTTGTTGGACCGCAGCTCATTGAGGATATGAATAGTAAGATCAAGGTGGTTCAACAGAAAATGAAAGCCGCGCAAGATAGGCAGAAGAGCTACGCCGACACTAGGCGGCAAGAGTTGGAATTTGAGGTTGGAGACAAGGTCATGCTGAAAGTATCGCCCATGAAGGGGGTGATGCGATTCGGTAAACGAGGGAAGCTAAGTCCTCGCTACATTGGTCCGTACGAGATTTTGGATCGTGTAGGTACCTTGGCTTATCGTTTGGCACTTCCACCAGAGTTGTCGCGAGTGCACAACGTATTCCATGTTTCTCAACTGAAGAAATATGTGCACGACCCAACTCACGTGTTGCAACCCGACGTGATTGAGCTAGATGATGACTTGACATACGAGGAGTATCCGATCGAGGTACTTGACGTCAAGGAAAGGGTCACAAGGAACAAGACTGTGAGGATGGTGAAGATCCTATGGTCAAATCATGGCACCGAGGAAGCAACGTGGGAATTGGAAGCGGATATGAAGCAAAGATATCCCAACCTTTTCCGAAGCGACTCAGGAGCAGTTATGGGGACATAACTGCAGTCCTAAGGGGGAGAGGATGTGATACCCCGCGCAAAGTCGTCGCGAGCTGAGGTAAGAATTTTAAATTGCGAGCCTCAATAATTTCTTTGTGCCAATTATTAATTTTCCGAAGTGCGACCCAACTTCGAGGACGAAGTTGATTTCTAAGGAGGGTAGACTGTAATACCCGAGAAATCAACATCGAGTATTAAATCCGAAAAATTAATTAATTAAATTAATTAATTGGATTTAACTATCGCAATCGAAATAATTCCGGGAGAGCGGAATTAAATATTTTCGCACGATAGCAACTCGAAGAGAGTTATCGGAGTATCCAACAAGCGGATAATCCAAATATGATTTTTAAAAGATCAAAAATCATATTATATAAAAAAAAAAAAAGAGGGAGAAAATCGCTGCCTGGGGTGGCGCGGTGGCCGCGCGGTGGCGCGCCACCAGCGCGCCGCCACCCCAGTAGCAGCGTTTCAAACGCTGCATGCGTTTTTTTGCTACAATTTTCGAGATAACTCATTCCAATCCATTCAAGTTCGGTTACCAGACCCTTAGGGGTGTATGGGGACTCTATTGGATGAATTTGGAAGTCTCTAGAATACTTACAAGTTGGGATAAGGTTGGATACATGTTCTTGATGCATTCATTGAACCCCTTGGGAAATTGGTGGGATGAATGTGGGTTAATAGGGTGAATTTTCGAGATTGACTGCATTGAGTCATGTCTAACCTTCCCTAGGGTCTTAATGCCAGTCATTGGGAGCATTAAGCACTCTAGATATTAACTAAACCAACCCCAAAATCACCCTCCACTCCCTTAATCCGAAAATCAGTTTTCTCTTGAGTGTTTGTGAGTTGGTGAGAGTTGTCCATCTTGTTCTTAGGGCTTTGGTCGAGTTGAAGGGTTCAAACCTACTCTCCTACGTCTAGGTAAGGTTGCTTAACCAATCCCTTGCTCTTTACTTCGGATTCTAGGCCCTAACATCAAGCTTTTATCCAAACACCTCAAAATAGGATTCGTTCGGTAGATCTTGGAGGTTTGAGGCTGTCCCGGGCGAATTTGAGGGTTCAACCAAAGAGGATTTCGACACTACACTCTTGAGAAGTAAGTTAATGATGTGCATATCAATTTTTAGAGTGTTTGGTTGAGTATTTGTTGAGTTAGAGTTCGATCTTCATCTTGTGCCAAAACTGTCAAATAGGGTTTCTATCCGAGTAGTTTATTTGTTCAGCGTTTTTCGTCAAGATCCGTTCATTTTTGGAAGGACTTGTCTAAATGAAAAATGTTCCTAACACTTTGAAGATGGTTCCTGTAAATTTTCATAATTTTTGGACTTGATTTGGTCGACGAAATCGGATCTGGTATTTTCTGCTAGACTTGATGACAGATTTGAATTTTTAGCATGTCCAGTTTTGTAGTTCACATTTCTCCTAGTTATGTTCGTTTTTGAGGGTTAGTTTCTTCATGAAAATTGTTCATCTATGTGTCTAGTTTACTCCTGTGAAATTTCAGAATTTTTGGAACAACCTTCGAATTGTTATGGATTTTTAAGTAAGCTGTGGTCGGATGAACAGTGATCTTTGCACCCTTTTGAAAACAAGTTTCTGAAATGATTTTTTTTGAGCAACTTAGAGTCCGAATTTGCTAAGGCCTATTTCTGAGAAAAATGTTTATTTTGATGTCGCCTAGCATCTGTAAAATTTTCAGAATTTTTCACAAAGTTTTACTACATTTCTTAATACGATTTTGAAAACTGCCACAGTGTAGTCTTACCGGTGAAATTTGGTTTCGTACGTTTCGGTAGTTTTTGAGTCGATTGCTACTCTTTGATGAATCCCATGAATTCTGGAAATGTAGACATATGTTGTAATGATTAAAATGTGATTTTTGAAACTTTGTGAGTTTTGATCGAGTTAGATGTTCAATTTGGAGGGTAAGTGCACTTGGCGTGGGCTCGTTGGGCCGCCCCCTCTTTTTGGTGGCCAAAACGGCGCCAAGGAAATATTATTATGTTGCGTGATTGTATGAGTCTATACTCCTAGGTGTATCCGTAGGGGTTACCTAGGGCTCCGGAGTGTGTCTGTATAGGGTCCGCTGCTCTCACATTGTGGATACCGTCGGCTTGTGGACATAAGTGCCCAAGCGGGTAATTGATCCCAAAACGGCTAAGGCCCTGGATCGTTGATACCGGCAGCTTGTGGACATAAGCGCCCAAGCGGGTAATGTTTTGGATGTCCTCGATCAAAATGAACATTGGTGTGGTAAAGTATAAAAAGAAATCCCCGTAAATTAGTTTTACTTGCTCGTTAGATTAATTTCCCAACTTTTTATTACTCTTCTAAATCTTTAAATTTTGTTATGCTATACATTAACTTACTCAGTACCGTTTGTACTGATAAATTGTTATTTCCTATTTTTCGCAGAGTAAGTGATCGCGCATTGGGATGGGATACTCCAAAAAATAAAGACTTGTCGCATTTTACTGTTATTTTAAATTTCTGCACTTTGGACTTTGATGCTGGACTTTGGACTTTGGTTTTTGGCCGTCTGTTTGGCCCCATTTTTATTTGTTTTAGCTTCCGCATTGATTATTACTGTGATGCATGAGATACTCTGATTTTAATTCGGGCATGATTGAATAGTTTTAAAATTGTTTTGAAAAATTGATACAACTTAGCCTTAGCATTTTTCTAGATGAGCTCGACTTGGGTCGGGTCTTGTTTAGAAAAGTGTGGCGGTAATGCCCTGGCCTGGGAAATCAAATCCGGGGTGTTACATTAAGAATCAACTTCGTCCTCGAAGTTGCGCGACTTATTGACCGATTGATTGATTTTGGTTGTGTCATTGTGTTTTGTTGTTTGATATTATTTGACTGAACCCAGAATTGAAATTTCCAAGTTGCCTACGTACCCCGTGAAGGGATCAAGTCGTTACGTAGTTCAAAACAATTTGAATTTGTTTATTTGGGATACAAAATATATATTCGGGTCGTTACAGACATTAAGATTTGCTATCCCAAATCATGCCTTAAACTTTCTGTGACAACCCGAACGTTTTTAAACTGTGACAGTTTTCCATATTCGATTTGATGCATGTTTTTCACCCATTTTTCGAATGATTCAACTTTGCATTCCTAAACAAAAGTTGTAGATAATTGTGTCTAGATTATGCATATAAAATTTCACGGATTTTGGTGTTCATTTGATATGTCAAACGGTCGAATTTTCAGAACTGTTTTAAAACCTATTCGGAACCCGCGAGTATGCAGTGAGTTGTGGTCGATTTTTTAGTACCAAGAATTCATTATTTCCAAATTCTTAAAACATGAAAGTTGTTCCTTAACGTGTTTTGTAGTTACTGTAAAAATTTCGCATCAATTGGTTTTGAAATGAATTTTTAATCGGCGATGCACGAACCTGTGATGGAACCAGTTTTTGAGACAGAAATCATTCTTTGCAATGAACTCGAATTTCGACTCACTTCGGAACCTTATTTCCGAAAACTTAAAACATGAAAGTTGTGTGTGTGTGTGTTTTCAAACTACTGTAAAAATTTCAGAATTTTTGGGGTAAAGACGAATTTTTAATTAAGAAAGGCGTAAACGGCCTCGAATAGGATTTTTCGAACTTGAGAAAACTCGAACTATGAAAACGCGATATCGATCATTTGATAACATTGAAATGCGAACTTTCGAAAAATCTCGTTCACTAGGCTGAGCCGATCTTCATGCTATCATTATCTTTGAGACTGCCTCGTTAGTGGTCTCCTTACTATCTGAGATTGCCTCGTTAGTGATCTCGCGCGCTGTGTTTTGGATCGCCTCGTTAGTGGTCCTACTATCTTTTTGAGACTGCCTCGTTAGTGGTCTCCCATTGTTTGGACTGCCTCGTTAGTGGTCCTATGTTGAGATTGCCTCGTTAGTGATCTCCTTATTATGCCAAAATGGCTCATCCCTTGCGGGTTCGATTCCCCAAGGTGAATAATTCTTGTAGGTTCGATTCCCCAGGACGTGTATGTGAATTCTTGCGGGTTCGGTTCCCCAAGATGTAAATTTTCCTGCGGGTTCGATTCCCCAGGATGTTTGTTATGTTTTCCTGCGGGTTCGATTCCCCATGATGTTTGTTTATGTTTTCCTGCGGGTTCGATTCCCCAGGATGTGTATGATTCCTATGGGTTCAATTCCCTAGGATGTATTTGAGTCCTTGCGGGTTCGATTCCCCAAGGGCGATGGAATATCTTTGACTATAACTGAAACATTGATAGAAGATTGAGATTAAGAAAACACGTTCTTTCAAGTATGCCTTTAAAATTTTTGGTAAACTGTTAAATCATATTTTTAATCTGTGCGTGAGTGAAAAAAAAATCTTTAACTAAACCTTCATTCTAATTTATTAAATTCTTATTACTTAGACGGTTAATTGATATTTTGTCAAGAGGTCTAAAAGACTTGAATTTAAGTTTAAATTTTATTTATGCAACTCTAAATTAATCCTCGTATCGCATGAAAGGTGTAATTTTAATTAAACACATGTAACCCCTTAAATTGTTAGTTAGGGATTAACTTACTCAGTATTTTATATACTGATAAAACCCGTTGTTCATTTTTTTTCCATTACAGAGTACGGAGCATGATCATGCATCGGGGGATCACTTTGGACATTTAGCTATTTATTTACATGACTTGCATGCGGGCTTGATGACCCGAGTTTTTGCCATGTCGGCCCATATTTAAATTTCTGCTGCAACATATTATTCTTATTCATGTATGGATGATGATACACTATTATTTTTAAGTAATTCCGGACTTGCTTTTAAAACTTTTTCCAACACCTATAGCCTTGCATCTCTTTAGCAAGCTCGGAGAAACCGTGTCTTGCTAGGGAGATGCGGCGGTGACACCTCGGCCTGGGTTATCAAATCCGGGGTGTTACAGTTAAGCCCGAACTCGTAACAAGTTTAAGGTAAAGATTTCGAACCGGAAACAACCGGAGGAGTCGAGCCAACACGTAGAGGACAGAAACCGATAGAGAAAAGGAAGAAAAGACCCGACGAACCATGCGGACCGCCGAACCGGCCGGTCCGGCCGGCCCGCGCTCGCCGCGCGGCCAACACGCGTAAGGTGGAGTCGCGTCTCCACGCGGGCAAAGCCATAGGTGCGCGTCACCAGCGCGCCAGAGGTGCAGAAGGTGTAAACTTTCCTTCTATGGCGATTTTCTTGCCAAAAATCCGACCTCAATCGGTAACAAGTCGATCACAACAATTGGGAAGGACATCAAGTCAGTATTGGGCGCCCCCTACCCCATATTTTCAGTAAAAAAACCCTAGACACTCGCATCCTTCCTCTCCAAGTTCAAAACTCCTTCGACTCCACTTTCCGGCGAGTATTCCGGCGACGACGAGGCAAACGGCACGAAGCCTCTACCCTCTAGAACCTTGGTAAGTAGTATTACAGTGTTTGAATCGTCCATAAGCTTTAACAAACTCGAAATCTAACCATTTTCCTTTACTACGATTTCACGTCAGGAACGAACAAAAAGCGATCGGAGAAGTTGGCCGTTCGTCGCGACCTTAGACGTACAGAAACCCTTTCCAGCGACCCTAATCTCTAACTAAGTAAGTTAAGACCTTACTCACCAATTTTTGTGGTTTATTGTTGTTTAAAACTTAAGATCTAGACCTGTAA
Source organism: Hygrophila difformis (assembly GCA_030278955.1). Lineage (NCBI taxonomy): Eukaryota > Viridiplantae > Streptophyta > Magnoliopsida > Lamiales > Acanthaceae > Hygrophila > Hygrophila difformis. The sequence goes on from JAOANR010000008.1 coordinate 60,388,575, forward strand.
CAAAAATCGGTTTTCAAAAACCCTATTTTCGTCCAATTTTAAAAACTCGCCTAAAACTCGACCTTCGGGAATTCAAACCGAAAACTTTTCAACATAGATTTTGTTCCTAAGACTTTAATCTACCTTATGTCCAGATTTCAGCCATTGACATTAAGATTTGCTATTCCAAATCGCGCCGTAAACTTTCTGTGAGAAACCGAACGTTTAAAATTGTTGACAGATTTGCTTACTCGACTTGATGCATGTTTTTCACACATTTTTAGAATGATTCAACTTTGCATTTCTAAACAAAAGTTGTAGATAATTGTGTCTAGATTATGCATATAAAATTTCATGAATTTTGGAGTTCATTTGATATGTCAAAATGGCCGATTTTCAGAACTGTTTCAAATCAACTTTTGAGTCCGCGCGTAAGCAGCGTGTTGTGGTCGATTTTTGAACACCTAAAATTCATTATTTCCAAAATCTTAAAACATGAAAGTTGTTCATTAATGTGTTGTGTATCTCCTGTAAAAATTTCGGATCTTTTGAAATGAATTTTTAATCGGCGTCATACGAAACTGTGACGAAATCAGTTTTTGGGACAGAAATTATCTTCTGCAAAGAACTCAAAATTTGACTCACTTCGAAACCTTATTTCCGAAAACTTAAAACATGAAATTGTTCGTGTGTGTGTTTTCGAGCCACTGTGTAAATTTAAGAATTTTTGGTGTAAAGATGAATTTTTAATTAAGAAAGGCATAAACAGCGTCGAATCGGATTTTTCGAACTTGAGAAAACTCGAACTACGAAACGCGATATCGAATATTTTGATAACATTGAAATACGAACTTTCGAAAAATCCCGTTCACTAGGCTGAGCCGATCTTCATGCTAACATTATCTTTGAGACTGCCTCGTTAGTGGTCTCCTTACTATCTGAGATTGCCTCGTTAGTGATCTCGCGCGCTGTGTTTTGGACTGCCTCGTTAGTGGTCCTACTATCTTTTGAGACTGCCTCGTTAGTGGTCTCCCATTATTTTGGACTGCCTCGTTAGTGGTCCTACGTTTGAGATTGCCTCGTTAGTGATCTCCCGGTATGGTGTCCTCTTCTTAGTTTGCGGGATAAAAATATAAAAGACTTGTGTGAGTGTTTAATTATGCTTAAATCTTATTTACCATGTTTTTAAATTATGCGTTTAAATTGCGTTCTTGAATTACGCTTTTAAATTATGCTTTTAAATTAAGTCCTTTAATTATGTATTCTCGCCTTGAATAAATTAATCATGTTTTTCCACTGCGAATAAAATATGGATTTTTAAATTAATGCATGAAAAGTGAAATCTTTAGTTTAAACACATGTAACCCCTTAAATTGTTTAGTTAGGGATTAACTTACTCGGTATATTTTTATACTGATAAACCGTTGTCATTTTTCCTTTTACAGAGTATGTCGAGTGACGCATGCACTTGGGGGGAAACATTTATGAACATTTTGAATTTCTGCATCGTATTACTTTTTTTACCGGGTCTGTTAAACCCGAGGTTTTGGCCGTGTTGGCCGTGATTACTTTTCCGCTGCATTTACTCTATTTTCGCGCATGATGATTATTACTTCCGTATTTTGACTTAAGTATTATTAAATTCCGGACTCAATGTTGAAATGTTTTTAAATCTTTTACGTACACATAAGCCTTGCATTTCCTTAGTGAGCTCGGGAAGCCGTGTCTTGCTAGGGAGATGTGGCGGTGACATCCCGGCCTGGGTTATAAAATCCGGGGTGTTACAAGTTGGTATCAGAGACCGGAAATTTTTTTTTAGCTACTACTATTATTTTAAACCATTATTTTAAACCCAAGTATTATTTATAAATTATTTATTTTTGACTACTAGTATTATTTTTAGCCCAAAGCCTATTTTTACGTAGCCCAAAATCTTAGCCAAAGAAATATTAAATTTTTGGTCCACTATAGAGGCCCAATTTTTATTTCTACCCATGTAGTAGGTTTATTTTAAATACATGGATAAATTAAAATTTTTAAGGGGGAAAAGGGAACTTGCATATTGCATATGCATATTTCACATAGATTTAAATTTCTGCATATCTTAACCTCGCTTGAAATATGGCTAACTCTAACCTCCCTTGTTGACATTAGATGGCCGAACCCAACGCGAACATGATCAATCTGATGATGAAACTGACCAACGCATACCTCGAGTCCCAACAGCACATCAATCACTTCAAGGCTCGAGTGGGGCAACTAGAGAGTAACGTGGACTATTTGAGACATCTTAGGGAAGCTGATCATCATGAAATAACCCAACTCAAGGCCCAAGTCGCCGAACTCCAAACCCAAGTGGTCACACTTCAAAACAAGGATAACGAACTGATGATGCAAATAGGACACTTAGGAGCTGAGCTGCTGGGCCTAGAGGCTGACATATTTCCTCCGAGCCCGAGCCCGTTGGGTACACTGTAATACCCCAGCTTTTTATCAACGTCCAAAGGAATAAAATTTATTCCGATCAATGTCGAAATATCTCCGAGAAGAAGAAAATAATTTATCAGAATAAATTATAGCTCGGAAATGAAACGCCGATAGATTCAAAATTCAAAATGGAATAAAAGAGGGAAAGGGAGCCCGAAGACATTCCATGAATTGAGTCAAAATAATTGGAATTAAATTCAAGAAGGAAAATAATTCTAATTCCAAGAACCCGTGAAGTCGGAAGAAATTTAATTACACAAGTTATTGCACGGGAGTCAAAAGACGACAAATTGGAAGCCAACGAACCCGAGACCGACGGACTTAGGATTTCAAACATGAAATTCATTTGAGTCGAGATAAATTTAAGATAAGAATTTATGATCCGAGAATGACCCGAAAAATCGAGCCCGAAAACGTAGGAGGACAGAAGTCCGAAAGAGAGGAGAAAAGGCCCGACGGGATCGCACGGCCTAGTCCGGACGCACGGCCCACACCAGGCCGCGCGCCCTCCGCGCTGGTTTTGGCTAAAAACCACGCCAACCCCGCGCCACCAAGACAGCAGCTGCCAATTGCGCGATTTCGGGGATTTCTTGCCATATTTCGACCCCCCGACTTTGGAACCTCGATCTCAGACGAAGGGAAGACATTTAGGACGAGGTTGGATGAACCCTAGCCTCATTCCTCAGTCTCGCAACCACTCCTGCATCCAAAACTCTCCCAAAAACCGAAAAAAGAAAAAACACAAGTTCTTCACTTTCCGATGACTTTCCGGCGACTTCCCGGCGACGAAAATCGATGAAGGAGGCGTGGAGGACAACATCTTTAGTAATCCAAATTGTGGTAAGTCGTCCATAGGCTTTCGTTTAAGTTTTCGAGTCCAAAAATCCGATCTAACCCTAGATTTTTACTTTCGATTTCGTTTCGGGGCCAACGGTGAGGAGACGGAGTAATTGGGACATGTTCGTGGAAAGCGTGAGCGCCCCCATCGACCCAAAGACGTCCCAGACATCATCACCACTGTAAGTTAATGCTTACTTGGTTTTGGGTGACGTAAAATGCAACCAAACATAGAGATTTAGTAACTCTAAAATCTGTCAACACGAAAAACCCCCGGCGCGGCGATTTGGTGCGAATTTCTCGAACCCTTAAAAACTGCTCAAACGGAAATACTTAAAACATGAAAAACGTTCCTAAGACATAGATCTACTTCGTGTAAAATTTTCATAATTTTTCATTGCATTTTGGTATCCAAAAACGGCCGAGAACCAACCTGCCTTGAGATTCGAACTTAAAACTGTGACAGATTTGAAATCGAACCAAAACCCCTATTTCGAGAGTTCAAACCGAAAAACTCAAAACTAGACTTTCAATCCGAACATATTAATCTATGTTGTGCAAAAATTTCAGACATTTTCGTCGATGTTTGCTATTTCAAATCGCATCAAACATAAACTGCCTTGATAAGACTTTTCGAAATCTGACTGTGAACATATCCGAACTTGATGAGCATGTTTCTATATTTTCTAATCCGATTTGATCTTTGCAATCTGAATGAAAGTTGTAGATAATCATGTCTAGTATGTGCATATAAAATTTCAGAATTTTTGGAGTCCATTTGATATGTTAAAAAGTCAATTTTCTAAACTATGTCAAAACTGTAACCGGACAGTGAACTATTTTTGCAATGGACTCGATTTTTGACATGTTTCCTCAACTTATTTCGGAAAAGTTAAAACACGAAAGTTGTTCGTTAGGGTGTTTTTGATATACTGTGAAAATATCAGAATTTTTGGACTTGAAATGAATTTTTGAATTAGAAAGGCGTAATCTGTGACGTCAAATGATTTTAAATCGAAGAGATTGTGAAATATCGAAACAAACGGTCGAGACCTTGAAATACGATATATCTATACTTTTGAAAAATCCCTTTACACTAAATTAAAACATATGAGATACTTGGCTATGTAGGGGGTGAGTGCTCGATAGAGTGCCCCTTTAGCTTTTCGCTTCATGCCAAAACGGCCGAGAGTGACCGACGTAGGGGGAAAATGCTCAATAGAACGCCCCCTAGCTTTTCGCTTCGTGCCAAAACGGCCGAGGATGAATGTTATGAGAAACTGTGCCAAAACGGCCAATGAAATACTTGAAATACGACACGGCTACGGCCGCCGGATCACCGGCTATACAAGATACTTACGACACGGCTGCGGCCGCCGGATCACCGGCTATACAAAATATTGAGAAATGGTTACGTAACGGGGAAATAAAAGATTTAATGTTTTTAAGTATTTATTTATTTATGCCCGTCTTTAAATTATGCATTTAAAATTATGTCTTTAAAATTTCATATCTTATTAAATTGTTATTATGGATTAAATGCATGTTCAAGTACACAATTAACTTATTAATTTTAAATTGATAGATGAGTTGTTTGTATGCATGCCTCGGAGTAAAAATTTAATTATTTAATTAAACCTCTTTATACGTGTGTAAAATTATGATCTTGTGGAAATCCTTGTCTTTTCAAATATGTAATTAAATTATTATTAGATGAATAAAATTTAAATCATGTCTTGTATGCACATGTTTTTCCTTAAATTTAATTAAAGGCTTTGAAACCCATTGATCATATTAAGTGTTAACTTACTCAGCACATTTTTGCTGACCAAACCACATTTTCCCTTTTTCTTTCAGAGTTGAGGATTATTGTAACACCTCAGATTTGATAACCCAGGTCGGGATGTCACCGCCACACCTCCCTAGCAAGACACGGTTTCTTCGAGCTTGCTAAAGAGATGCAAGGCTATGGTTTTTTCAGAATTTAAAATATTCAAACAGCCCATTACAATATAATTTAAAAATCATAATATCAAAGTTGCAGCGGAAAGTAATATTTACATATGTATAATGCAGCGGAACTTAAGTATAGGGCCGACATGGCCAAAACACGGGTTAAACAGGCCCGTTCATGCAAGTTGTAATTAAATGTAGGAATTTAAAAATAGAGTTTTTCTCGAATGTCCCATGTATGCATATGATGATGCTTAATCCTCATACTCTGAAAGAAAAAGGAAAGAAAATATGGTTTGGTCAGCAAAATGTGCTGAGTAAGTTAACACCTACTATGATCAAGGGGTTTCAAAATCTTTATTTACATTTAAGAAAAACATGTGCATACAAGACATGATTTAAATTTTATTCGTCTAATAATAATTTAATTACATATTTGAAAAGACAAGGATTTCCACAAGATCGTAATTTAACACACGTATAAAGAGGTTTAATTAAATAATTAAATTTTTACTCCGAGGCATGCATACAAACAACTCATCTATCAATTTAAAATTAATAATTTAATTGTGTACTTGAACATGCATTTAATCCATAATAACAATTTAGTCATGACATGAAAATTTAAGGACATAATTTTAAATGCATAATTTAAAGACGGGCATGAATAAATAAATACTTAAAAACATTAAATCTTTTATTTCCCCGTTACGTAACCATTTCTCAATATTTTGTATAGCCGGTGATCCGGCGGCCGCAGCCGTGTCGTAAGTATCTTGTATAGCCGGTGATCCGGCCGCCGCAGCCGTGTCGTAAGTATCTTGTATAGCCGGTGATCCGGCGGCCGCAGCCGTGTCGTATTTCAAGTATTTCATTGGCCGTTTCGGCACAGTTTCTCATAACATTCACCCTCGGCCGTTTTGGCACGAAGCGAAAAGCTAGGGGGCATTCTATTGAGCATTTCCCCCCTACGTCGGTCACTCTCGGCCTTTTTGGCACGAAGCGAAAAGCTAGAGGGGCACTCCATCGAGCACTCACCCCCTACATAGGTCACACTCGTCCGTCTAGGCACGATGCGAAAAGCTAGAGGGGCACTCTATCGAGCACTCACCCCCTACATAGCCAAGTATCTCATAGGTTTTAATTTAGTGTAACGGGATTTTTCAAAATTATAGATATATCGTATTTCAAGGTCTCGACCGTTTGTTTCGATATTTCAAAATCTCTTCGATTTATAATCATTTGACGTCACAGTTTACGCCTTTTTAATTCAAAAATTCATTTCAAGTTGTAAAAATCTGAAATTTTCACAGTAAATCCAAAACGTCCTAACGAACAACTTTCGTGTTTTAACTTTTTCGAAATAAGTTGAGGAGACATGTCAAAAATCGAGTTTATTACGCAAGCAGAATTCTGTCCGGACTCAGGTTTGTCACAGTTCAAAGTTTCGACTTTTTAACATATCAAATGGACTCCCAAAATTCTGAAATTTTATATGCATATACTAGACATGATTATCTACAACTTTCATTTAGATTGCAAAGATCAAATCGGACTAAAAAATATAGAAACATGCTCATCAAGTTCGGACATGTACACAGTCAGATTTCGAAAGTCTTATCAAGGCAGTTTATGTTTGATGCGATTTGAAATAGCAAAAATTGACAAAAATGTCTGAACTTTTTACACAACCTAGATTTATGTGTTAGGATTAAAAGTCTAGTTTTGAGTTTTTCGGTTTGAACTCTCGAAATAGGGGTTTTGATTCGATTTCAAATCTGTCCCAGTTTCAAGTTCGAATCTCAAGGCAGGTTGGTTGTTGGCCGTTTTCGGATATCAAAATGCAATGAATAACTATGAAGATTTTACACAAACTAGATCTATGTCATAGGAACGTTTTTCATGTTTTAAGTTTTTCCGTTTGAGCAGTTTTAAGGGTTCGAAAAATTCACACAAAATTGTTGCGCCGAGGGTTTTTTGTGTTGACAGATTTTAGAGTTATTAAATCCACACGTTTGGTTGCATTTTAAGCACCCAAAACCAAGTAAGTATTAACTTACAGTGGGGATGATGTCTAGGAGGTCACGGGGTCGTCCGGAATCCACGGGATGTCACGAACGAATCTCCTCAAGTCGATTTCCTCTTCCAACGTCACAATCCGAATCCGGAAGCAAAAGTCTAAGGTTAGATCGGATTTTCGGCATCAAAATCTTAAACAAAAACCTATGGACGACTTACCAATGATTCAAGGACAGTAATCGATGATCTACACTCTTCCTTGGTCGTCGTCGGTCGCCGGAAACTCGTCGGAAGGTCGTCGGAAAGTCGTCGGGTGGGTGTTTTGCTTTGGGAGAGTTTGAGAGTGGTGGATAAACTTGGGAGACTGATTATGGGGGTGGAAAATCATCCCCCATCGTCCTAATAGCCTTTCCCCCATCTGGGATTGGCTTTCCTAAGTCGGGGAGTCGAAATATGGCAAGAAATCCCCGAAATCGCGCAATTGGCAGCTGCTGTCTTGGTGGCGCGGGGTTGGCGCGGTTTTTAGCCAAAACCAGCGCGGAGGGCGCGCGGCCTTGTCTGGGCCGTGCGTCCAGACTGGGCCGTGCGATCCCGTCGGGCCTTTTCTCCTCTCTTTCGGACTTCTGTCCTCCTACGTTTTCGGGCTCGATTTTTCGGGTCATTCTCGGATCATAAATTCTTATCTTAAATTTATCTCGACTCAAATGAATTTCATGTTTGAAATCTTAAGTTCGTCGGTCTCGGGTTCGTCGGCTTCCAATTCGTCGTCTTTTGACTCCCGTGCAATAACTTCTGTAATTAAATTTCTTCCGACTTCACGGGTTCTTGGAATTAGAATTATTTTCATTCTTGAATTTAATTCCAATTATTTTGACTCAATTCATGGAATGTCTTCGGGCTTCCTTTCCCTCTTTTATTCCATTTTGAATTTTGAATCTATCGGCGTTTCATTTCCGAGCAATAATTTATTGTGATAAATTATTTTCTTCTTCTCGGAGATATTTCGACATTGATCGGAATAAATTTTATTCCTTTGGACGTTGATAAAAATCTGGGGTATTACAGTCTACCCCCCTTAAGAATCAACTTCGTCCTCGAAGTTGTGTTTCGGCTTTTCTCGCGCTAAGAGTTAGGGTCCTTTTGTTTATTTTATTATTTTGCGATATTGTGTTATTGAATTATTGTTCGATTGTTGATTGTTTGTTGTTTGATTATTGATTGACTGAACCCAGAATTGAAATTTCCGAGTTGCCTACGTACCCTGTGAAGGGATCAACCCATGACGTAGTTCAAAACAATTTTGAATTTGTTTATTCGGGATACAAAATATTCGGGTTTCAAAAGTAAATGATTATGCATTATTACGGGGTATTACAATTATGCATCATCATATGCATGCATGGGAATTTTGGGAAGATACATTAATTTAGAGCTTGCATGGACGGGCCTGTTTAACCCGTGTTTTGGCCATGTTGGCTCAGTATTTAAATTTCCGCTGCATTACAATTATATATACGTAAATATTACATTCCGCTGCAACTTCGATATTATGATTTTTTTTAGTTATATTGCAATGGGCTGTTTGAATATTTTAAATTCTGAAAAAAAAAAAAAACCATAGCCTTGCATCTCTTTAGCAAGCTCGGAGAAACCGTGTCTTGCTAGGGAGGTGTGGCGGTGACATCCCGGCCTGGGTTATCAAATCCGGGGTGTTACAAAGTGGTATCAGAGCCCGGACTATTTTTAAAACTAGTATTATTATTTTTAAACTATTACGAGTATTATTTTTAAACTAGTATTATATTTAAAAATCCATTATTATTTTTAAACTAACATTTTTGAGCCCAAATTTTTTCTAAGCCCTAACTTTTAGCCCAAATTTATTATTTTAAATCCCAAACCTTTTGAGCCCAAAATTTATTTTTCCTAGCCCAAATCTTTAGCCCAATATTTAATTACTATGTTGGCCCAATAACCTTGTTTTTACTTAAAGCCCAAATAATTTATTTCCTTCGGCCCAATATAGTGGCCCAAACCTTTTATCCTTATTTTAATCTATCCATGGAATAAATTTATTTTTAAAACCCATGGATAAATAAATGCATGCATTAAATTTTTATTGGGGGGATTACATATGCATATGCATACATAAATATCTGTACTAACCTTTTATGTGAATCGTATGTGATACATAACCTTCTCACTCTAGTGTTCGACATGACCTTAAGTCTTGACTTAGAAGCGCTAACTTAAGACTAACGTTGCCTTAGTCCTAGATCTTGATTCACTTAGGAACTCATCTTCGCGTGCTTAATAACAGAAAATGGCACCTAGGAGAAAGCCGAGGAAAGTAAGTCCAAACGGCACTGACACTGACCTCCCAAGCGCACCTAGCAACAATGAGATTTCTCCGAACATAGGAGATCGAGCGCCTCATCTTCCCAACAACATGGATGAACGTTTAAGGATGGTAGAGGAAGTACTCGTAGTATTAGGAAACGCCGAGGTGCATAGGGCACAAGCGGCAATACCTCCGCTAGTAGCTCGAAACAACTATCTAGCTTTGGTAAATCCCCATTAACCACCACACTATGATGGGGAGGAAGATCCCGCCAAGCTAGAGGAGTGGATCCGTACGTTCGATAAACTCTTAAACGCTATCAAATGCCCTAATGAGGAAAAGATACATGCAGCAACTTACTACCTAGGAGGTGAAGCCGATGAGTGGTGGCAAAACCTCCAGAAGAAATTAGTGGAAGATGAGAAAGCCTACACTTGGGAAGAGTTTAAGGAAGCTCTGAGGAAGAGATTCTACCCATTAAGCACCAAAGCGATGAAGTACGAGGAATTCATTAACCTAAGGCAAGGCGCACAGACAGTGCAAGAGTACTACACCAAATTCAAGGAGCTAGTACGATTTGCTACGAGGCTAGTAGCAACTGACTCCGGCAAGGCTCAGAAATTTGAGATGGGGTTAAACCTGGCCATTAGGGAAGTAATCACGGGGGTACACTACTCTGACCCACAAGTTATTTATGATCGTGCGGTAGCGGTTGCACGAGTTCAGGGACTGAAGCGGAAGGCGATAGATGAGTCTAGCCAAGGTCCCCAAGCACAAGACAAGAGAGGTAAGGACCGCGGAGCTGATAAAGACTCGGGTAGGAATAACCTTCGCAAAGGCCCAAATGGACCAGCCCAAGGCGACGATGGAGGCAATAATAGAAGAATTTTCACCCGTAAAGGCTACGTGCCCCGATGCCTAAGCTGTAACCAACCTCATCTGGTGAGGGGATGCCCTCAACCCGACACATGCTTCCGATGTGGTCGACGTGGACATCGGATGAAAGAATGTCGAACCCAGACTAAGAATATAACCAAAAGAGATGATCTGGTCGCTGGACTTAACTAGCCACAAATAACCAAGGGGGACTCACGGGACGTTAAATGTGGTAAAAGAAGCAGACATACATGTGCTAGGCGACGATACTCGAACCTTCGTGGGAATAATGTGCAGGCAGTTATGGGGACATAACTGTAATCTTAAGGGGGAGAGGATGTAATACCCCGTAATAATGCATAAGCATTTACTTTTGAAACCCGAATATTTTGTATCCCGAATAAACAAATTCAAAATTGTTTTGAACTACGTAATGACTTGATCCCTTCACAGGGTACGTAGGCAACTTGGAAATTTCAATTCTGGGTTCAGTCAAACAATAATCATACAACAAACAATCAACAATCGAACAATAATTCAATAACACAATATCACAAAATAATAAAACAAACAAAAAAAAATCCTTAGCACGAAAAAAAAAGCCGAAACACAACTTCGAGGACGAAGTTGATTCTTAAGGAGGGTAGACTGTAATACCCCAGATTTTTATCAACGTCCAAAGGAATAAAATTTATTCCGATTAATGTCGAAATATCTCCGAGAAGAAGAAAATAATTTATCACAATAAATTATTGCTCGGAAATGAAGCGCCGATAGATTCAAAATTCAAAATGGAATAAAAGAGGGAAAGGAAGCCCGAAGACATTCCATGAATTGAGTCAAAATAATTGGAATTAAATTTAAGAAGGAAAATAATTCTAATTCCAAGAACCCGTGAAGTCGGAAGAAATTTAATTACACAAGTTATTGCACGGGAGTCAAAAGACGACAAATTGGAAGCCGACGAACCCGAGACCGACGGACTTAAGATTTCAAACATGAAATTCATTTGAGTCGAGATAAATTTAAGATAAGAATTTATGATCCGAGAATGACCCGAAAAATCGAGCCCGAAAACGTAGGAGGACAGAAGTCCGAAAGAGAGGAGAAAAGGCCCGACGGGATCGCACGGCCCTATCCGGACGCACGGCCCAGACCAGGCCGTGCGCCCTCCGCGCTGGTTTTGGCTAAAAACCGCGCCAACCCCGCGCCACCAAGACAGCAGCTGCCAATTGCGCGATTTCGGGGATTTCTTGCCATATTTCGACCCCCCGACTTTGGAAACTCGATCTCAGACGAAGGGAAGACATTTAGGACGAGGTTGGATGAACCCTAGCCTCATTCCTCAGTCTTGCAACCACTACTCCATCCAAAACTCTCCCAAAAATGAAAAAAAGAAAAAACACAAGTTCTTCACTTTTCGACGACTTTCCGGCGACTTCCCAATGACGAAAATCGACGAAGGAGGCGTGGAGGACAACATCTTTAGTAATCCAGATTGTGGTAAGTCGTCCATAGGCTTTCGTTTAAGTTTTCGAGTCCGAAAATCCGATCTAACCCTAGATTTTTACTTTCGATTTCGTTTCGGGGCCAACGGTGAGGAGACGGAGTAATTGGGACATGTTCGTGGAAAGCGTGAGCGCCCCCATCGACCCAGAGACGTCCCAGACATCATCACCACTGTAAGTTAATGCTTACTTGGTTTTGGGTGACGTAAAATGCAACCAAACATAGAGATTTAGTAACTCTAAAATCTGTCAACACGAAGAACCCCCGGCACAGCGATTTGGTGCGAATTTCTCGAACCCTTAAAACTGCTCAAAAGGAAAAACTTAAAACATGAAAAACGGTTCTAAGACATAGATCTATTTCGTGTAAAATTTTCATAATTTTTCATTGCGTTTTGATATCCAAAAACGGCCAAGAACCAACCTGCCTTGAGATTCGAACTTGAAACTGTGACAGATTTGAAATCGAACCAAAACCCCTATTTCGAGAGTTCAAACCAAAAATCTCAAAACTAGACTTTCAATCCTAACATATTAATCTATGTTGTGTAAAAATTTCAGACATTTTCGTCGATGTTTGCTATTTCAAATCGCATCAAACATAAACTGCCTTGATAAGACTTTTCGAAATCTGACTGTGAACATATCCGAACTTGATGAGCATGTTTCTATATTTTGTAGTCCGATTTGATATTTGCAATCTAAATGAAAGTTGTAGATAATCATGTCTAGTATGTGCATATAAAACTTCAGAATTTTTGGAGTCCATTTGATGTGTTAAAAAGTCAATATTCTAAACTATGTCAAAACTGTAACCGGAGAGTGAACTATTTTTGCAATGAACTCGATTTTTGACATGTTTCCTCAAATTATTTCGAAAAAGTTAAAACACGAAAGTTGTTCCTTAGGGTGGTTTTGATATACTGTGAAAATATCAGAATTTTTGGACTTGAAATGAATTTTTGAATTAGAAAGGCGTAATCTGTGATGTCAAATGATTTTAAATCGAAGAGATTGTGAAATATCGAAACAAACGGTCGAGAGCTTGAAATACGATATATCTATACTTTTGAAAAATCCCGTTACACTAAATTAAAACATATGAGATACTTGGCTATGTAGGGGGTGAGTGCTCGATAGAGTGCCCCTCTAGCTTTTCGCATCGTGCCTAGACGGACGAGTGTGACCTATGTAGGGGGGGTGAGTGCTCGAAGGAGTGCCCCTCTAGCTTTTCGCTTCGTGCCAAAACGGCCGAGAGTGACCGATGTAGGGGGAAAATGCTCAATAGAACGCCCCTAGCTTTTCGCTTCGTGCCAAAACGGCCGAGGGTGAATGTTATGAGAAACTGTGCCAAAACGGCCAATGAAATACTTGAAATACGACACGGCTGCGGCCGCCGGATCACTGGCTATACAAGATACTTACGACACGGTTGCGGCCGCCGGATCACCGGCTATACAAAATATTGAGAAATGGTTACGTAACGGGGAAATAAAAGATTTAATGTTTTTAAGTATTTATTTATTTATGCCCGTCTTTAAATTATGCATTTAAAATTATGTCTTTAAAATTTCATATCTTATTAAATTGTTATTATGGATTAAATGCATGTTAAGTACACAATTAACTTATTAATTTTAAATTGATAGATGAGTTGTTTGTATGCATGCCTCGGAGTAAAAATTTAATTATTTAATTAAACCTCTTTATACGTGTGTAAAATTATGATCTTGTGGAAATCCTTGTCTTTTCAAATATGTAATTAAATTATTATTAGATGAATAAAATTTAAATCATGTCTTGTATGCACATGTTTTTCCTTAAATTTAATTAAAGGCTTTGAAACCCCTTGATCATATTAAGTGTTAACTTACTCGGCACGTTTTTGCTGACCAAACCACATTTTCCCTTTTTCTTTCAGAGTTGAGGATTATGCATCATCATATGCATGCATGGGAATTTTGGGAAGATACATTAATTTAGAACTTGCATGGACGGGCCTGTTTAACCCGTGTTTTGGCCATGTTGGCTCAGTATTTAAATTTCCGCTGCATTACAATTATATATATGTAAATATTACATTCTGCTGCAACTTCGATATTATGTTTTTTTTTAGTTATATTGCAATGGGCTGTTTGAATATTTTAAATTCTGAAAAAAAACCATAGCCTTGCATCTCTTTAGCAAGCTCGGAGAAACCGTGTCTTGCTAGGGAGGCGTGGCGGTGACATCCCGGCCTGGGTTATCAAATCCGGGGTGTTACATACACCCATCCCCATTGACGTATCCAGCGACGAGGACGATCCCATCGAGGATGTACCTGCCTAGTCACTCTAGACTTAGAGATCCATATGCACTATTATTATTTCCGTTTCGAATGCTTGAAACCCAAACAAAATTATTTCTTGAGTAATAAAAATACAAGCCTTTATATACAAGCCTATTTAAATTATTCCATACATTTTATTTAAATTCTGTAACTACCTTGATCAAATAAGGGAACATCCAACCCCAAACCTTGGAAACCCTAGACCCTAAAAAAAAACGCGAACAAGTTACAAAAAAAAAAAAGATAGAGAAGGGGGTAGAGAACAACCCCCAACAACAACAAACAGTACACTAAGTTCCAGCAACCTCCACTAACAGATCCCAGTAGATTGATACTTAGGAATGTCATTCTTTACTTAATAAAATTTATTCCCTTACAAGCAGTTATTTATTTAATATACATTTAAATTTTTCCTTGCATATCTTATCACCTTATTTCACCTAATTCCCTTAAAGCGACTTAGTCCCACAACGATGCAAGTATTGTTGGGCAACCCACACACATATAGATGCGATAAGAAGGTAACAGTAAATCCAGAACATCTCGAACCATAAAATAGGCAGAACAATTAAACCGTGTTTCTAAACAACAATAAACAACTAACACAAGTCAAACACATAACTAGGCAATAACACGACGGAAATATAAACCATGAATCCCAGTCAACAAAAACATCCTCATAAGGAGGAAACTAAACAAAGTACGTCTGATGCAAAACCTAAACGAAAACGCGAAAACGAAAGAAAACATCACTGATCGGGAGGCGGGAACTGCCGACGCATGTAGTCGTCCATCTACCGCACATGGGCATACATGTCGGACATAGTGGCCTGCTGCTGAGCCTGCCTCGTAGCGAACGAGTCCATACGGGCCTGGTAGAAGTCCAATCTAGCGTCTAGGGCATCATAACGAGCCTGCCCAGCTGCAAACCCGGCATCCATACCGACCCGCATCTCCTGCATCATCTGCAGCATTTGAGTCATCTCCTGGCCCTGAGGCGCCACTGCAGGAGGTGGAACTACTGGAGGAGGGGGTCGCTGCTCCGGTGGTACGACTAGGATAAAGCCGCCATCATCAGGCTGCGGGCGAAGTACAGCCCGGGGAACCCCACGACGTAAGGCGCTACGCCGGGCAACGTAAGTCGGGATACGGTAGCAACTGCCCGCTACTAGATCGTACGGATCTGTCTCCAGGGTCGTGCGAATCCCCTGCGCCGCGCACAAGCTGCAAATGAGGTGAATATGGGTAATCACCCTACTCCCTCGTCCTCTCCGCATACCCCGCAAGTTGTCCTCAATACAAGCTCCCACGTTCACCCTACCGCCTCGCGCGATAAAACAAATGGTCTCGTAGACGTGATCCAGGACGATATGGCTCCGGGTAATCGGCCGGACGCGCCCTAACCATATCTGGGCGAACTCTCACCAAGGGGAGTCCATCGTCGTCAAACGCCGCTCATGATCGTGCTCGAGCTGAGGAGGCACCACGGTGCATAAGACATCCCACGCAGGAGCAAGAACACGTCCCTCAGGCTGTGGGCGGAATGCGCCATCGTCAGGCAAGCCAAAATAGACATTGATCGCTCGAGCATTGAAGTCGAGATAGCGACCACGAACCCATACCCGAGATAGGTCGTCACCCTCCACAAGACCGCCAATGTTGGCGATAACCTCCATAGCCAAATAACCGGAGGCAACGCCCTCGGGATGACGTGCAAGTCCGGTCCACTGCAAATGCTCCAAGACTGCATTGACCCTGTCATCGCCCAGATGATCAGGATATATGCCTCTCCCGGAGACATAAGCCTTGTTTCGACGAAGCTCGTCGAAATAGAAGTCCTGGCAGCCCTCGTCCTAAACCGAAACCTGTCATGCCGGTGAGGACGCACCTCGTCAGGGAGACCCCTAAGTCTCGGGCCCCGCTGCTCCTCGTCCTCCTCTGACTCACTCCCATCGAAATCAGGCATCGCCGGAGCGGCAGTGCTGGGGCCAGCCTCATCAGCAACTCGTCACCTGGTCCTCAGAGGACACATGAGAGACGCCAAAACAACCCACAAAAAGAGCAACATCCTGCAAATCATCCAATGCCAATTATAAGACTAAATTCCACACAAAACTCAAACAGAGATTCGTAAGGGACATCAATATAGATTTCCAACGTGAATATGCCCTAAGGATATCAAATCCTATCGTTCGCTAAGACAAATCGGAAGGTAACCTGGACAAAGGATATGCTCAAACTAATTCCCAAAACTTTTGTGGCATTTCGTCGAACACGTTATGTGCGCAATAAACCAAAACCTAAGTTACTAACAAGCACACGAAAGTTGCCCAAAAAATGAAACAATCACTCAAATAACAACACATCATTTCCTTACAGCACCAAACAACAAAGAAATGAGCTAATAATCACACCCCAACAACAACCAAACATCAGAAACTTCATAGTCTTCCTAAAGATTTAAATCCAACAAGAATTTGCCAAAAACATAAACACATTGTGGCATAAATACAAGCAAGACAACAAGAGTAACATCAATTACCACATATACTTGCTAAATTTGCACAAATCAAGCCTGAAAATAACAAACCCCCAATTTTTGTACATAAACCCTAATTCCTAAATCTCTTCACAAATCAAGTCATTCAAAGCATAAAAATTGAAATTAGTAAGTGAGTTTAGTAGATTCATACCTTGGTAAGTGAAATTGAAGCCGAAATCAAGCGAACGGGAAGGTAAGTCGCCGGATTTAGAGAGAATTGGGGGTGTGGTCTCGAATGGGAAATGGGGGAAGTGGCTCGCGTCGCCCTATTTTCTCGACCTGAAGCAGCCGCGCGCTCGCCACGCGCTGAGGCGTCATACCGCGCAGCCACCGCGCGGGTCACGGAGGGAGTTTTATTTTTCTCGATTTTGCTTAATCTCTTTTACCTTACACCACTCACTTAACCCGAGCATACATTGATAATGAAGTACGACGACATGGGGTATCACCCGACATTATTTCTGACAAGGACATCAGAATTGTCTCGCACTTTCTTTTTGCAAGACTACCGAAAACCCTCGGGACGAAAATACATAGGGACCATAAGAAATCCTGTAAAGAGGGGGAAATCGCTTATTTACTAGCGTTACCACCACAATTTGCTCGTGTTCACGATGTATTCCACGTCTCCCAATTGAAGAAATATGTGCACGATCCGACCCATGTGCTCCAACCGGAAGAAATTGAATTTGAGGATGACTTTAGTTACGAGGAAGTTCTGGTGCGAATACTTGACACGAAGGAGAGAGTAACGAGGAATAAGACCGTGAGAATGGTCAAGGTCCTTTGGTCCAACCACGAGACGGAGACGACAACGTGGGAGTTGGCGGCCGACATGAAACAACGTTACCCTACCCTCTTCCAAGATGAACCGGCCACAGTTATGGGGACATAACTGTATTCTTAAGGTGGGGAGGATGTGACACCCGAGAAAAAAACAAATTCAAATTGTTTTGAACTACGTCATGACTTGATCCCTTCACAGGATACGTAGGCAGCTTGGAACTAAATTCTAAGTTCAGTCACAAAATAAATCACAAATTAAATCATAAAACAAATCACAAAATAAATCACAAGATCAATCACCAAAACGATAGGAGGAATTGGAACTAACTTAACTAGACTAATTAGGGAACGGAAATGTTACGAGCGTTAAGCCCGAACTAGTAACAAGTTTAAGGTAAAGATTTCGAACCGGAAACAACCCGAGGAGTCGTGCCAACACGTAGAGGATAGAAAACCGATAGAGGAAAGGAAGAAAAGACCCGACGAACCACGCGGACCGCCGAACCGGCCGGTCCGGCCGGCCCGCGCTCGCCGCGCGCCGCCACGCGGCCAACACGCGTAAGGTGGAGTCGCGTCTCCAGGCCTGGTCACGCGTGCTCCGCGCGGGCAAAGCCATAGGTGCGTGTCACCAGCGCGCCAGAGGTGTAGAAGGTGTAAACTTTCCTTCTATAGCGATTTTCTTGCCAAAAATCCAACCTCAATCGGTGGCAAGTCGATCACAACATTTGGGAAGGGCATAAAGTCAGTATTGGGCGCCCCCTACCCCATATTTTCAGTAAACAAACCCTAGACACTCCCATCCTTCCTCTCCATGTTCAAAACTCCTTCGACTCCACCTTCCGGCGAGTATTCCTGCGACGACGAGGCAAACGGGACGAAGCCTCTACCCTCTAGAACCTTGGTAAGTAGTATTACAATGTTTGAATCGTTCATAAGCTTTAACAAACTCGAAATCTAACCATTTTCCTTTGCTACGATTTCCTGTCGGGGAACGAACAAAAAGCGATCGGAGAAGTTGGCCATTCGTCGCGACCTTACGACGTACAGAAACCCTTTCCAGTGACCCTAATCTCTAATTAAGTAAGTTAAGACCTTACTCACCAATTTTTGTGGTTTATTGTTGTTTAAAACTTAAGATCTAGACCCGTAACAAAAATCGGTTTTCAAAAACCCTATTTTCGTCCAATTTTAAAAACTCGCCTAAAACGCGACCTTCGGGAATTCAAACCGAAAACTTTTCAACATGGATTTTGTTCCTAATACTTTAATCTACCTTGTGTCCAAATTTCAGCCATTGACATTAAGATTTGCTATTCCAAATCGCGCCGTAAACATTCTGTGACAAACCGAACGTTTAAAATTGTTGACAGATTTGCTTACTCGACTTGATGCATGTTTTTCACCCGTTTTTAGAATGATTCAACTTTGCATTTCTAAACAAAAGTTGTAGATAATTGTGTCTAGATTATGCATATAAAATTTCATGAATTTTGGAGTTCATTTGATTGTCAAAATGGCCAATTTTCAGAACTGTTTCAAATCAACTTTTGAATCCGCGCGTAAACAGCGTGTTGTGGTCGATTTTTGAACACCTAAAATTCATTATTTCCAAAATCTTAAAACATGAAAGTTGTTAATTAATGTGTTGTGTATCTCCTGTAAAACGTTCGGATCAATTGGTTTTGAAATGAATTTTTAATCGGCGTCATACGAAACTGTGACGAAATCAGTTTTTGGGACAGAAATTATCTTTTGCAAAGAACTCAAAATTTGACTCACTTCGAAACCTTATTTCCAAAAACTTAAAACATGAAAGTTGTTCGTGTGTGTGTTTTCAAGCTATTGTGTAAATTTCAGAATTTTTGGTGTAAAGATGAATTTTTAATTAAGAAAGGCGTAAACTGCGTCGAATCGGATTTTTCGAACTTGAGAAAACTCGAACTACGAAACGCGATATCGAATATTTTGATAACATTGAAATACGAAATTTCGAAAAATCCCGTTCACTAGGCTGAGCCGATCTTCATGCTAACATTATCTTTGAGACTGCCTCGTTAGTGGTCTCCTTACTATCTGAGATTGCCTCGTTAGTGATCTCGCGCGCTGTGTTTTGGACTGCCTCGTTAGTGGTCTCCCATTATTTTGGGCTGCCTCGTTAGTGGTCCTACGTTTGAGATTGCCTCGTTAGTGATCTCCCGGTATGGTGTCCTCTTCTTAGTTTGCGGGATAAAAATATAAAAGACTTGTGTGAGTGTTTAATTATGCTTAAATCTTATTTACCATGTTTTTAAATTATGCATTTAAATTATGTTCTTAAATTACGCTTTTAAATTATGCTTTTAAAGTAAGTCCTTTAATTATGTATTCTTGCCTTGAATAAATTAATCATGTTTTTCCGCTGCGAATAAAATATGGATTTTTAAATTAATGCATGAAAAGTAAAATCTTTAGTTTAAACACATGTAACCCCTTAAATTGTTTAGTTAGGGATTAACTTACTCGGTATATTTTTATACTGATAAACCGTTGTCATTTTTCCTTTTACAGAGTATGTCGAGTGACGCATGCACTTGGGGGGAAACATTTATGAACATTTTAAATTCCTGCATCGTATTACTGTTTTTACCGGGTCTGTTAAAACCGAGATTTTGGCCGTGTTGGCCGTGATTACTTTTCCGCTGCATTTACACTATTTTCGCGCATGATGATTATTACTTCCGTATTTTGACTTAAGTATTATTAAATTCCGGACTCAATGTTGAAATGTTTTTAAATCTTTTACGTACCCATAAGCCTTGCATTTCCTTAGTGAGTTCGGGAAGCCGTGTCTTGCTAGGGAGATGTGGCGGTGACATCCCGGCCTGGGTTATCAAATCCGGGGTGTTACAGCAGCTGTGCCAGCTACATATATCCACATTATTTTACCACATTTATTTCTGAAGTTTCCCTTGTTTTGGCCTTAGATTCATACTTCACTAATATACACACTCATCTTTCAAGAGAGACTAGATTGGATCAATCTTTCTAACCTTGGTCCAATTTATTGATTATTGTGTGTAAATCACTCAGGTTAATAAAATCATAGTCTTCAAAATATTTATCCAGTAATGGCATCAATCAATCTCAAAGTTCTCAACTTTCAATAGTTGTCAAGAGCGGCTCTGCATGCAATCAAGATCTATAAAGGTTAGTGTTTCTATCAACAGCCACTTAGACTTAGTCTTCTACTTCTTTAACAACTCTCTATCTCAATTGAGGTTCTAGTTCTGATTACCAAAATTTGCCTTAAATCATGCAGTTTTATGCCATAGAATATTTTTGAACTTTAACTTGATAAGAATTAGTTCTATCCTAAAATCATGTGATTCCTAAACAAGAGATAATTGCACAGATTCTAGAAAATAACCAAAAATCTAATCTAGGAAACAGTGAATGGAAAATCAAAGAGAATATGTAAGAGAGAGTTTTTGGGTGCTTCCCTATTATTGGAGAGAGGAATGTCCGCACTTTCTTGCTTTATGCAGTCCCAGATGGACCTGCATCATCATTTGAATCTTTGGGCGGTGCAGAAAGGGGCTTCTTCAAATCTGAGATTAGGGTGGCAAGAATATCCACTAATCTTGTACTGTTTTGCTGTTCTTGCCTCCTCAGTTCCATCACCCTTTCTCTTTCCAATCTCCTCTCTTCTAGTTCTTCTTTTCTTAGTCTTTCAAATCTGTCCATTTCCTCTTTTCTACCTTCTGATCTTCTCCTGTCTTTCCATCTCATCCTTTCTGAGCTTTTCCTCAGTTTGTATCCTTGCATGCTCTAGCTCTATCCTTTTCTGCTCCATTTCCTTCTGTATATGCTTGTCTTCTAACATTGTCTTTACAAGTACTTCCAAGGACTGTGCAAAACTTTGAATTGAGGTGCTCATATTCTGAGATTCATCAACAGACACTGTATTTCTCATTGGCTGCCTTGGAACTTGTGATGGTGCAGAAATATCTTCAAGCTCTTCATCCTCAGGAATTGCATTCAAAGTAGGGGATGCTGCTGAGATTTTTGATCTTCTAGCTGCAGCTCTAGCCTGTGTTGACTTAGATTTTGAAGGAAGTTTTGCTTGTTTTCCCTTAGGAGATGGAGCTTTGGATACTGATCCTTCGGAAGTTTGTTCATCCAACTCTGGCAGTTGGTAGACTAATTCTCCTCTAAGTGTGTCAACTAGAAGTGGAATTGGATGATCTATCTTTATGATTTCTGTCAAGAAAGGAGCCATTGACACTCCTTGTTTCTCATACAAATTAGGATATGCTAATGCTGCATCTTCTCCAACACTAGATTTTATGATATTCAGATTCTTCAACGGAATTTTGTTCTGATTGGTTTTCCCCTGTTTGTTGAACAAAATCCCAATGTCATCCTCTTTGCATTGGTCAATTTATTGCCCTGAGTCTTCTTTCCCAAAAGTATTTCAGACCTGACTTCTGGTTGCTCTAATAGAGGTGCTTGAATTATCACATTCAGGGTCTCAACATTCACATGCACTGTTTTTCCTCTGATCCATGTGGTTTCAGCCTCTACATCAAAGTTAGCATAGAATTCTCGAGTTAATTCCACAAAGCCACACTTAGGTTGTGCCTCATGAATGTGTCCCACTGATTAGTTCTTCTCCAGAAATTGATGCATTTATGATCCAGGTATTTGGGATGAAAACCTTTGTCTGGAACAACCAACTTGGACATACCCAAGTAGTTTTCCAGTGCTTATTTGATTCTGATATCCTCCTCTGTGAATTCAGTCTTTTTCTCAATGCTGTCAGGAATTGACAATCTTACTTTTGGGATATTCTTTCCCTAATAGCTCATAGGCATAAGTTCTGGCTTCTCTTTTTCATTGGAAGATCCCTCAGAAGTATCTGATTCACTTCCTTTAGATTCCGTTGCTTCTTCTTCATCATTTCATGCATTTTCATTTCCTTCATCACTTGACTGATTTTCTTCCTGTACCGGCTCTACATCTTCTTCTTGAGCTTCTACAATTTCATCGTGATGAAAGTTATCCATGTCTGATTCATGCATCAATGATGTGCTTGTATCCATTCTTTCAGTTACCTCCAAACTTTGCTGGTTCAAGATTTCTGTGGGTTCTTCCTGTTCTGGTTCATTCAGAATAAGTGGAATCTCAACGGATTCTGTGGCCACTATTCCTTGACTTTCCAAATGTTCTGCAAATTTCTGTTTCTGGTCTTCAATCCACACTGGATCCCGAATTCCAAAATTTGCTCTATGAGCTACCTCATTCCTTACTGAAGATGGTAAGATCCACTGGTTTGCTCGATTTTCAATCAGAGTTTGTGCCTTGATGCTTTGGTAAATACTCTGCTCAACACAGTATTTTCTTTGCTGTTTTTCTTTGGCATCATCTTCATACACAACCATCTGCCTCTCTTGATTTTCCTGATATTCATTTCTCTGAACTTCATCTCTATAGGCCTGAAGTGCTAGCAGACTTGGTTCCACTTTTTCTCCAGAATCCATCTGTTGTTTCACCATACTTAGCTCTTGTTCAAGCTTTTCTGCACATTCAGCTGCTTGTTCCTGGGTGGTGTGAGCATTTCCTTCTTCTCTGGCCAGTTTCCTGAACTTCTTAACCAATCCTTCCAGAGACGAATTCATATTTCCCACAGTGATTCCATGCAAATTTAAATCATCGAATTCTTCCAAATATTTGATTGATTCTTCTTGAACTGTATTCACTACTTTCACTTGATTTAAAACTTCTTGATCAGTTGAATCATCAGCCGAAATTGGATTTTGTTCCAATTGGCTTGCCGCCCTCAGAAAGATATCAGCTTCCTTAGTGAAATAATTTTCCAATTTCTGATCCTCTCCTTTTGCAGGCAACTCATCCAAATCCTACCGACTCTCGAGTAATGCTTGATTTACCTGCGCCTGTTGTTCCTTAACCTGTCCTTCTAAATCCTCATCTGTAATACCTTCAGTTTGTTGAGGTTGGACAGTTAGATCCATGAGGTTTTGTGTTGCAGGTTCATATTCAACAATACATGACTTCCATCCCTCTGGATCAATGTCTCCCAATTCTAGGTCATCAAAAAGTCCAAGTTCCTCATCTCCAGTGGATGCTTTAACTGAGTTACCAACTTTGATTTCTTCATCTCCTGTGTATGGAACTATTGGTTGCTAATCTCCCAAAATTGGTTTGATCTTTTCCTCATCAGAGCTGATGTCATATACCAAAAATTTTGATTTCCTAGCCTTCATTTTTATTCTGTATTTCTTTACAGGTGTTTCGGGCTCATTTTCTTGCTGTTTTAACACCTCAGGGACAGGTTCTTGTTGCTTTTGAAATGCTTTTTCTTTTCTTTTATACATAACAACTTCTTTCCCTCCTTGAGATGGTTGCAGCAACTCTTTATTTTTCTCCAAAACTTGATCTGACTCTGAGATTGCTCTTTTCAATTCCATTATCTCTTTAATTGTTAATTCATCTTCATGTTTTCTTTTCGTTGTAGGCTGACTTGTTTTTCTAGCCTCCTGAACCTTTACTCTACTCCCACTCCCTTTCTTTGGTGCAACTTATGGAGCTTCTTCTGAAGAGCTTGAGCTGGGAGTAGGTAATTTCCTCTTCCTGGTGGGTACTTTCTTCTTACCCTTTACCTTATAGGCTTGTATGGCTTGATCAACCGCTCTGTCTTTCTTCTTTTTCTCTTTTGTATACTGATCAACGAGATCCTGCAAACCTTGATCAACTTCATCATTTCCTTCTCCTACAATCCTCAAAACTGAGTCTAATTTCCGCTGCCTATCAATTCTCTTTTCTTCATCTATACTTTCTTCATCAGAAAACTCTTTCCTTATATGAAAGTTCTTTCCTAGCCCCTTGAGCATAATATTCATTTTTTTCTGTTCAAATACTTTTCATTCCATGCATCCCAATAATCTATGATAAGCTGCTGAATTTTTCCTTGTGTCTGGTCAGTATGGGCCCTGTGCTCCTTGTATGCATTTTGTCTGCACATCTGATCATATCTCATGTATTTCTGGATAATTCCTTCTTTCTCTCCTGCACAAGTCCATGGACTTCTTGTTGAAGAGGTAGGGGCAGTCTCTTCATGATCTTATGTGTTCTGTCTGTAATGAGAATATCTGCATCTCGTTCTGTTATCACTTGGGCTGAAACTTTCCTATAATTTGTTATTGGCTCCAGTCCTTCATTTATGACTGATTCTTTGAAAATGCTCCTGACAATCGCTTGAGGTGTCTGTTTTGCATCTGATCTTTGCTTCCTGTTTTTCCCCGTTCGTTCAGCCTCTCTTTCCTGAGCATCCTTAACCCATGCTTGTTGTTCAGGCATCAGATCAGCAAAATTCTCCTGCGGAAATTCTTCATCTGGTTTCCTCACCAATCCTGGTTTAAGAAGCCTCTTTTTAAGATTCAGACCCTTGTTCAATTCAGTCATATTCCTTATCCAGCTGTTTCTAGCATTTTGAATGGTCTGAAGGAACTTGCGCCATTCCATCTTCCCTTGTTTGGCCTTTTTCTAAATGGGGCTCGAGGTCATTCCTGAGATTTATCCTTGCGTCAATGATCCTATCTCTTGCTAAGTTTGTCAAGAAATCATGCCCAACGGATCCTTTCTTGTTCAGGAATGCAGGGGGCATGTAAGCAGGAAGTGCCTGTTGTGGATCATACACTTGAGCATTCCTGATTTCATTAAGGTTACAACAATGCTTAGTGAGCCTTTTTATATACTTAGGCAATGGTTAGGGGTCGAAATACTCTAACTCCAATTCTGTATGGTCCTTCAGATTTATGATCCTGTAGCACTCTTGGTTCCATTCTGCCATACATTTCTTCTCCCTCTCTAGAAGCCTTTCCAATTTGACTTCTTTTGGAAAGTCTCCATCATTTTTAAGGGCCACAATCTGTAATTCCCAAAAATAAATCATCTTATTCCAGAATGCCTCTTCCAGGTCAATCAAGAGTGATTCCCTTTCTTTGGGAGGTATATGTTGAATCATTAATGGGTTGACATAAAAAATTAGTGCCGAGAAATCCATATTCCCCTATCCATAGCCTTTTTGGAGTTGTCTAATGAAGTTCATATTGTTCCTTTTATTCCAGATTGCTCTATCTCTCTTGCCTGATTCTATACTTCGAGCTTGAAGTTCTTCATAAGTCAATTTATGAATCCTTTGAAGAAGACAAGAGAAACAGATTAAATCAAAATTCTCATCCTCACATTTAGAGTGTGAGAGTTTCACTCTAAATGTGGAGATATGATTTAAAGACAAGTTTAAATTCTTCTTTCATAGACCAACAAATAACATTTCCTACCATCCTCACATTTAGAGTTTAGAGTTTAACTCTAAATGTGAAGCTAATTATATTAGTTATAAGTTGCTGGAAAGACAAAACTATTGCTGAGGGAATCATATAAACATTGATCAGGCAAAACAAAACACATTAATTGTTCATCATAACTAAATTACATAGAAAGAGTTCTGCAGTGATGTTTAAAGTTTCAAAGACAGTAGAGCCAAATACATAAAAGGTTTTAAAGATAACGTTTCTAACTCCTAGTACTAATTTCCATCCCCTTCTTCTTCCCAGTCAGACCATTGATCTTCATCAGTTAGAACTATGCCTTCATCACCATATGGCCTCCTGAATTGTTTGACAATAGCAGAGAGTTTGCATGGGATGCAGTTTGGCCTCCATCTAAACCCAGTTGGATCGTCATTCCTTTCATGCCTGGAGTAGTTAGGGCAGTACTTCCTCTCTTCTTGCGCTCGGAAAGGATTGAGAATGTTTTTATAATACAAAAGCCAATGGAAAACTTCGATTTTCAGAAACAGTAAGTGTAAATGGTCTTGGGTTACTTGTAACACCCCGGTTTTTTAGCACCCAGGTCGGGATGTCACCGCCACACCTCCCTAGCAAGACACTGTTTCTCCGGGCTTGCTAAAGAGATGCAAGGCTAGATATTGCAGAATTTAAAACATTCAAAACATTTATAAACAGCCCATACGATATAAGTTCGAAAATAATATCATATTGCAACGGAAAAACAATATCTAAGTATAAGTATTGCATCGGAAAATGTAAATAGGGCCAACATGGCCAAACCACAGGTTAAACAGGCCCGTTTATTCTATAGTCTAATGCAAAAATTAAAATATTAAATGTTCCCAAAAAACCCATGCATGTAGTGCTCATGCTCATTCCACATACTCTGTAAGAAAAAGAAATGAAATGGTTTGGTCAGCACAACTTGCTAAGCAAGTTAACACATACATAATCGTGGGGTTTCAAAGCCATTAATTTAATACTTAAATGAAAGCATGCCATTAAATCATAAACAATTCAATTTAATTAACTACATGACTTGTATAATTTAATTCATGGCTCTAATTAAAAACACATTTAACATAATTTAAAGTAAAAGCCATAATTAATTTAAATAAAGCATTAAATAATTTAAATAAACCAAAAATAAACGTTTTAATTATCCCCATTACTCCCCAGATTTAGTATTTCAGTATTTCACGATTGCATTGCAATCTCGTCAAGTTTAGCCGGTAGTCCGGCGGCCGCGACCGTATCTGCCATACCCAGTACCACTCCGGAGCCTCGGGAAACCATGTGGATATTCACGATAGTGTAGGCCATATATCTCATCCCGTTTTGGCAATGTATCTGAAATTATGCGCGGGGTCACCATCGTCCATAAAGGCGCAAAGTGAATAGTTAGGGGGCACCCTGCAGAGCACTCACCCCTAATTTTAATTGATCAAGTTTATCAGGGGATTTTCAAAATTCTTGTTTCATATATTTTATTTCAAAAAGAGATTTCTACTCATTTAAACCTTAAAGGCTAATTTCACCGTTTCACAAGATTTTCAAGATTTGACTCCGGTAAACCACTGTTTACTCCAAAATTAATTAAAAATCAGTTTTAAGTCTGAAGATTCTGAAATTCGATCAGTGACTCGAAAACACAGAGACGAACAAGTTTCGTGTTTTAACTTTTTCGATCCGAGTTAAGGAAATAAGTCAAAAACGTAGATTTCTATCAGATTTCAATTCTGTCCGAATTTTTACACAGCAGTTTCAAGATTTCAAGATCTACCATAGCAAACGAACTCCAAATTTGATTAAAATCTACAGAGAGATACTTAAGACATATATCTACAACTTTCATGTTCGACTAAAGTCTGAATCGGCTTAGATCTATCGTCAAAAGCGTCTACAAGTTCTGAACGAAGTTCTGTCAAAATTCCAAGATTCAGATTTAGAAGAGTTCGGTTCGGGGTCGATTTGAGATAACAAAACATAATGAAAAATTCCGAAAATTTTACAGAAGATTTATCTATGTCTTAGGAACGTTTTTTGTGTTTTAAGTTTTCTCGTTTGAACAGTTTTAAGGGTTCGGAAAATCATGCAAAAACGTTGCGCCGTAGAGGATTTCGTTTTGACAGATTTTACGTTCTTGGTTTAGATCTTTAGATTAGGTAAATTTTAAGTCTCTCAAACCATGTAAGTATTAACTTACTGAATTCGTGATCGTCTCGGCTCGTCGATTCGGAGGCGTGGCTTCAAGGACACCGTTTATCTCCTCGGTTTGTCGGGTTCTTCGTTCTAGATCCGGTCCGTTGTGTCGAAAGGAAAAAGATTAAGTTAGGATTCATTTTCGAACCAAGAATGTAAAGGAACGAACGGATCAGAACTTACCACGATGATAGATGACTCCGAATTCGTCAAAAACGGTCCCTCTCTTGGTCTCGTGCCTCCGACGACTCCGGGATTAGGGTTTTTGAACGTATAGAGAGTATGAAGGTTTTGAAAAGTGTTTGGGATCGATTCCAAGGTTTATTTATAGAGGTAAGGGACCTATGGGACGTCCAAGGTCGGGCTTGGTGAGTCTTGAGCCGAAAGGAAAAGAAACCGAAGTCGAAAAATCCGTATTCGGGCGAGAGAATCTCGCAACAGCCGTTTCTGTCCGTTGGCGAGGGGTTCCCCGCGCGGCCACCACACGGTCCACGCCTGGACTTCGGTCCGGGCGGGTCGTGCGATCCGTCGGGTATTTCCTCCTCTCTTTCGGACTTCTATCCCTTTATGTTCTCGGATTCTAATTTTCGGGATATTTTCGGCTCCTATTTCCTATCTTAATTTTTACTCGAGTCCAGATTTAACATTGGCCTCGAATTCTCGAGTTCATTGGTATCGGGTTTCCGTGTACACTTTATTCGATTAAATCGTCTTTAGTATTGGAACTTTAATTCCTTTTTAGATTAGATTTCATTTCTCATTTCTTTTTCTCTTTATTTATTTATTGTATTTATTTATTTTATGTTGCAAAATTCTCGGGTATTACATTACTGCTTTAATAAGCTTTATCCCCTCATCATTAAAGTCCTCTTGTTTGCACAGAAGTAAGAGAGTTCTTATGAAGATGGAGGGTTCATGGTTATCCTCCAGTCCATGCTTGATGAGCTCGTATGCTTTCTTTTCATCTACTAACAGCAAATGCAATAAGTGCGGGTTCTAGATTAAACATATTGTTTTTCGCCTCTTGACATTTGGTGATAAACTTCCTCTGATTTGTAGGGTAAATATCTTCTCTCCATCTTACACAACTTTCTATGGACACTCTTCTATAAACAATGTTTAAATTGCTTGCTGCAAGAAGCCTCTTACACGACTCTGAAGCTCTGAAAAGCTCTCTCACGCTCCCTCTTCCCACTCTGGACATTACATCTCCCAAGAGTTCAATAGGTAATACCCGAGAATTTTGCAACATAAAATAAATAAATAGATAATAAATAAATACAATACTTAAATAAATATAATACATGGATAAAGAATCATAAGAAAATGAGAAATGTAATTTAATTTAAAAAGGAATCAAAATTCCAAGAACCCGTGAAGTCGAAAATAATTTAATTAAATAAATTATTGCACGGGAACCAAATATAGATGGACTCAATATTTCAAATCCAAAATTAAATTGAGATCCAAATAAAATTAAGATAGGAGTTTTGTAATACCCTATATTATTCTAAACATATTTTAAATTAATCTATTTACTTATATATTAAAATCATTTTATTACTTGTATAATTATTCATATGCATAGTAATTTACTAACACACATATATATACATATAATTATAATATCATCTTATATAATAATAATAATAATAACAACAATAAAATAATATGTATATGGTAGTCAAAACAAGATTTTGTCTATCTTTAGATATTGACAAGATTTAGCCTATCTTTAGTATATTGTTATAACCTTGAATGATAGCAAAATATTTGGAAATCAAATCTTGGATCATGTGTTTAAATAACCGGCCTTTACTTCCTTTTAAATCTTCTTCATCTATTGTGCTATTCAAATCAATTCTATGTACAATATATAAAATAAGATAAAACAAAATAAAATAAATAACTATATCAACAACATAGAGATATTTGCTTAGTAGTTAAAATAAAATCTAGTCTATCTTTAGTATATAAAAGTTAGAATACATAGTATATTATTGTATCTTTCAAATAGCAAATATTGGTGACAAACCTTAAATCCTAACAATCCCTAAGTGCCGCCCCTTTACCCCTTTTTAAGCTAAATATTTCTCATCTTCCTATTTTGTTACTTCAACAATTTCTACATACAAAAAAATAAAACAAAAAGAGAGAAAAAAAAAGAGAAGAACGAATAGAATAGAAAAAAATATAGAGATTAGATCGTTGAACGACTTCGACGGAGAAGAAGGCACCTTGGACGAGATCCAACACTGTCATAGCCGTTGAGGGAGAACGAAGGATCTCGGAGGGAGAACAAAGGACGTGGAAGCCACGCCTATGAATCGACGAGCCGGATAATCCAAATTTAGGTAAGTTAACTCTTACATGGTTTTGGGATGAATTAAAACATTTAAAACTAAAAGATTAACAAGAAATCGAAAATCTGTCAATTTATACTATCTACCGACGCAACAGATTTGATGAATTTTTCCGAACCTTAAAATGAATTCAAACAGAGAAACTTAAAACACGAAAAACGTTCCTAAGACGTAGATCTATCTACTGTAAAAGTTTCATAATTTTTCATCGCGTTTTGATATCCGAAAACGTCCACGAACAGACCTGCCTGTAGTTTAGATCTTGAAACGATGATAGATTCTTTATTCGAACTTGTTGGTGATTTCTACCTTAGATCTAGACCGATCTAGGCTTGGCGTTGAACATAAGAGTTGTAGATCTATGCATTAAGAACACCTCCGTAAAATTTCAGAATTTTTGTGATGATTTGTTATATTAAATCCACCCGAAACCGAACTGCTAGGATGTGGATCTTGAAATTCTTGACGGAACTTAGGTCAGAACTTGATGACGTTTTTGACTAGGGTTCTAGGCCGATTTAGATCTTTTGCCAAACATGAAAGTTATAGATAAACGTCTTAAGATGGTCTCTGTAAAATTTCATCAAATTTGAAGTTGATTTGCTATGGTAGAATTTGAAATCTTTAAACTGTGATACATTAAACTCGGACAGAATTGTTCTTATGCGAAAATTGGTGATTTTGACCTATTTAGGTATCTCGGATTGAAAAAGTTAAAACACGAAACTTGTAGATCTTGACGTTTCTAAGTCAGATATGAAATTTCGGAATTTTTGGAATTAAATCTGAATTTAGACGAATTTAAGAGTAAACGATGGTTGACCGAGTCAAATCTTGAAAAATCTTGTTGAAAAAGATTTTGAATGATATCGGAGCGGATATCGTCCTGAAATAGTATATTTTGAGAAACTTACTAAACTTGAGAAATTAGCCTTTAAGGTTTAAATGATTGGGAATTCTTTGAAATAAAATACACATGAAATATCTTGCTTGCCGAAAGGCGATTGAAATATCTTGCTTGCCGAAAGGCAATTGAAATATCCTGCTTGCCGAAAGGCAATTGAAATATCCTGCTTGCCGAAAGGCAATTGAAATATCTTGCTTGCCGAAAGGCAATTGAAATATCCTGCTTGCCGAAAGGCAATTGAAATATCTTGCTTGCCGAAAGGCAATTGAAATATCCTGCTTGCCGAAAGGCAATTGAAATATCTTGCTTGCCGAAAGGCAATTGAAATATACTGCTTGCCGGAAGGCAATTGAAATACAAAACTTGCCGAATGGAAATTGAAATATAAACTTGAAACATGAGACATGAGATATGAAACTAGGAGACTCGAAAATTGTTCCTTTTGGATTATGCTTTCAAATTATGTCCTATAGTTATATTGCTTTGCAAATTATATTTATGATCTTATGAAATCTCTATCCTTTAAATTATGCCATTTAATTATTGTTAGATAAATAAGTTAAATTATGTGGTGTTGTGCACATGTTTTCTTTAAACATTAAATAATGGCTTTGAAACCCCATAGTTATGTATGTGTTAACTTACTCAGCACGTAGTGCTGACCAAAAACATATTTTCTTTTTCTTGTTCTTTCAGAGTTGAGAATTATGCATCGTCATATGCATACACGGGAAGCTTGTGATGATACATTAGTTTGAATTTTTTTTGTATTAGACTAGATCTTGCATGAACGGGTCTGTTTAACCCGTGATTAGGCCATGTTGGCCCTATATTTAAATTCCGCTGCGATACATATATGTAAATATATTTTCCGCTGCAACTTTGATGTATTATTTTTAAATTATATATGAACGGGCTGTTTGAATATTTTAAATTCTGAAAAACCATAGCCTTGCATCTCTTTAGTAAGCTCGGAGAAACCGTGT
Source organism: Hygrophila difformis (assembly GCA_030278955.1). Classification (NCBI taxonomy): domain Eukaryota; kingdom Viridiplantae; phylum Streptophyta; class Magnoliopsida; order Lamiales; family Acanthaceae; genus Hygrophila; species Hygrophila difformis. The sequence goes on from JAOANR010000008.1 coordinate 60,421,041, forward strand.
CTTGCTAGGGAGGTGTGGCGGTGACACCCCGACCTGGGTGACCAAAAACCGTGGTGTTACAAATAGGTAGATCAAGTAATTGGGTTTCCATGATTTGAGGAATTCTAACATTTCTGTTTGAAACAAAAAATGTGGGATTCAGAAAGAGAGATTTCAGGAAGTGTGTGATGAGTGCTCAAAATCATTTAAAAGATATCTCAAAGGAGCAAAAACAGATTATTATTACTAAACATACCGCCTTTACAAAATACAAGAGATTTGAATCACTATCAACACTTCATAAAAAATCAGCCTAATGCTAGAATTTCATGAATATGACACTAGAAAAGCTTATTAAAGAAACCATTATTCTTCTTCCCCATCTGAAAAATCTTCAGATGAGTTATGATTATAAAGAGCTTCTCTTGCCAACAATATGAATTCTGCTACCGCTCTAGTTGCATTGGAACAAAGACAAGTGACTTGATCAGCACCATAGTTAAAATATGGTGGCCCATGGACAACCTCCCAGTTGTGGTCATCATACTTACAAAATTCTCTCCTAATTTGGTCCTTGAAAGGATTAAGCTGTAACACCCCGGTTTTTGATAACCCAGGTCGGGATGTCACCGCCACACCTCCCTAGCAAGACACGATTTCTTCGAGCTTGCTAGAGAGATGCAAGACTATGGTATTGCAGTATTTAAAACATTTAAAGTAATTAAAAACGGCCCGTTGTAACATAATTTAAAAATAATAATATTAAAGTTGCAGCGGAATGTAATATTTAAATATATATATAATGCAGCGAAATTTAAATTGGGCCAACATGTCCAAAACACGGGTTAAACAGGCCCATCATGCAAATCACATGTATAAGCAAGAAATAACTATTCCCAAAGCCCAATGCGTGCTATGCTCATATATGAGCCTCATACCTTGAAAGGAAAAAGGGGAAAATGGTTTGGGTCAGCATAACACGCTGAGTAAGTTAATACATATCATGATCAAGGGGTTTCAAAGCCTTTAATAATTTACAAAAAGAATTGAGTGATCTTAAGCATCATGATAGACAACATCTAAATTAATTCGGCTAGCTAAGAAGATTAGATTGCACAATGTAAAAACATGGATCTCAAATGATCATAATATAACTTTGCGAGGTAGATTAAATAAATAAAAGGCGTAATTTAAAAACACACAATTTAAATAAAAGGAACGATTTTCAAGTCTTTTAGTTTCTTCCCGTTACTACCAATCAAGGTCCAACCAATGGTTATACGTTTCCATTAATTTCTCAAGTTTATATCTCAATTGCCTTTCGGCAAGCATTATATCTCAATTGCCTTTCGGCAAGCATTATACCTCAATTGCCTTTCGGCAAGCATTATGTCTCAATTGCCTTTCGGCAAGCATTATATCTCAATTGCCTTTCGGCAAGCATTATATCTCAATTGCCTTTCGGCAAGCATTATTTACGTGTATTTCACTCGACCTAGGTTCACAGGATTATTGAGAATATCATCTTATTAATTTAGAATCGAGTTTCGATGCTCTTCCCAAAAATCTTAGTTTCGCCCAACGTATTACATGTGGTCGTCGCTATTCGCGCCATTCTCATTTAATCGAATTCAAGGGCAAAAATTCTGAAAATTAACAGTAGCTCGCCAACACAGTAACGAACAAGTTTCATGTTTTAAGTTTTTCGATCCGGGTTAATGAAACAAGTCAAAAGTGTGAATTTGTTCATAAAGATCAAGCTGTCCGAACTCATGACGTACCAGTTTCCAAAAATCCGATTTTTAACATATCAAATTGACTCGAAACACTCTGAAATTTTACCGACATGAACTTAACTTAATTATCTACAACTTTTATTTAGAACTTGAAGTCTAATTCTCGTCAGATCAGTGGTTAATAATTGGATCAAGTTTGAACTAATTTCTGTAAGCTTTTATGAATTCGGTAAGTACGTAGATTGGTTCGGTTCGTATTCGGAGCTTCAAATCTTAACGAAAAATTATGAAATTTTACAGAGGGGTTCAAAACTCATAGATCCACAAATTTCATTTTCAACTCAAGTCCTAAATCGGCCTGGAACTAGTGTCAAAGTCATCAGCAAGTTCGAACGAGGATCTGTCACCATTTCAAGATCTAATTCCTAAACAGGTTCGTCTAGGTCAATTTTTGGGTATCAAATCTTAACGAAAAATTG